>JBBPBQ010000009.1:3566775-3608420 GCA_037974755.1 Cicer yamashitae | reverse complement strand
GGCTTATTCTAATCCAATTAAGGTTTTTAACCGATCTTGTGCATCCAATATGTGATTTTATTTCATTTTGTGTCATTGGTTGAACACTTAGGTCATATTCGTCCTCCTTAGGCTTATTCTAATCCAATTATGGTTTTTAACCAATCTTGTGCATCCAATATGTGATTTTGTGTCATTTTGTATCATTGGATGAACATTTAGGTCATTTTCGTCCTCCCTAGGCTTATTCTAATCCAATTAGGGTTTTTAACCAATCTTGGGCATCCAATATGTGATTTTGTGTCATTTTGTGTCATTGGTTGAACATTTAGGTCATTTTCGTCCTCCCAAGGCTTATTCTAATCGAATTAGGGTTTTTAACCAATCTTGTGCATCCAATATGTGATTTTGTGTCATTTTGTGTCATTGGATGAACATTTAGGTCAGTTTTGTCCTCCCTAGGCTTATTCTAATCCAATTAGGGTTTTTAACCAATCTTGTGCTTCCAATATGTGATTTTGTGTCATTTTGTGTCATTGGTTGAACATTTAGGTCATTTTCGTCCTCCCAAGGCATATTCTAATCCAATTAGGGTTTTTAACCAATCTTGTGCATCCAATATGTGATTTTGTGTCATTTTGTGTCATTGGATGAACATTTAATTCATTTTCGTCATCCCTAGGCTTATTCTAATCCAATTAGGGTTTTTAACCAATCTTGTGCATCCAATATGTGATTTTGTGTCATTTTGTGTCATTGGTTGAACATTTAGGTCATTTTCGTCCTCCCAAGGCTTATTCTAATCCAATTAGGGTTTTTAACCAATCTTGTGCATCCAATATGTGATTTTGTGTCATTTTGTGTCATTGGATGAACATTTAGGTCATTTTTGTCCTCCCTAGACTTATTCTAATCCAATTAGGGTTTTTAACCAATCTTGTGCTTCCAATATGTGATTTTGTGTCATTTTGTGTCATTGGTTGAACATTTAGGTCATTTTCGTCCTCCCAAGGCATATTCTAATCCAATTAGGGTTTTTAACCAATCTTGTGCATCCAATATGTGATTTTGTGTCATTTTGTATCATTTGATGAACATTTAGGTCATTTTCGTACTCCCTAGGCTTATTCTAATCCAATTAGGGTTTTTAACCAATCTTGTGCATCCAATATGTGATTTTGTGTCATTTTGTGTCATTGGATAAACATTTAGGTCATTTTCGTCCTCGCTAGGCTTATTTTAATCCAATTAGGGTTTTTAACCAATCTTGTGCATCCAATATGTGATTTTGTATCATTTTGTGTCATTGGTTGAATATTTAGGTCATTTTCGTCCTCCCTAGGCTTATTCTAATCCAATTAGGGTTTTTAGCCAATCTTGTGCATCCAATTTGTGATTTTGTGTCATTTTGTGTCATTGGTTGAACATTTAGGTCATTTTCGTCCTCCCTTGGCTTATTCTAATCCAATTAGGGTTTTTAACCAATCTTGTGCATCCAATATGTGATTTTGTGTCATTGGTTGAACATTTAGGTCATTTTCATCCTCCCTAGGCTTATTCTAATCCAATTAGGGTTTTTAACCAATCTTGTTCATCCAATATGTGATTTTGTGTCATTGGTTGAACATTTAGGTCATTTTCGTCCTCCCTAGGCTTACTCTAATCCAATTAGGGTTTTTAACCAATCTTGTGCATCCAATATGTGATTTTGTGTCATTTTGTGTCATTGGTTGAACATTTAGGTCATTTTCGTCCTCCCAAGGCTTATTCTAATCCAATTAGGGTTTTTAACCAATCTTGTGCATCCAATATGTGATTTTATGTCATTTTGTGTCATTGGTTGAACATTTAGGTCATTTTCGTCCTCCCTAGGCTTATTCTAATCCAATTAGGGTTTTTAAGCAATCTTGTGCATCCAATATGTGATTTTGTGTCATTGGTTGAACATTTAGATCATTTTCGTCCTCCCTAGGCTTATTCTAATCCAATTAAGGTTTTTAACCGATCTTGTGCATCCAATATGTGATTTTATTTCATTTTGTGTCATTGGTTGAACACTTAGGTCATATTCGTCCTCCTTAGGCTTATTCTAATCCAATTATGGTTTTTAACCAATCTTGTGCATCCAATATGTGATTTTGTGTCATTTTGTGTCATTGGATGAACATTTAGGTCATTTTCGTCCTCCCTAGGCTTATTCTAATCCAATTAGGGTTTTTAACCAATCTTGTGCATCCAATATGTGATTTTGTGTCATTTTGTGTCATTGGTTGAACATTTAGGTCATTTTCGTCCTCCCAAGGCTTATACTAATCCAATTAGGGTTTTTAACCAATCTTGTGCATCGAATATGTGATTTTGTGTCATTGGTAATTGAATTAGGTCACTTTCGTCCTCGCTAGGCTTATTTTAATCCAATTAGGTTTTTTAACCAATCTTGTGCATCCAATATGTGATTTTGTGTCATTTTGTGTCATTGGATGAACATTTAGGTCATTTTCGTCCTCCCTAGGCTTATTCTAATCCAATTAGGGTTTTTAACCAATCTTGTGCATCCAATATGTGATTTTATGTCATTTTGTGTCATTGGTTGAACATTTAGGTCATTTTCGTCCTCCCTAGGCTTATTCTAATCCTATTAGGGTTTTTAACCAATCTTGTGCATCCAATATGTGATTTTGTGTCATTTTGTGTCATTGGTTGAACATTTAGGTCATTTTCGTCCTCCCAAGGCTTATTCTAATCCAATTAGGGTTTTTAACCAATCTTGTGCATCCAATATGTGATTTTGTGTCATTTTGTGTCATTGGTTGAACATTTAGGTCATTTTCGTCCTCCATAGGCTTATTCTAATCCAATTAGGGTTTTTAACCAATCATGTGCATCCAATATGTGATTTTGTGTCATTGGTTGAACATTTAGGTCATTTTCGTCCTCCCTAGGCTTATTCTAATCCAATTAGGGTTTTTAACCAATCTTGTGCATCCAATATGTGATTTTGTGTAATTTTGTGTTATTGGTTGAACATTTAGGTCATTTTCGTCCTCCCTAGGCTTATTCTAATCCAATTAGGGTTTTTAACCAATCTTGTGCATCCAATATGTGATTTTGTGTCTTTTTGTGTCATTGGTTGAACATTTAGGTCATTTTCGTCCTCCCTAGGCTTATTCTAATCCAATTAGGGTTTTTAACCAATCTTGTGTATCCAATATGTGATTTTGGGTAGATTTGTGTCATTGGTTGAACATTTAGGTCATTCTCGTCCTCCCTAGGCTTATTCTAATCCAATTAGGGTTTTTAACCAATCTTGGGCATCCAATATGTGATTTTGTGTCATTGGTTGAATATTTAGGTCATTTTCGTCCTCCCTAGGCTTATTCAAATCCAATTAGGGTTTTTAACCAATCTTGTGCATCCAATATGTGATTTTGTGTAATTTTGTGTCATTGGTTGAACATTTAGGCCATTTTCGTCCTCCCTAGGCTTATTCTAATCCAATTAGGGTTTTTAACCAATCTTGTGCATCCAATATGTGATTTTGTGTCATTTTGTGTCATTGGTTGAACATTTAGGTCATTTTCGTCCTCCCTAGGCTTATTCTAATCCAATTAGGGTTTTTAACCTATCTTGTGCATCCAATATGTGATTTTGTGTCATTTTGTGTCATTGGTTTAACATTTAGGTCATTTTCGTCCTCCCTAGGCTTATTCTAATCCAATTAGCGTTTTTAACCAATCTTGTGCATCGAATATGTGATTATGTGTCATTTTGTGTCATTGGTTGAACATTTAGATCATTTTTGTCCTCCCTAGGCTTATTCTAATCCAATTAGGATTTTTAACCAATCTTGTGCATCCAATATGTGATTTTGTGTCATTTTGTGTCATTGGATGAACATTTAGGTCATTTTCGTCCTCCCTAGGCTTATTCTAATCCAATTAGGGTTTTTAACCAATCTTGTGCATCCAATATGTGATTTTGTGTCATTTTGTGTCATTGGTTGAACATTTAGGTCATTTTCGTCCTTCCAAGGCTTATACTAATCCAATTAGGGTTTTTAACCAATCTTGTGCATCCAATATGTGATTTTGTGTCATTGGTAATTGAATTAGGTCACTTTCGTCCTCGCTAGGCTTATTTTAATCCAATTAGGTTTTTTAACCAATCTTGTGCATCCAATATGTGATTTTGTGTCATTTTGTGTCATTGGATGAACATTTAGGTCATTTTCGTCCGCCCTAGGCTTATTCTAATCCAATTAGGGTTTTTAACCAATCTTGTGCATCCAATATGTGATTTTGTGTCATTTTGTGTCATTGGATGAACATTTAGGTCATTTTCGTCCTCGCTAGGCTTATTTTAATCCAATTAGGGTTTTTAACTAATCTTGTGCATCCAATATGTGATTTTGTGTCATTTTGTGTCATTGGTTGAACATTTAGGTCATTTTCGTCCTCCCAAGGCTTATTCTAATCCAATTAGGGTTTTTAACCAATCTTGTGCATCCAATATGTGATTTTGTGTCATTTTGTATCATTTGATGAACATTTAGGTCATTTTCGTACTCCCTAGGCTTATTCTAATCCAATTAGGGTTTTTAACCAATCTTGTGCATCCAATATGTGATTTTGTGTCATTTTGTGTCATTGGATGAACATTTAGGTCATTTTCGTCCTCGCTAGGCTTATTTTAATCCAATTAGGGTTTTTAACTAATCTTGTGCATCCAATATGTGATTTTGTATCATTGGTTGAACATTTAGGTCATTTTCGCCCTCCCAAGGCTTATTCTAATCCAATTAGGGTTTTTAACCAATCTTGTGCATCCAATATGTGATTTTGTGTCATTTTGTGTCATTGGATGAACATTTAGGTCATTTTCGTCCTCCCTAGGCTTATTCTAATCCAATTAGGGTTTTTAACCAATCTTGTGCATCCAATTGTGTCATTTTGTGTCATTGGTTGAACATTTAGGTCATTTTCGTCCTCCCAAGGCTTATACTAATCCAATTAGGGTTTTTAACCAATCTTGTGCATCCAATATGTGATTTTGTGTCATTGGTAATTGAATTAGGTGACTTTCGTCCTCGCTAGGCTTATTTTAATCCAATTAGGTTTTTTAACCAATCTTGTGCATCCAATATCTGATTTTGTGTCATTTTGTGTCATTGGATGAACATTTAGGTCATTTTCGTCCTCCCTAGGCTTATTCTAATCCAATTAGGGTTTTTAACCAATCTTGTGCATCCAATATTTGATTTTATGTCATTTTGTGTCATTGGTTGAACATTTAGGTCATTTTCGTCCTCCCTAGGCTTATTCTAATCCAATTAGGGTTTTTAACCAATCTTGTGCATCCAATATGTGATTTTGTGTCATTTTGTGTCATTGGGTGAACATTTAGGTCATTTTCGTCCTCCCTAGGCTTATTCTAATCCAATTAGGGTTTTTAACAAATCTTGTGCATCCAATATGTGATTTGTGTCATTGATTGAACATTTAGGTCATTTTCGTCCTCCCCAGGCTTATTCTAATCCAATTAGGGTTTTTAACCAATCTTGTGCATCCAATATGTGATTTTGTGTAATTTTGTGTCATTGGTTGAACATTTAGGTCATTTTCGTCCTCCCTAGGCTTATTCTAATCCAATTAGCGTTTTTAACATATCTTGTGCATCCAATATTTGATTTTGTGCCATTTTGTGTCATTGGTTGAACATTTAGGTCATTTACGTCCTTCGTAGGCTTATTCTAATCCAATTAGGGTTTTTAACCAATCTTGTGCATCCAATATGTGATTTTGTGTCATTTTGTGTCATTGGTTGAACATTTAGGTCATTTTCGTCCTCCCTAGGCTTATTCTAATCCAATTAGGGTTTTTAACTAATCTTGTGCATCCATTATGTGATTTTGTGTCATTTTGTGTCATTGGTTGAACATTTAGGTCATTTTCGTCCTCCCAAGGCTTATTCTAATCCAATTAGGGTTTTTAACCAATCTTGTGCATCCAATATGTGATTTTGTGTCATTTTGTGTCATTTGTAATCCAATTAGGTCATTTTCGTCCTCCCTAGGCTTATTCTAATCCAATTAGGGTTTTTAACCAATCTTGTGCATCCAATAAGTGATTTTGTGTCATTTTGTGTCATTGGTTGAACTTTTACGTCATTTTCGTCCTCCTAGACTTATTCTAATCCAATTAGGGTTTTTAACCAATCTTGTGCATCCAATATGTGATTTTGTGTCATTTTGTGTCATTGGTTGAACATTTAGGTCATTTTCGTCCTCCCTAGGCTTATTCTAATCCAATTAGGGTTTTTAACCAATCTTGTGCATCCAATATGTGATTTTGTGTCATTATGTGTCATTGGTTGAACATTTAGGTCATTTTGGTCCTCCCTAGGCATATTCTAATCCAATTAGGGTTTTTAACCAATCTTGTGCATCCAATATGTGATTTTGTGTCATTTTGTGTCATTGGTTGAACATTTAGGTCATTTTCGTCCTCCCTAGGCTTATTCTAATCCAATTAGGGTTTTTAACCAATCTTGTGCATCCAATATGTGATTTTGTGTCATTTTGTGTCATTGGTTGAACATTTAGGTCAGTTTAGTCCTCCCTAGGCTTATTCTAATCCAATTAGGTTTTTAACCAATCTTGTGCATCCAATATGTGATTTTGTGTCATTGGTTGAACATTTAGGTCATTTTCGTCCTCCCTAGGCTTATTCTAATCCAATTAGAGTTTTTAACCAATCTTGTGCGTCCAATATGTGATTTTGCGTCATTTTGTGTCATTAGTTGAACATTTAGGTCATTTTCGTCCTCCCTAGGCTTATTCTAATCCAATTAGGGTTTTTAACCAATCTTGTGCATCCAATATGTGATTTTGTGTCATTTTGTGTCATTGGTTGAACATTTAGGTCATTTTCATCCTCCCAAGGCTTATACTAATCCAATTAGGGTTTTTAACCAATCTTGTGCATCCAATATGTGATTTTGTGTCATTGGTAATTGAATTAGGTCACTTTCGTCCTCGCTAGGCTTATTTTAATCCAATTAGGTTTTTTAACCAATCTTGTGCATCCAATATGTGATTTTGTGTCATTTTGTGTCATTGGATGAACATTTAGGTCATTTTCGTCCGCCCTAGGCTTATTCTAATCCAATTAGGGTTTTTAACCAATCTTGTGCATCCAATATGTGATTTTATGTCATTTTGTGTCATTGGTTGAACATTTAGGTCATTTTCGTCCTCCCTAGGCTTATTCTAATCCAATTAGGGTTTTTAAGCAATCTTGTGCATCCAATATGTGATTTTGTGTCATTGGTTGAACATTTAGATCATTTTCGTCCTCCCTAGGCTTATTCTAATCCAATTAAGGTTTTTAACCGATCTTGTGCATCCAATATGTGATTTTATTTCATTTTGTGTCATTGGTTGAACACTTAGGTCATATTCGTCCTCCTTAGGCTTATTCTAATCCAATTATGGTTTTTAACCAATCTTGTGCATCCAATATGTGATTTTGTGTCATTTTGTATCATTGGATGAACATTTAGGTCATTTTCGTCCTCCCTAGGCTTATTCTAATCCAATTAGGGTTTTTAACCAATCTTGTGCATCCAATATGTGATTTTGTGTCATTTTGTGTCATTGGATGAACATTTAGGTCATTTTTGTCCTCGCTAGGCTTATTTTAATCCAATTAGGGTTTTTAACTAATCTTGTGCATCCAATATGTGATTTTGTGTCATTTTGTGTCATTGGTTGAACATTTAGGTCATTTTCGTCCTCCCAAGGCTTATTCTAATCCAATTAGGGTTTTTAACCAATCTTGTGCATCCAATATGTGATTTTGTGTCATTTTGTATCATTTGATGAACATTTAGGTCATTTTCGTACTCCCTAGGCTTATTCTAATCCAATTAGGGTTTTTAACCAATCTTGTGCATCCAATATGTGATTTTGTGTCATTTTGTGTCATTGGATGAACATTTAGGTCATTTTCGTCCTCGCTAGGCTTATTTTAATCCAATTAGGGTTTTTAACTAATCTTGTGCATCCAATATGTGATTTTGTGTTATTTTGTGTCATTGGTTGAACATTTAGGTCATTTTCGCCCTCCCAAGGCTTATTCTAATCCAATTAGGGTTTTTAACCAATCTTGTGCATCCAATATGTGATTTTGTGTCATTTTGTGTCATTGGATGAACATTTAGGTCATTTTCGTCCTCCCTAGGCTTATTCTAATCCAATTAGGGTTTTTAACCGATCTTGTGCATCCAATATGTGATTTTATGTCATTTTGTGTCATTGGTTGAACACTTAGGTCATATTCGTCCCCCTTAGGCTTATTCTAATCCAATTATGGTTTTTAACCAATCTTGTGCATCCAATATGTGATTTTGTGTCATTTTGTATCATTGGATTAACATTTAGGTCATTTTCGTCCTCCCTAGGCTTATTCTAATCCAATTAGGGTTTTTAACCAATCTTGTGCATCCAATATGTGATTTTGTGTCATTTTGTGTCATTGGTTGAACATTTAGGTCATTTTCGTCCTCCCAAGGCTTATTCTAATCCAATTAGGGTTTTTAACCAATCTTGTGCATCCAATATTTGATTTTGTGTCATTTTGTGTCATTGGTTGAACATTTAGGTCATTTTCATCCTCCATAGGCTTATTCTAATCCAATTAGGGTTTTTAACCAATCTTGTTCATCCAATATGTGATTTTGTGTCATTGGTTGACTATTTAGGTCATTTTCATCCTCCCTAGGCTTATTCTAATCCAATTAGGGTTTTTAACCATTCTTGTGCATCCAATATGTGATTTTGTGTCATTTTGTGTCATTGGTTGAACATTTAGGTCAGTGTTGTCTTCCCTAGGCTTATTATAATCCAATTAGGGTTTTTAACCAATCTTGTGCATCCAATATGTGATTTTGTGTCATTTTGTGTCATTGGTTGAACATTTAGGTCATTTTCGTCCTCCCAAGGCTTATTCTAATCCAATTAGGGTTTTTAACCAATCTTGTGCATCCAATATGTGATTTTGTGTCATTTTGTGTCATCTGTAATCCAATTAGGTCATTTTCGTCCTCCCTAGGCTTATTCTAATCCAATTAGGGTTTTTAACCAATCTTGTTCATCCAATATGTGATTTTGTGTCATTTTGTGTCATTGGTTGAACATTTAGGTCATTTTCGTCCTCCCTTGGCTTATTCTAATCCAATTAGGGTTTTTAACCAATCTTGTGCATCCAATATGTGATTTTGTGTCATTTTGTGTCATTGGTTGAACATTCAGGTCATTTTCGTCCTCGCTAGGCATATTCTATTCCAATTAGGGTTTTTAACCAATCTTGTGCATCCAATATGTGATTTAGTGTCATTGGTTGAACATTTAGGTCATTTTCGTCCTCCCTAGGTTTATTCTAATCCAATTAGGGTTTTTAACCACTCTTTTGCATATAATAAGTGATTTTGTGTCATTGGTAATCCAATTAGGTCATTTTTGTCCTCCCTAGGCTTATTCTAATCCAATTAGGGTTTTTAACCAATCTTGGGCATCCAATATGTGATTTTGTGTTATTTTGTGTCATTGGTTGAACATTTAGGTCATTTTCGTCCTCCCTAGGCTTATTCTAACCCAATTAGGGTTTTTAACCAATCTTGTGCATCCAATATGTGATTTTGTGTCATTTTGTGTCATTGGATGAACATTTAGGTCATTTTCGTCCTCCCTAGGCTTATTCTAATCCAATTAGGGTTTTTAACCAATCTTGTGCATCCAATATGTGATTTTGTGTCATTTTGTGTCATTGGTTGAACATTTAGGTCATTTTCGACCTCGCTAGGCATATTCTAATCCAATTAGGGTTTTTAACCAATCTTGTGCATCCAATATGTGATTTTGTGTCATTGGTTGAACATTTAGGTCATTTTCGTCCTCCCTAGGCTTATTCTAATCCAATTAGGGTTTTTAACCGATCTTGTGCATCCAATATGTGATTTTATGTCATTTTGTGTCATTGGTTGAACACTTAGGTCATATTCGTCCTCCTTAGGCTTATTCTAATCCAATTATGGTTTTTAACCAATCTTGTGCATCCAATATGTGATTTTGTGTCATTTTGTATAATTTGATGAACATTTAGGTCATTTTCGTACTCCCTAGGCTTATTCTAATCCAATTAGGGTTTTTAACCAATCTTGTGCATCCAATATGTGATTTTGTGTCATTTTGTGTCATTGGATGAACATTTAGGTCATTTTCGTCCTCGCTAGGCTTATTTTAATCCAATTAGGGTTTTTAACTAATCTTGTGCATCCAATATGTGATTTTGTGTCATTTTGTGTCATTGGTTGAACATTTAGGTCATTTTCGTCCTCCCAAGGCTTATTCTAATCCAATTAGGGTTTTTAACCAATCTTGTGCATCCAATATGTGATTTTGTGTCATTTTGTGTCATTGGATGAACATTTAGGTCAGTTTTGTCCTCCCTAGGCTTATTCTAATCCAATTAGGGTTTTTAACCAATCTTGTGCTTCCAATATGTGATTTTGTGTCATTTTGTGTCATTGGTTGAACATTTAGGTCATTTTCGTCCTCCCAAGGCATATTCTAATCCAATTAGGGTTTTTAACCAATCTTGTGCATCCAATATGTGATTTTGTGTCATTTTGTGTCATTGGATGAACATTTAATTCATTTTCGTCATCCCTAGGCTTATTCTAATCCAATTAGGGTTTTTAACCAATCTTGTGCATCCAATATGTGATTTTGTGTCATTTTGTGTCATTGGTTGAACATTTAGGTCATTTTCGTCCTCCCAAGGCTTATTCTAATCCAATTAGGGTTTTTAACCAATCTTGTGCATCCAATATGTGATTTTGTGTCATTTTGTGTCATTGGATGAACATTTAGGTCATTTTTGTCCTCCCTAGACTTATTCTAATCCAATTAGGGTTTTTAACCAATCTTGTGCTTCCAATATGTGATTTTGTGTCATTTTGTGTCATTGGTTGAACATTTAGGTCATTTTCGTCCTCCCAAGGCATATTCTAATCCAATTAGGGTTTTTAACCAATCTTGTGCATCCAATATGTGATTTTGTGTCATTTTGTATCATTTGATGAACATTTAGGTCATTTTCGTACTCCCTAGGCTTATTCTAATCCAATTAGGGTTTTTAACCAATCTTGTGCATCCAATATGTGATTTTGTGTCATTTTGTGTCATTGGATAAACATTTAGGTCATTTTCGTCCTCGCTAGGCTTATTTTAATCCAATTAGGGTTTTTAACCAATCTTGTGCATCCAATATGTGATTTTGTATCATTTTGTGTCATTGGTTGAATATTTAGGTCATTTTCGTCCTCCCTAGGCTTATTCTAATCCAATTAGGGTTTTTAGCCAATCTTGTGCATCCAATTTGTGATTTTGTGTCATTTTGTGTCATTGGTTGAACATTTAGGTCATTTTCGTCCTCCCTTGGCTTATTCTAATCCAATTAGGGTTTTTAACCAGTCTTGTGCATCCAATATGTGATTCTGTGTCATTGGTAATTGAATTAGGTCATTTTCGTCCTCTCTAGGCTTATTTTAATCCAATTAGGTTTTTTAACCAATCTTGTGCATCCAATATGTGATTTTGTGTCATTTTGTGTCATTTTGTGTCATTGGTTGAACATTTAGGTCATTTTCGTCCTCCCTAGGCTTATTCTAATCCAATTAGGGTTTTTAACCAATCTTGTGCATCCAATATGTGATTTTATGTCATTTTTTGTCATTGGTTGTACATTTAGGTCATTTTCGTCCTCCCTAGGCTTATTCTAATCCAATTAGGGTTTTAAACCAATCTTGTGCATCCAATATGTGATTTTGTGTCATTTTGTGTCTTTGGTTGAAGATTTAGGTCATTTTCGTCCTCCCTAGGCTTATTCTAATCCAATTAGGGTTTTTAACCAATCTTGTGCATCCAATATGTGATTTTGTGTCATTGGTTGAACATTTAGGTCATTTTCGTCCTCCCTAGGCTTATTCTAATCCAATTAGGGTTTTTAACCGATCTTGTGCATCCAATATGTGATTTTATGTCATTTTGTGTCATTGGTTGAACACTTAGGTCATATTCGTCCTCCTTAGGCTTATTCTAATCCAATTATGGTTTTTAACCAATCTTGTGCATCCAATATGTGATTTTGTGTCATTTTGTGTCATTGGTTGAACATTTAGGTCATTTTCGTCCTCCCTAGGCTTATTCTAATCCAATTAGGGTTTTTAACCAATCATGAGCATCCAATATGTGATTTTGTGTCATTTTGTGTCATTGGTTGAACATTTAGGTCATTTTCGTCCTCCCTAGGCTTATTCTAATCCAATTAGGGTTTTTAACCAATCTTGTGCATCCAATATGTGATTTTGTGTCATTTTGTGTCATTGGTTGAACATTTAGGTCATTTTCGTCCTCCCAAGGCTTATTCTAATCCAATTAGGGTTTTTAACCACTCTTGTGCATCCAATATGTGATTTTGTGTCGTTAGTTGAACACTTAGGTCATTTTCGTCCTCCCTAGGCTTATTCTAATCCAATTAGAGTTTTTAACCAATCTTGTGCATCCAATATGTGATTTTGTGTCATTGGTTGAACATTTAGGTCATTTTCGTCCTCCCTAGGCTTATTCTAATCTAATTAGGGTTTTTAACCAATCTTGTGCATCCAATATGTGATTTTGTGTCATTATGTGTCATTGGTTGAACATTTAGCTCATTTTCGTCCTCCCTAGGCTTATTCTAATCCAAATAGGGTTTTTAACCAATCTTGTGTATCCAATATGTGATTTTGTGTCACTTTGTGTCATTGGATGAACATTTAGGTCATTTTCGTC
Source organism: Cicer yamashitae (assembly GCA_037974755.1). NCBI lineage: Eukaryota > Viridiplantae > Streptophyta > Magnoliopsida > Fabales > Fabaceae > Cicer > Cicer yamashitae. The sequence continues at coordinate 3,595,549 of JBBPBQ010000009.1, read as the reverse complement.
CTCCCTAGGCTTATTCTAATCCAATTAGGGTTTTTAACCAATCTTGTGCATCCAATATGTGATTTTGTGTCATTTTGTGTCATTGGTTGAACATTTAGGTCATTTTCGTCCTTCCAAGGCTTATACTAATCCAATTAGGGTTTTTAACCAATCTTGTGCATCCAATATGTGATTTTGTGTCATTGGTAATTGAATTAGGTCACTTTCGTCCTCGCTAGGCTTATTTTAATCCAATTAGGTTTTTTAACCAATCTTGTGCATCCAATATGTGATTTTGTGTCATTTTGTGTCATTGGATGAACATTTAGGTCATTTTCGTCCTCCCTAGGCTTATTCTAATCCAATTAGGGTTTTTAACCAATCTTGTGCATCCAATATGTGATTTTATGTCATTTTGTGTCATTGGTTGAACATTTAGGTCATTTTCGTCCGCCCTAGGCTTATTCTAATCCAATTAGGGTTTTTAACCAATCTTGTGCATCCAATATGTGATTTTATGTCATTTTGTGTCATTGGTTGAACATTTAGGTCATTCTCGTCCTCCCTAGGCTTATTCTAATCCAATTAGGGTTTTTAAGCAATTTTGTGCATCCAATATGTGATTTTGTGTCATTGGTTGAACATTTAGATCATTTTCGTCCTCCCTGGGCTTATTCTAATCCAATTAAGGTTTTTAACCGATCTTGTGCATCCAATATGTGATTTTATTTCATTTTGTGTCATTGGTTGAACACTTAGGTCATATTCGTCCTCCTTAGGCTTATTCTAATCCAATTATGGTTTTTAACCAATCTTGTGCATCCAATATGTGATTTTGTGTCATTTTGTATCATTGGATGAACATTTAGGTCATTTTCGTCCTCCCTAGGCTTATTCTAATCCAATTAGGGTTTTTAACCAATCTTGTGCATCCAATATGTGATTTTGTGTCATTTTGTGTCGTTGGATGAACATTTAGGTCATTTTCGTCCTCGCTAGGCTTATTTTAATCCAATTAGGGTTTTTAACCAATCTTGTGCATCCAATATGTGATTTTGTGTCATTTTGTATCATTTGATGAACATTTAGGTCATTTTCGTACTCCCTAGGCTTATTCTAATCCAATGAGGGTTTTTAACCAATCTTGTGCATCCAATATGTGATTTTGTGTCATTTTGTGTCATTGGATGAACATTTAGGTCATTTTCGTACTCGCTAGGCTTATTTTAATCCAATTAGGGTTTTTAACTAATCTTGTGCATCCAATATGTGATTTTGTGTCATTTTGTGTCATTGGTTGAACATTTAGGTCATTTTCGTCCTCCCAAGGCTTATTCTAATCCAATTAGGGTTTTTAACCAATCTTGTGCATCCAATATGTGATTTTGTGTCATTTTGTGTCATTGGATGAACATTTAGGTCATTTTCGTCCTCCCTAGGCTTATTCTAATCCAATTAGGGTTTTTAACCAATCTTGTGCATCCAATATTTGATTTTATGTCATTTTGTGTCATTGGTTGAACATTTAGGTCATTTTCGTCCTCCCTAGGCTTATTCTAATCCAATTAGGGTTTTTAACCAATCTTGTGCATCCAATATGTGATTTTGTGTCATTGGTTGAACATTTAGATCATTTTCGTCCTCCCTAGGCTTATTCTAATCCAATTAAGGTTTTTAACCGATCTTGTGCATCCAATATCTGATTTTATTTCATTTTGTGTCATTGGTTGAACACTTAGGTCATATTCGTCCTCCTTAGGCTTATTCTAATCCAATTATGGTTTTTAACCAATCTTGTGCATCCAATATGTGATTTTGTGTCATTTTGTATCATTGGATGAACATTTAGGTCATTTTCGTCCTCCCTAGGCTTATTCTAATCCAATTAGGGTTTTTAACCAATCTTGTGCATCCAATATGTGATTTTGTGTCATTTTGTGTCATTGGATGAACATTTAGGTCATTTTCGTCCTCGCTAGGCTTATTTTAATCCAATTAGGGTTTTTAACTAATCTTGTGCATCCAATATGTGATTTTGTGTCATTTTGTGTCATTGGTTGAACATTTAGGTCATTTTCATCCTCCCAAGGCTTATTCTAATCCAATTAGGGTTTTTAACCAATCTTGTGCATCCAATATGTGATTTTGTGTCATTTTGTGTCATTGGATGAACATTTAGGTCATTTTTTCCTCCCTAGGCTTATTCTAATCCAATTAGGGTTTTTAACCAATCTTGTGCATCCAATATGTGATTTTGTGTCATTTTGTGTCATTGGTTGAACAATTAGCTCATTTTCGTCCTCCCAAGGCTTATACTAATCCAATTAGGGTTTTTAACCAATCTTGTGCATCGAATATGTGATTTTGTGTCATTGGTAATTGAAATAGGTCACTTTCGTCCTCGCTAGGCTTATTTTAATCCAATTAGGTTTTTTAACCAATCTTGTGCATCCAATATGTGATTTTGTGTCATTTTGTGTCATTGGATGGACATTTTAGGTCATTTTCGTCCTCCCTAGGCTTATTCTAATCCAATTAGGGTTTTTAACCAATCTTGTGCATCCAATATGTGATTTTATGTCATTTTGTGTCATTGGTTGAACATTTAGGTCATTTTCGTCCTCTCTAGGCTTATTCTAATCCAATTAGGGTTTTTAACCAATCTTGTGCATCCAATATGTGATATTGTGTCATTGGTTGAACATTTAGGTCATTTTCGTCCTCCCTAGGCTTATTCTAATCCAATTAGGGTTTTTAACCAATCTTGTGCATCCTATATGTGATTTTGTGTCATTGGTTGAACATTTAGGTCATTTTCATCCTCCCTAGGCTTATTCTAATCCAATTAGGGTTTTTAACCAATCTTGTGCATATAGTAAGTCATTTTGTGTCATTGGTAATCCAATTAGGTCATTTTCGTCCTCGCTAGGCTTATTCTAATCCAATTAGGGTTTTTAACCAATCTTGTGCATCCAATATGTGATTTTGTGTCATTTTGCGTCATTGGTTGAACATTTAGGTCATTTTCGTCCTCCCTATGCTTATTCTAATCCAATTAGGGTTTTTAACCAATCTTGTGCATCCAATATGTGATTTTGTGTCATTTTGTGTCATTGGTTGAACATTTAGGTCATTTTCGTTCTCCCTAGGCTTATTCTAATCCAATTAGGGTTTTTAACCAATATTGAGCATCCAATATGTGATTTTGTGTCATTTTGTGTCATTGGTTGAACATTTAGGTCATTTTCGTCCTCCCTAGGCTTATTCTAATCCAATTAGGGTTTTTAACCAATCTTGTGCATCCAATATGTGATTTTGTGTCATTGGTTGAACATTTAGATCATTTTCGTCCTCCCTAGGCTTATTCTAATCCAATTAAGGTTTTTAACCGATCTTGTGCATCCAATATCTGATTTTATTTCATTTTGTGTCATTGGTTGAACACTTAGGTCATATTCGTCCTCCTTAGGCTTATTCTAATCCAATTATGGTTTTTAACCAATCTTGTGCATCCAATATGTGATTTTGTGTCATTTTGTATCATTGGATGAACATTTAGGTCATTTTCGTCCTCCCTAGGCTTATTCTAATCCAATTAGGGTTTTTAACCAATCTTGTGCATCCAATATGTGATTTTGTGTCATTTTGTGTCATTGGATGAACATTTAGGTCATTTTCGTCCTCGCTAGGCTTATTTTAATCCAATTAGGGTTTTTAACCAATCTTGTGCATCCAATATGTGATTTTGTGTCATTTTGTGTCATTGGTTGAACATTTAGGTCATTTTCGTCCTCCCAAGGCTTATTCTAATCCAATTAGGGTTTTTAACCAATCTTGTGCATCCAATATGTGATTTTGTGTCATTTTGTGTCCTTGGTTGAACATTTAGGTCATTTTCGTCCTCCCTAGGCTTATTATAATCCAATTAGGGTTTTTAACCAATCTTGTGCATCCAATATGTGATTTTGTGTCATTTTGTGTCATTGGTTGAACATTTAGGTCATTTTCGTCCTCCCAAGGCTTATTCTAATCCAATTAGGGTTTTTAACCAATCTTGTGCATCCAATATTTGATTTTGTGTCATTTTGTGTCATTGGTTGAACATTTAGGTCATTTTCATCCTCCATAGGCTTATTCTAATCCAATTAGGGTTTTTAACCAATCTTGTTCATCCAATATGTGATTTTGTGTCATTGGTTGACTATTTAGGTCATTTTCATCCTCCCTAGGCTTATTCTAATCCAATTAGGGTTTTTAACCATTCTTGTGCATCCAATATGTGATTTTGTGTCATTTTGTGTCATTGGTTGAACATTTAGGTCAGTGTTGTCTTCCCTAGGCTTATTATAATCCAATTAGGGTTTTTAACCAATCTTGTGCATCCAATATGTGATTTTGTGTCATTTTGTGTCATTGGTTGAACATTTAGGTCATTTTCGTCCTCCCAAGGCTTATTCTAATCCAATTAGGGTTTTTAACCAATCTTGTGCATCCAATATGTGATTTTGTGTCATTTTGTGTCATCTGTAATCCAATTAGGTCATTTTCGTCCTCCCTAGGCTTATTCTAATCCAATTAGGGTTTTTAACCAATCTTGTTCATCCAATATGTGATTTTGTGTCATTTTGTGTCATTGGTTGAACATTTAGGTCATTTTCGTCCTCCCTTGGCTTATTCTAATCCAATTAGGGTTTTTAACCAATCTTGTGCATCCAATATGTGATTTTGTGTCATTTTGTGTCATTGGTTGAACATTCAGGTCATTTTCGTCCTCGCTAGGCATATTCTATTCCAATTAGGGTTTTTAACCAATCTTGTGCATCCAATATGTGATTTAGTGTCATTGGTTGAACATTTAGGTCATTTTCGTCCTCCCTAGGTTTATTCTAATCCAATTAGGGTTTTTAACCACTCTTTTGCATATAATAAGTGATTTTGTGTCATTGGTAATCCAATTAGGTCATTTTTGTCCTCCCTAGGCTTATTCTAATCCAATTAGGGTTTTTAACCAATCTTGGGCATCCAATATGTGATTTTGTGTTATTTTGTGTCATTGGTTGAACATTTAGGTCATTTTCGTCCTCCCTAGGCTTATTCTAACCCAATTAGGGTTTTTAACCAATCTTGTGCATCCAATATGTGATTTTGTGTCATTTTGTGTCATTGGATGAACATTTAGGTCATTTTCGTCCTCCCTAGGCTTATTCTAATCCAATTAGGGTTTTTAACCAATCTTGTGCATCCAATATGTGATTTTGTGTCATTTTGTGTCATTGGTTGAACATTTAGGTCATTTTCGACCTCGCTAGGCATATTCTAATCCAATTAGGGTTTTTAACCAATCTTGTGCATCCAATATGTGATTTTGTGTCATTGGTTGAACATTTAGGTCATTTTCGTCCTCCCTAGGCTTATTCTAATCCAATTAGGGTTTTTAACCGATCTTGTGCATCCAATATGTGATTTTATGTCATTTTGTGTCATTGGTTGAACACTTAGGTCATATTCGTCCTCCTTAGGCTTATTCTAATCCAATTATGGTTTTTAACCAATCTTGTGCATCCAATATGTGATTTTGTGTCATTTTGTATCATTGGATGAACATTTAGGTCATTTTCGTCCTCCCTAGGCTTATTCTAATCCAATTAGGGTTTTTAACCAATCTTGTGCATCCAATATGTGATTTTGTGTCATTTTGTGTCGTTGGATGAACATTTAGGTCATTTTCGTCCTCGCTAGGCTTATTTTAATCCAATTAGGGTTTTTAACCAATCTTGTGCATCCAATATGTGATTTTGTGTCATTTTGTATCATTTGATGAACATTTAGGTCATTTTCGTACTCCCTAGGCTTATTCTAATCCAATGAGGGTTTTTAACCAATCTTGTGCATCCAATATGTGATTTTGTGTCATTTTGTGTCATTGGATGAACATTTAGGTCATTTTCGTACTCGCTAGGCTTATTTTAATCCAATTAGGGTTTTTAACTAATCTTGTGCATCCAATATGTGATTTTGTGTCATTTTGTGTCATTGGTTGAACATTTAGGTCATTTTCGTCCTCCCAAGGCTTATTCTAATCCAATTAGGGTTTTTAACCAATCTTGTGCATCCAATATGTGATTTTGTGTCATTTTGTGTCATTGGATGAACATTTAGGTCAGTTTTGTCCTCCCTAGGCTTATTCTAATCCAATTAGGGTTTTTAACCAATCTTGTGCTTCCAATATGTGATTTTGTGTCATTTTGTGTCATTGGTTGAACATTTAGGTCATTTTCGTCCTCCCAAGGCATATTCTAATCCAATTAGGGTTTTTAACCAATCTTGTGCATCCAATATGTGATTTTGTGTCATTTTGTGTCATTGGATGAACATTTAGTTCATTTTCGTCATCCCTAGGCTTATTCTAATCCAATTAGGGTTTTTAACCAATCTTGTGCATCCAATATGTGATTTTGTGTCATTTTGTGTCATTGGATGAACATTTAGGTCATTTTCGTCCTCCCTAGGCTTATTCTAATCCAATTAGGGTTTTTAACCAATCTTGTGCATCCAATATGTGATTTTGTGTCATTTTGTGTCATTGGTTGAACATTTAGGTCATTTTCGTCCTCCCAAGGCTTATACTAATCCAATTAGGGTTTTTAACCAATCTTGTGCATCGAATATGTGATTTTGTGTCATTGGTAATTGAATTAGGTCACTTTCGTCCTCGCTAGGCTTATTTTAATCCAATTAGGTTTTTTAACCAATCTTGTGCATCCAATATGTGATTTTGTGTCATTTTGTGTCATTGGATGAACATTTAGGTCATTTTCGTCCTCCCTAGGCTTATTCTAATCCAATTAGGGTTTTTAACCAATCTTGTGCATCCAATATGTGATTTTATGTCATTTTGTGTCATTGGTTGAACACTTAGGTCATATTCGTCCCCCTTAGGCTTATTCTAATCCAATTATGGTTTTTAACCAATCTTGTGCATCCAATATGTGATTTTGTGTCATTTTGTATCATTGGATGAACATTTAGGTCATTTTCGTCCTCCCTAGGCTTATTCTAATCCAATTAGGGTTTTTAACCAATCTTGTGCATCCAATATGTGATTTTGTGTCATTTTGTGTCATTGGATGAACATTTAGGTCATTTTTGTCCTCGCTAGGCTTATTTTAATCCAATTAGGGTTTTTAACTAATCTTGTGCATCCAATATGTGATTTTGTGTCATTTTGTGTCATTGGTTGAACATTTAGGTCATTTTCGTCCTCCCAAGGCTTATTCTAATCCAATTAGGGTTTTTAACCAATCTTGTGCATCCAATATGTGATTTTGTGTCATTTTGTATCATTTGATGAACATTTAGGTCATTTTCGTACTCCCTAGGCTTATTCTAATCCAATTAGGGTTTTTAACCAATCTTGTGCATCCAATATGTGATTTTGTGTCATTTTGTGTCATTGGATGAACATTTAGGTCATTTTCGTCCTCGCTAGGCTTATTTTAATCCAATTAGGGTTTTTAACTAATCTTGTGCATCCAATATGTGATTTTGTATCATTGGTTGAACATTTAGGTCATTTTCGCCCTCCCAAGGCTTATTCTAATCCAATTAGGGTTTTTAACCAATCTTGTGCATCCAATATGTGATTTTGTGTCATTTTGTGTCATTGGATGAACATTTAGGTCATTTTCGTCCTCCCTAGGCTTATTCTAATCCAATTAGGGTTTTTAACCAATCTTGTGCATCCAATATGTGATTTTCTGTCATTTTGTGTCATTGGTTGAACATTTAGGTCATTTTCGTCCTTCCTAGGCTTATTATAATCCAATTAGGGTTTTTAACCAATCTTGTGCATCCAATATGTGATTTTGTGTCATTGGTTGAACATTTAGGTCATTTTCGTCCTCCCTAGGCTTATTCTAATCCAATTAGGGTTTTTAACCATTCTTGTGCATCCAATATGTGATTTTGTGTCATTTTGTGTCATTGGTTGAACATTTAGTTCATTTTCGTCCTCCCTAGGCTTATTCTAATCCAATTAGGGTTTTTAACCAATCTTGTGCATCCAATATGTGATTTTATGTCATTTTGTGTCATTGGTTGAACATTTAGGTCATTTTCGTCCTCCCTAGGCTTATTCTAATCCAATTAGGGTTTTTAACCAATCTTGTGCACCCAATATGTGATTTTATGTCATTTTGTGTCATTGGTTGAACATTTAGGTCATTTTCGTCCTCCCTAGGCTTATTCTAATCCAATTAGGGTTTTTAACCAATCTTGTGCATCCAATATGTGATTTTGTGTCATTGGTTGAACATTTAGGTCATTTTCGTCCTCCCTAGCCTTATTCCAATCCAATTAGGGTTTTTAACCAATCTTGTGCATATAATAATTGATTTTGTGTCATTGGTAATCCAATTAGGTCATTTTCGTCCTCGCTAGGCTTATTCTAATCCAATTAGGGTTTTTAACCAATCTTGTGCATCCAATATGTGATTTTGTGTCATTTTGTGTCGTTGGTTGAACATTTAGTTCATTTTCGTTCTCCCTAAGCTTATTCTAATCCAATTAGGGTTTTTAACCAATCTTGTGCATCCAATATGTGATTTTGTGTCATTTTGTGTCATTGGTTGAACATTTAGGTCATTTTCGTCCTCCCTAGGCTTATTCTAATCCACTTAGGGTTTTTAACCAATCTTGTGCATCCAATATGTGATTTTGTGTCATTTTGTGTCAATGGTTGAACATTTACGTCATTTTCGTCCTCCCTAGGCTTATTCTAATCCAATTATGGTTTTTAACCAATCTTGTGCATCCAATATGTGATTTTGTGTCATTTTGTGTCATTCGTTGAACATTTAGGTCATTTTCGTCCTCCCTAGGCTTATTCTAATCCAATTAGGGTTTTTAACCAATCTTGTGCATCCAATATGTGATTTTGTGTCATTTTGTGTCATTGGTTGAACATTTAGGTCATTTTCGTCCTCCCTAGGCTTATTCTAATCCAATTAGGGTTTTTAACCTATCTTGTGCATCCAATATGTGATTTTGTGTCATTTTGTGTCATTGGTTTAACATTTAGGTCATTTTCGTCCTCCCTAGGCTTATTCTAATCCAATTAGCGTTTTTAACCAATCTTGTGCATCGAATATGTGATTATGTGTCATTTTGTGTCATTGGTTGAACATTTAGATCATTTTTGTCCTCCCTAGGCTTATTCTAATCCAATTAGGATTTTTAACCAATCTTGTGCATCCAATATGTGATTTTGTGTCATTTTGTGTCATTGGATGAACATTTAGGTCATTTTCGTCCTCCCTAGGCTTATTCTAATCCAATTAGGGTTTTTAACCAATCTTGTGCATCCAATATGTGATTTTGTGTCATTTTGTGTCATTGGTTGAACATTTAGGTCATTTTCGTCCTCCCAAGGCTTATTCTAATCCAATTAGGGGTTTTAACCAATCTTGTGCATCCAATATGTGATTTTGTGTCATTTTGTGTCATTGGATGAACATTTAGGTCATTTTCGTCCTCCCTAGGCTTATTCTAATCCAATTAGGGTTTTTAACCAATCTTGTGCATCCAATATGTGATTTTGTGTCATTTTGTGTCATTGGATGAACATTTAGGTCATTTTCGTCCTCCCTTGGCTTATTCTAATCCAATTAGGGTTTTTAACCAATCTTGTGCATCCAATATGTGATTCTGTGTCATTGGTAATTGAATTAGGTCATTTTCGTCCTCTCTAGGCTTATTTTAATCCAATTAGGTTTTTTAACCAATCTTGTGCATCCAATATGTGATTTTGTGTCATTTTGTGTCATTGGTTGAACATTTAGGTCATTCTCGTCCTCCCTAGGCTTATTTTAATCCAATTAGGGTTTTTAACCAATCTTTTGCATCTAATATGTGATTTTGTGTCATTGGTTGCACATTTAGATCATTTTCGTCCTCCCTAGGCTTATTCTAATCCAATTAGAGTTTTTAACCAATCTTGTGCATATAATAAGTGATTTTGTGTCATTGGTAATCCAATTAGGTCATTTTCGTTCTCGCTAGGCTTATTTTAATCCAATTAGGGTTTTTAACCAATCTTGTGCATCCAATATGTGATTTTGTGGCATTGATTGAACATTTAGTTCATTTTCGTCCTCCCTAGGCTTATTCTAATCCTATTAGGGTTTTTAACCAATCTTGTCCATCCAATATGAGATTTTTTGTCATTTGTTGCACATTTAGGTCATTTTCGTCCTCCCTATGCCTATTCTAATCCAATTAGGGTTTTTAACCAATCTTGTGCATCTAATATGTGATTTTTTGTCATTTTGTGTCATTCGATAAATATTTAGTTCATTTTCGTCCTCCCTAGGCTTATTCTAATCCAATTAGGGTTTTTAACCAATCTTGTGCATCCAATATGTGATTTTGTGTCATTGGTAATTGAATTAGGTCACTTTCGTCCTCGCTAGGCTTATTTTAATCCAATTAGGTTTTTTAACCAATCTTGTGCATCCAATATGTGATTTTGTGTCATTTTGTGTCATTGGATGAACATTTAGGTCATTTTCGTCCTCCCTAGGCTTATTCTAATCCAATTAGGGTTTTTAACCAATCTTGTGCATCCAATATGTGATTTTATGTCATTTTGTGTCATTGGTTGAACATTTAGGTCATTTTCGTCCGCCCTAGGCTTATTCTAATCCAATTAGGGTTTTTAACCAATCTTGTGCATCCAATATGTGATTTTATGTCATTTTGTGTCATTGGTTGAACATTTAGGTCATTCTCGTCCTCCCTAGGCTTATTCTAATCCAATTAGGGTTTTTAAGCAATTTTGTGCATCCAATATGTGATTTTGTGTCATTGGTTGAACATTTAGATCATTTTCGTCCTCCCTGGGCTTATTCTAATCCAATTAAGGTTTTTAACCGATCTTGTGCATCCAATATGTGATTTTATTTCATTTTGTGTCATTGGTTGAACACTTAGGTCATATTCGTCCTCCTTAGGCTTATTCTAATCCAATTATGGTTTTTAACCAATCTTGTGCATCCAATATGTGATTTTGTGTCATTTTGTGTCATTGGATGAACATTTAGGTCATTTTCGTCCTCCCTAGGCTTATTCTAATCCAATTAGGGTTTTTAACCAATCTTGTGCATCCAATATGTGATTTTGTGTCATTTTGTGTCATTGGATGAACATTTAGGTCATTTTCGTCCTCGCTAGGCTTATTTTAATCCAATTAGGGTTTTTAACCAATCTTGTGCATCCAATATGTGATTTTGTGTCATTTTGTGTCATTGGATGAACATTTAGGTCATTTTCGTCCTCCCTTGGCTTATTCTAATCCAATTAGGGTTTTTAACCAATCTTATGCATCCAATATGTGATTCTGTGTCATTGGTAATTGAATTAGGTCATTTTCGTCCTCTCTAGGCTTATTTTAAGCCAATTAGGTTTTTTAACCAATCTTGTGCATCCAATATGTGATTTTGTGTCATTTTGTGTCATTGGTTGAACATTTAGGTCATTTTCGTCCTCCCTAGGCTTATTTTAATCCAATTAGGGTTTTTAACCAATCTTGTGCATCTAATATGTGATTTTGTGTCATTGGTTGAACATTTCGGTCATTTTCATCATCCCTAGGCTTATTCCAATCCAATTAGGGTTTTTAACCAACATTGTGCATCCAATATGTGAGTTTGTGTCATTTTGTGTCATTGGTTGAACATTTAGGTCATTTTCATCCTCCCTAGGCTTATTCTAATCCAATTAGGGTTTTTAACCAATCTTGTGCATCCAATATGTGATTTTGTGTCATTGGTTGAACATTTAGGTCATTTTCGTCCTCCTTAGGCTTATTCTAATCGAATTAGGGTTTTTAACCAATCTTGTTCATCCAATATGTGATTTTATGTCATTTGTTGAACATTTAGGTCATTTTCGTCCTCCCTAGGCTTATTCTAATTCAATTAGGGTTTTTAACCAATCTTGTGCATCCAATATGTGATTTTGTGTCATTTTGTGTCATTGGTTGAACATTTAGGTCATTTTCGTCCTCCCTATGCTTATTCTAATCCAATTAGGGTTTTTAACCAATCTTGTGCATCCAATATGTGATTTTGTGTCATTGGTTGAACATTTAGGTCATTTTCGTCCTCCCTAGGCTTATTCTAATTCAATTAGGGTTTTTAACCAATCTTGTGCATCCAATATGTGATTTTGTGTAATTTTGTGTCATTAGTTGAACATTTAGGTCATTTTCCTCCTCCCTAGGCTTATTCCAATCCAATTAGGGTTTTTAACCAATCTTGTGCATCCAATATGTTTTTTTGTGTCATTTTGTGTCATTGGTTGAACATTTAGGTCATTTTCGTCCTCCCTAGGCTTATTCTAATCCAATTAGGGTTTTTAACCAATCTTGTGCATCCAATATGTGATTTTGTGTAATTTTGTGTCATTGGTTGAACATTTAGGTCATTTTCGTCGTCCCTAGGCTTATTCTAATCCAATTAGGGTTTTTAACCAATCTTGTGCATCCAATATGTGATTTTGTGTCATTGGTTGAACATTTAGGTCATTTTCGTCCTCCCTAGGCTTATTCTAATCCAATTAGGGATTTTAACCAATCTTGTGCATCCAATATGTGATTTTGTGTCATTGGTTGAATATTAAGGTCATTTTCGTCCTCCCTAGGCTTATTCTAATCCAATTAGGGTTTTTAACCAATCTTGTGCATCCAATATGTGATTTTATGTCATTTTGTGTCATTGGTTGAACATTTAGGTCATTTTCGTCCTCCCTAGGCTTATTCTAATCCAATTAGGGTTTTTAACCAATCTTGTGAATATAATAAGTGATTTTGTGTCATTGGTAATCCAATTAGGTCATTTTCGTCCTCACTAGGCTTATTCTAATCCAATTAGGGTTTTTAACCAATCTTGTGCATCCAATATGTGATTTTGTGTCATTTTGTGTCATTGGTTGAACATTTAGGTCATTTTCGTCCTCCCTAGGCTTATTCTAATCCACTTAGGGTTTTTAACCAATCTTGTGCATTCAATATGTGATTTTGTGTCATTTTGTGTCATTGGTTGAACATTTACGTCATTTTCGTCCTCCCTAGGCTTATTCTAATCCAATTAGGGTTTTTAACCAATCTTGTGCATCCAATATGTGATTTTGTATCATTTTGTGTCAATGGTTGAACATTTACGTCATTTTCGTCTTCCCTAGGCTTATTCTAATCCAATTAGGGTTTTTAACCAATCTTGTGCATCCAATATGTGTTTTTGTGTCATTTTGTGTCATTGGTTGAACATTTAGGTCATTTTCGTCCTCCCTAGGCTTATTCTAATCCAATTAGGGTTTTTAACCAATCTTGTGCATCCAATATGTGATTTTGTGTCATTTTGTGTCATTGGTTGAACATTTAGGTCATTTTCGTCCTCCCTAGGCCTATTCTAATCTAATTAAGGTCTTTAACCAATCTTGTGCATCCAATATGTGATTTTGTGTCATTGGTTGAACATTTAGGTCATTTTCGTCCTCCCTAGGCTTATTCTAATCCAATTAGGGTTTTTAACCAATCTTGTGCATCCAATATGTAATTTTTTGTCATTTTGTGTCATTGGCTGAACATTTAGGTCATTTTCGTCCTCCCTAGGCTTATTGTAATCCAATTAGGGTTTTTAACCAATCTTGTTCATCAAATATGTGATTTTGTGTCATTTTGTGTCATTTGTTGAACATTTAGGTCATTTTCGTCCTCCCTAGGCTTATTCTAATCCAATTAGGGTTTTTAACTAATCTTGTGCATCCAATATGTGATTTGGTGTCATTTTGTGTCATTGGTTGAACATTTAGGTCATTTTTGTCCTCCCTAGGCTTATTCTAATCCAATTTGGGTTTTTAACCAATCTTGTGCATCCAATATGTGTTTTTGTGTCATTTTGTGTCATTGGTTGAACATTTAGGTCATTTTCGTCCTCCCTAGGCTTATTCTAATCCAATTAGGGTTTTTAACCAATCTTGTGCATCCAATATGTGATTTTGTGTCATTTTGTGTCATTGGTGGAACGTTTAGGTCATTTTCGTCCTCCCTAGGCTTATTCTACTCCAATTAGGGTTTTTAACCAATCTTGTGCATCCAATATGTGATTTTGTGTCATTTTGTGTCATTGGTTGACTATTTAGGTCCTTTTCGTCCTCCCTAGACATATTCTAATCCAATTAGGGTTTTTAACCAATCTTGTGCATCCAATATGTCATTTTGTGTCATTGGTTGAACGTTTAGGTCATTTTCGTCCTCCCTAGGCATATTCTACTCCAATTAGGGTTTTTAACCAATCTTGTGCATCCAATATGTGATTTTGTGTCATTTTGTGTCATTCGTTGAACATTTAGGTCATTTTCGTCCTCCCTAGGCTTATTCTAATCCAATTAGGGTTTTTAACCAATCTTGTGCATCCAATATGTGATTTTGTGTCATTTTGTGTCATTGGTTGAACATTTAGGTCATTTTCGACCTCGCTAGGCATATTCTAATCCAATTAGGGTTTTTAACCAATCTTGTGCATCCAATATGTGATTTTGTGTCATTGGTTGAACATTTAGGTCATTTTCGTCCTCCCTAGGCTTATTCTAATCCAATTAGGGTTTTTAACCGATCTTGTGCATCCAATATGTGATTTTATGTCATTTTGTGTCATTGGTTGAACACTTAGGTCATATTCGTCCTCCTTAGGCTTATTCTAATCCAATTATGGTTTTTAACCAATCTTGTGCATCCAATATGTGATTTTGTGTCATTTTGTATCATTGGATGAACATTTAGGTCATTTTCGTCCTCCCTAGGCTTATTCTAATCCAATTAGGGTTTTTAACCAATCTTGTGCATCCAATATGTGATTTTGTGTCATTTTGTGTCATTGGATGAACATTTAGGTCATTTTTGTCCTCGCTAGGCTTATTTTAATCCAATTAGGGTTTTTAACTAATCTTGTGCATCCAATATGTGATTTTGTGTCATTTTGTGTCATTGGTTGAACATTTAGGTCATTTTCGTCCTCCCAAGGCTTATTCTAATCCAATTAGGGTTTTTAACCAATCTTGTGCATCCAATATGTGATTTTGTGTCATTTTGTATCATTTGATGAACATTTAGGTCATTTTCGTACTCCCTAGGCTTATTCTAATCCAATTAGGGTTTTTAACCAATCTTGTGCATCCAATATGTGATTTTGTGTCATTTTGTGTCATTGGATGAACATTTAGGTCATTTTCGTCCTCGCTAGGCTTATTTTAATCCAATTAGGGTTTTTAACCAATCTTGTGCATCCAATATGTGATTTTGTGTCATTTTGTGTCATTGGTTGAACATTTAGGTCATTTTCGCCCTCCCAAGGCTTATTCTAATCCAATTAGGGTTTTTAACCAATCTTGTGCATCCAATATGTGATTTTGTGTCATTTTGTGTCATTGGATGAACATTTAGGTCATTTTCGTCCTCCCTAGGCTTATTCTAATCCAATTAGGGTTTTTAACCAATCTTGTGCATCCAATATGTGATTTTGTGTCATTTTGTATCATTTGATGAACATTTAGGTCATTTTCGTACTCCCTAGGCTTATTCTAATCCAATTAGGGTTTTTAACCAATCTTGTGCATCCAATATGTGATTTTGTGTCATTTTGTGTCATTGGATAAACATTTAGGTCATTTTCGTCCTCGCTAGGCTTATTTTAATCCAATTAGGGTTTTTAACCAATCTTGTGCATCCAATATGTGATTTTGTATCATTTTGTGTCATTGGTTGAATATTTAGGTCATTTTCGTCCTCCCTAGGCTTATTCTAATCCAATTAGGGTTTTTAGCCAATCTTGTGCATCCAATTTGTGATTTTGTGTCATTTTGTGTCATTGGTTGAACATTTAGGTCATTTTCGTCCTCCCTTGGCTTATTCTAATCCAATTAGGGTTTTTAACCAGTCTTGTGCATCCAATATGTGATTCTGTGTCATTGGTAATTGAATTAGGTCATTTTCGTCCTCTCTAGGCTTATTTTAATCCAATTAGGTTTTTTAACCAATCTTGTGCATCCAATATGTGATTTTGTGTCATTTTGTGTCATTGGTTGAACATTTAGGTCATTCTCGTCCTCCCTAGGCTTATTTTAATCCAATTAGGGTTTTTAACCAATCTTTTGCATCTAATATGTGATTTTGTGTCATTGGTTGCACATTTAGATCATTTTCGTCCTCCCTAGGCTTATTCTAATCCAATTAGAGTTTTTAACCAATCTTGTGCATATAATAAGTGATTTTGTGTCATTGGTAATCCAATTAGGTCATTTTCGTTCTCGCTAGGCTTATTTTAATCCAATTAGGGTTTTTAACCAATCTTGTGCATCCAATATGTGATTTTGTGGCATTGATTGAACATTTAGTTCATTTTCGTCCTCCCTAGGCTTATTCTAATCCTATTAGGGTTTTTAACCAATCTTGTGCATCCAATATGAGATTTTTTGTCATTTGTTGCACATTTAGGTCATTTTCGTCCTCCCTATGCCTATTCTAATCCAATTAGGGTTTTTAACCAATCTTGTGCATCTAATATGTGATTTTTTGTCATTTTGTGTCATTCGATGAATATTTAGTTCATTTTCGTCCTCCCTAGGCTTATTCTAATCCAATTAGGGTTTTTAACCAATCTTGTGCATCCAATATCTGATTTTGTGTCATTGGTTGAACATTTAGGTCATTTTCGTCCTCCCAAGGCTTATTCTAATCCAATTAGGGTTTTTAGCCAATCTTGTGCATCCAATATGTGATTTTGTGTCATTGGTTGAACATTTACGTCATTTTCGTCCTTCCTTGGCTTATTCTAATCCAATTAGGGTTTTTAACCAATCTTGTGCATCCAATATGTGATTTTGTGTCATTGGTAATCGAATTAGGTCATTTTCGTCCTCACTAGGCATATTCGAATCCAATTAGGTTTTTTAACCAATCTTGTGCATCAATATGTGATTTTGTGTCATTTTGTGTCATTGATTGAACATTTAGGTCATTTTCGTCCTCCCTTGGCTTATTCTAATCCAATTAGGGTTTTCAACTAATCTTGTGCATCTAATATGTGATTTTGTGTCATTGGTTGCACATTTAGATCATTTTCGTCCTCCGTAGGCTTATTCTAATCCAATTAGAGTTTTTAACCAATCTTGTGCATATAATAAGTGATTTTGTGTCATTGGTAATCCAATTAGGTCATTTTCATCCTCGCTAGGCTTATTTTTATCCAATTAGGGTTTTTAACCAATCTTGTGCATCCAATATGTGATTTTGTGTCATTGGTTGAACATTTAGGTCATTTTCGTCCTTCCAAGTCTTATTCTAATCCAATTAGGGTTTTTAACCAATCTTGTGCATCCAATATGTGACTTTGTTTCATTTTGTGTCATTCGATTAACATTTAGTTCATTTTCGTCCTCCCTAGGCTTATTCTAATCCAATTAGGGTTTTTAACCAATCTTGTGCATCCAATATGTGATTTTGTGTCATTTTGTGTCATTCGATGAACATTTAGTTCATTTTCGTCATCCCTAGGCTTATTCTAATCCAATTAGGGTTTTTAACCAATCTTGTGCATCCAATATGTGATTTTGTGTCATTGGTTGAACATTTAGGTCATTTTCGTCCTTCCAATTCTTATTCTAATCCAATTAGGGTTTTTAACCAATCTTGTGCATCCAATATGTGACTTTGTTTCATTTTGTGTCATTCGATTAACATTTAGTTCATTTTCATCCTCCCAAGGCTTATTCGAATCCAATTATGGTTTTTAACCAATCTTGTGCATCCAATATGTGATTTTGTGTCATTATGTATCATTAGATGAACATTTAGGTCATTTTCGTCCTCCCTAGGCTTATTCTAATCCAATTAGGGTTTTTAACCAATCTTGTGCATCCAATATGTGATTTTGTGTCATTTTGTGTCATTGGATGAACATTTAGGTCATTTTCGTCCTCGCTTGGCTTATTTTAATCCAATTAGGGTTTTTAACCAATCTTGTGCATCCAATATTGGATTTTGTGTCATTTTTTGTCATTGGTTGAACATTTAGGTCATTTTCGTCCTCCCAAGGCTTATTCTAATCCAATTAGGGTTTTTAACCAATCTTGTGCATCCAATATGTGATTTTGTGTCATTTTGTGTCATTGGATGAACGTTTAGGTCATTTTCATCCTCCCTAGGCTTATTCTAATCCAATTAGGGTTTTTAACCAATCTTGTGCATCCAATATGTGATTTTGTGTCATTTTGTGTCATTCGATGAACATTTAGTTCATTTTCGTCCTCCATAGCCGTATTCTAATCCAATTAGGGTTTTTAACCAATCTTGTGCATCCAATATGTGATTTTGTGTCATTGGTTGCACATTTAGGTCATTTTCGTCCTCCCTATGGTTATTCTAATCAGATTAGGGTTTTTAACCAATCTTGTGCATCCAATATGTGATTTTGTGTCATTTTGTGTCATTCGATGAACATTTAGTTCATTTTCGTCATCCCTAGGCTTATTCTAATCCAATTAGGGTTTTTAACCAATCTTGTGCATCCAATATGTGATTTTGTGTCATTGGTTGAACATTTAGGTCATTTTCGTCCTCCCTAGGCTTATTCTTATCCAATTAGGGTTTTTAACCAATCTTGTGCATCCAATATGTGATTTTGTGTCATTGGTTGAACATTTAGGTTATTTTCGTCCTCCCTAGGCTTATTCTAATCCAATTAGGGTTTTTAACCAATCTTGTGCATCCAATATGTGATTTTGTGTCATTTTGTGTCATTGGATGAACATTTAGGTCATTTTCGTCCTCCCTAGGCTTATTCTAATCCTATGAGGGTTTTTAACCAATCTTGTGCGTCCAATATGTGGTTTTATGTCATTTTGTGTCATTGGTTGAACATTTAGGTCATTTTCGTCCTCCATAGGCTTATTATAATCAAATTAGGGTTTTTAACCAATCTTGTGCATCCAATATGTGATTTTGTGTCATTTTGTGTCATTGGATGAACATTTAGGTCATTTTCGTCCTCCCTAGGCTTATTCTAATCCAATTAGGGTTTTTAACCAATCTTGTGCATCCAATATGTGATTTTATGTCATTTTGTGTCATTGGTTGAACATTTAGGTCATTTTCGTCCGCCCTAGGCTTATTCTAATCCAATTAGGGTTTTTAACCAATCTTGTGCATCCAATATGTGATTTTATGTCATTTTGTGTCATTGGTTGAACATTTAGGTCATTCTCGTCCTCCCTAGGCTTATTCTAATCCAATTAGGGTTTTTAAGCAATTTTGTGCATCCAATATGTGATTTTGTGTCATTGGTTGAACATTTAGATCATTTTCGTCCTCCCTGGGCTTATTCTAATCCAATTAAGGTTTTTAACCGATCTTGTGCATCCAATATGTGATTTTATTTCATTTTGTGTCATTGGTTGAACACTTAGGTCATATTCGTCCTCCTTAGGCTTATTCTAATCCAATTATGGTTTTTAACCAATCTTGTGCATCCAATATGTGATTTTGTGTCATTTTGTATCATTGGATGAACATTTAGGTCATTTTCGTCCTCCCTAGGCTTATTCTAATCCAATTAGGGTTTTTAACCAATCTTGTGCATCCAATATGTGATTTTGTGTCATTTTGTGTCGTTGGATGAACATTTAGGTCATTTTCGTCCTCGCTAGGCTTATTTTAATCCAATTAGGGTTTTTAACCAATCTTGTGCATCCAATATGTGATTTTGTGTCATTTTGTATCATTTGATGAACATTTAGGTCATTTTCGTACTCCCTAGGCTTATTCTAATCCAATGAGGGTTTTTAACCAATCTTGTGCATCCAATATGTGATTTTGTGTCATTTTGTGTCATTGGATGAACATTTAGGTCATTTTCGTACTCGCTAGGCTTATTTTAATCCAATTAGGGTTTTTAACTAATCTTGTGCATCCAATATGTGATTTTGTGTCATTTTGTGTCATTGGTTGAACATTTAGGTCATTTTCGTCCTCCCAAGGCTTATTCTAATCCAATTAGGGTTTTTAACCAATCTTGTGCATCCAATATGTGATTTTGTGTCATTTTGTGTCATTGGATGAACGTTTAGGTCATTTTCATCCTCCCTAGGCTTATTCTAATCCAATTAGGGTTTTAACCAATCTTGTGCATCCAATATGTGATTTTGTGTCATTGGTTGCACATTTAGGTCATTTTCGTCCTCCCTAAGCTTATTCTAATCCAATTAGGGTTTTTAACCAATCTTGTGCATCCAATATGTGATTTTGTGTCATTTTGTGTCATTAGTTGAACATTTAGGTCATTTTCGTCCTCCCAAGGCATATTCTAATCCAATTAGGGTTTTTAACCAATCTTGTGCATCCAATATGTAATTTTGTGTCATTTTGTGTCATTCGATGAACATTTAGTTCATTTTCGTCCTCCATAGCCTTATTCTAATCCAATTAGGGTTTTTAACCAATCTTGTGCATCCAATATGTGATTTTGTGTCATTGGTTGCACATTTAGGTCATTTTCGTCCACCCTATGGTTATTCTAATCCAATTAGGGTTTTTAACCAATCTTGTGCATCCAATATGAGATTTTGTGTCATTCTGTGTCATTCGATGAACATTTAGTTCATTTTCGTCATCCCTAGGCTTATTCTAATCCAATTAGGGTTTTTAACCAATCTTGTGCATCCAATATGTGATTTTGTGTCATTGGTTGAACATTTAGGTCATTTTCGTCCTCCCTAGGCTTATTCTAATTCAATTAGGGTTTTTAACCAATCTTGTGCATCCAATATGTGATTTTGTGTTCTTGGTTGCACATTTAGGTCATTTTCGTCGTCGCTAGGCTTATTCTAATCCAATTAGGGTTTTTAACCAATCTTGTGCATCCAATAAGTGATTTTGTATCATTGGTTAAACATTTAGGTCACTTTCGTCCTCCCTAGGCTTATTCTAATCCAAGTAGGGTTTTTAACCAATCTTGTGCATCCAATAAGTGATTTTGTATCATTGGTTAAACATTTAGGTCACTTTCGTCCTCCCTAGGCTTATTCTAATCCAATTAGGGTTTTTAACCAATCTTGTGCATCCAATATGTGATTTTGTGTCATTTTGTGTCATTAGTTGAACATTTAGGTCATTTTCGTCCTCCCAAGGCATATTCTAATCCAATTAGGGTTTTTAACCAATCTTGTGCATCCAATATGTGATTTTGTGTCATTTTGTGTCATTCGATGAACATTTAGTTCATTTTCGTTATCCCTAGGCTTATTCTAATCCAATTAGGGTTTTTAACCAATCTTGTGCATCCAATATGTGATTTTGTGTCATTGGTTGAACATTTAGGTCATTTTCGTCCTCCTTAGGCTTATTCTAATTCAATTAGGGTTTTTAACCAATCTTGTGCATCCAATATGTGATTTTGTGTTCTTGGTTGCACATTTAGGTCATTTTCGTCCTCCTTAGGCTTATTCTAATTCAATTAGGGTTTTTAACCAATCTTGTGCATCCAATATGTGATTTTATGTTCTTGGTTGCACATTTAGGTCATTTTCGTCGTCGCTAGGCTTATTCTAATCCAATTAGGGTTTTTAACCAATCTTGTGCATCCAATAAGTGATTTTGTGTCATTGTTTAAACATTTAGGTCACTTTCGTCCTCCCTAGGCTTATTCTAATCCAATTAGGGTTCTTAACCAATCTTGTGCATATAATATGTGATTTTGTGTCATTGGTTGAACATTTAGGTCGTTTTAGTCCTCCCTATGCTTATTCTAATCCAATTAGGGATTTTAACTAATCTTGTGCATCTAATATGTGATTTTGTGTCATTGGTTGCACATTTAGATCATTTTCGTCCTCCCTAGGCTTATTCTAATCCAATTAGGGTTTTTAACCAATCTTGTGCATCCAATATGTGATTTTGTGTCATTGGTTGCACATTTAGGTCATTTTCGTCCTCCCTATGGTTATTCTAATCCAATTAGGGTTTTTAACCAATCTTGTGCATCCAATATGTGATTTTGTGTCATTTTGTGTCATTCGATGAACATTTAGTTCATTTTCGTCATCCCTAGGCTTATTCTAATCCAATTAGGGTTTTTAACCAATCTTGTGCATCCAATATGTGATTTTGTGTCATTGGTTGAACATTTAGGTCATTTTCGTCCTTCCAATTCTTATTCTAATCCAATTAGGGTTTTTAACCAATCTTGTGCATCCAATATGTGACTTTGTTTCATTTTGTGTCATTCGATTAACATTTAGTTCATTTTCATCCTCCCAAGGCTTATTCGAATCCAATTATGGTTTTTAACCAATCTTGTGCATCCAATATGTGATTTTGTGTCATTATGTATCATTAGATGAACATTTAGGTCATTTTCGTCCTCCCTAGGCTTATTCTAATCCAATTAGGGTTTTTAACCAATCTTGTGCATCCAATATGTGATTTTGTGTCATTTTGTGTCATTGGATGAACATTTAGGTCATTTTCGTCCTCGCTTGGCTTATTCTAATCCAATTTGGGTTTTTAACCAATCTTGTGCATCCAATATGTGAATTTGTGTCATTTTGTGTCATTGGTTTCACATTTAGGTCATTTTCATCCTCCCTAGGTTTATTCTAATCCAATTAGGGTTTTTAACCAATCTTGTGCATCCAATATGTGATTTTGTGTCATTTTGTGTCATTGGTTGAACATTTAGGTCATTTTCGTCCTCCCTAGGCTTATTCTAATCCAATTAGGGTTTTTAACCAATCTTGTGCATCCAATATGTGATTTTATGTCATTGGTTGAACATTTAGGTCATTTTCGTCCTCTCTTGGGTTATTCTTATCCAATTAGGGTTTTTAACAAATCTTGTGCATCCAATATGTGATTTTGTGTCATTTTGTATCATTGGTTGAACATTTAGGTCATTTTTCGTCCTCCCTAGGCTTATTCTAATCCAATTAGGGTTTTTAACCAATCTTGTGCATCCAATATGTGATTTTGTGTCATTGGTTGAACATTTAGGTCATTTTCGTCCTCCCTAGGCTTATTCTAATTCAATTAGGGTTTTTAACCAATCTTGTGCATCCAATATGTGATTTTGTGTCATTGGTTGAACATTTTGGTCATTTTTGTCCTCCCTAGGCTTATTCTAATCCAATTAGGGTTTTTAACCAATCTTGTGCATCCAATATGTGATTTTGTGTCATTGGTTGAACATTTAGGTCATTTTCGTCCTCCCTAGGCTTATTCTAATCCAATTAGGGTTTTTAACCAATCTTGTGCATCCAATATGTGATTTTATGTCATTGGTTGAACATTTAGGTCATTTTCGTCCTCCCTAGGCGTATTCTAATCCAATTAGGGTTTTTAACCAATCTTGTGCATCCAATATGTGATTTTGTGTCATTGGTTGAACATTTAGGTCATTTTCGTCCTCCCTAGGCTTATTCTAATCCAATTAGGGTTTTTAACCAATCTTGTGCATCCAATATGTGATTTTGTGTCATTGGTTGAACATTTAGGTCATTTTCGTCCTCCCTAGGCTTATTCTTATCCAATTAGGGTTTTTAACCAATCTTGTGCATCCAATATGTGATTTTGTGTCATTGGTTGAACATTTAGGTTATTTTCGTCCTCCCTAGGCTTATTCTAATCCAATTAGGGTTTTTAACCAATCTTGTGCATCCAATATGTGATTTTGTGTCATTTTGTGTCATTGGATGAACATTTAGGTCATTTTCGTCCTCCCTAGGCTTATTCTAATCCTATGAGGGTTTTTAACCAATCTTGTGCGTCCAATATGTGGTTTTATGTCATTTTGTGTCATTGGTTGAACATTTAGGTCATTTTCGTCCTCCATAGGCTTATTATAATCAAATTAGGGTTTTTAACCAATCTTGTGCATCCAATATGTGATTTTGTGTCATTTTGTGTCATTGGATGAACATTTAGGTCATTTTCGTCCTCCCTAGGCTTATTCTAATCCAATTAGGGTTTTTAACCAATCTTGTGCATCCAATATGTGATTTTATGTCATTTTGTGTCATTGGTTGAACATTTAGGTCATTTTCGTCCGCCCTAGGCTTATTCTAATCCAATTAGGGTTTTTAACCAATCTTGTGCATCCAATATGTGATTTTATGTCATTTTGTGTCATTGGTTGAACATTTAGGTCATTCTCGTCCTCCCTAGGCTTATTCTAATCCAATTAGGGTTTTTAAGCAATTTTGTGCATCCAATATGTGATTTTGTGTCATTGGTTGAACATTTAGATCATTTTCGTCCTCCCTGGGCTTATTCTAATCCAATTAAGGTTTTTAACCGATCTTGTGCATCCAATATGTGATTTTATTTCATTTTGTGTCATTGGTTGAACACTTAGGTCATATTCGTCCTCCTTAGGCTTATTCTAATCCAATTATGGTTTTTAACCAATCTTGTGCATCCAATATGTGATTTTGTGTCATTTTGTATCATTGGATGAACATTTAGGTCATTTTCGTCCTCCCTAGGCTTATTCTAATCCAATTAGGGTTTTTAACCAATCTTGTGCATCCAATATGTGATTTTGTGTCATTTTGTGTCGTTGGATGAACATTTAGGTCATTTTCGTCCTCGCTAGGCTTATTTTAATCCAATTAGGGTTTTTAACCAATCTTGTGCATCCAATATGTGATTTTGTGTCATTTTGTATCATTTGATGAACATTTAGGTCATTTTCGTACTCCCTAGGCTTATTCTAATCCAATGAGGGTTTTTAACCAATCTTGTGCATCCAATATGTGATTTTGTGTCATTTTGTGTCATTGGATGAACATTTAGGTCATTTTCGTACTCGCTAGGCTTATTTTAATCCAATTAGGGTTTTTAACTAATCTTGTGCATCCAATATGTGATTTTGTGTCATTTTGTGTCATTGGTTGAACATTTAGGTCATTTTCGTCCTCCCAAGGCTTATTCTAATCCAATTAGGGTTTTTAACCAATCTTGTGCATCCAATATGTGATTTTGTGTCATTTTGTGTCATTGGATGAACGTTTAGGTCATTTTCATCCTCCCTAGGCTTATTCTAATCCAATTAGGGTTTTAACCAATCTTGTGCATCCAATATGTGATTTTGTGTCATTGGTTGCACATTTAGGTCATTTTCGTCCTCCCTAAGCTTATTCTAATCCAATTAGGGTTTTTAACCAATCTTGTGCATCCAATATGTGATTTTGTGTCATTTTGTGTCATTAGTTGAACATTTAGGTCATTTTCGTCCTCCCAAGGCATATTCTAATCCAATTAGGGTTTTTAACCAATCTTGTGCATCCAATATGTAATTTTGTGTCATTTTGTGTCATTCGATGAACATTTAGTTCATTTTCGTCCTCCATAGCCTTATTCTAATCCAATTAGGGTTTTTAACCAATCTTGTGCATCCAATATGTGATTTTGTGTCATTGGTTGCACATTTAGGTCATTTTCGTCCACCCTATGGTTATTCTAATCCAATTAGGGTTTTTAACCAATCTTGTGCATCCAATATGAGATTTTGTGTCATTCTGTGTCATTCGATGAACATTTAGTTCATTTTCGTCATCCCTAGGCTTATTCTAATCCAATTAGGGTTTTTAACCAATCTTGTGCATCCAATATGTGATTTTGTGTCATTGGTTGAACATTTAGGTCATTTTCGTCCTCCCTAGGCTTATTCTAATTCAATTAGGGTTTTTAACCAATCTTGTGCATCCAATATGTGATTTTGTGTTCTTGGTTGCACATTTAGGTCATTTTCGTCGTCGCTAGGCTTATTCTAATCCAATTAGGGTTTTTAACCAATCTTGTGCATCCAATAAGTGATTTTGTATCATTGGTTAAACATTTAGGTCACTTTCGTCCTCCCTAGGCTTATTCTAATCCAAGTAGGGTTTTTAACCAATCTTGTGCATCCAATAAGTGATTTTGTATCATTGGTTAAACATTTAGGTCACTTTCGTCCTCCCTAGGCTTATTCTAATCCAATTAGGGTTTTTAACCAATCTTGTGCATCCAATATGTGATTTTGTGTCATTTTGTGTCATTAGTTGAACATTTAGGTCATTTTCGTCCTCCCAAGGCATATTCTAATCCAATTAGGGTTTTTAACCAATCTTGTGCATCCAATATGTGATTTTGTGTCATTTTGTGTCATTCGATGAACATTTAGTTCATTTTCGTTATCCCTAGGCTTATTCTAATCCAATTAGGGTTTTTAACCAATCTTGTGCATCCAATATGTGATTTTGTGTCATTGGTTGAACATTTAGGTCATTTTCGTCCTCCTTAGGCTTATTCTAATTCAATTAGGGTTTTTAACCAATCTTGTGCATCCAATATGTGATTTTGTGTTCTTGGTTGCACATTTAGGTCATTTTCGTCCTCCTTAGGCTTATTCTAATTCAATTAGGGTTTTTAACCAATCTTGTGCATCCAATATGTGATTTTATGTTCTTGGTTGCACATTTAGGTCATTTTCGTCGTCGCTAGGCTTATTCTAATCCAATTAGGGTTTTTAACCAATCTTGTGCATCCAATAAGTGATTTTGTGTCATTGTTTAAACATTTAGGTCACTTTCGTCCTCCCTAGGCTTATTCTAATCCAATTAGGGTTCTTAACCAATCTTGTGCATATAATATGTGATTTTGTGTCATTGGTTGAACATTTAGGTCGTTTTAGTCCTCCCTATGCTTATTCTAATCCAATTAGGGATTTTAACTAATCTTGTGCATCTAATATGTGATTTTGTGTCATTGGTTGCACATTTAGATCATTTTCGTCCTCCCTAGGCTTATTCTAATCCAATTAGAGTTTTTAACCAATCTTGTGCATATAATAAGTGATTTTGTGACATTGGTAATCCAATTAGGTCATTTTCGTCCTCGCGAGGCTTATTTTTCTCCAATTAGGGTTTTTAACCAATCTTGTGCATCCAATATGTGATTTTGTGTCATTTTGTATCATTGGTTGAACATTTAGGTCATTTTCGTCCTTCCTAGGCTTATTCTAATCCAAGTAGGGTTTTTAACCAATCTTGTGCATCCAATAAGTGATTTTGTGTCATTGGTTAAACATTGAGGTCATTTTCGTCATCCCTAGGCTTATTCTAATCCAATTAGGGTTTTTAACCAATCTTGTGCATCCAATATGTGATTTTGTGTCATTGGTTGAACATTTAGGTCATTTTCGTCCTCCCTAGGCTTATTCTAATCCAATTAGGGTTTTTAACCAATCTTGTGCATCCAATATGTGATTTTATGTCATTGGTTGAACATTTAGGTCATTTTCGTCCTCCCTAGGCGTATTCTAATCCAATTAGGGTTTTTAACCAATCTTGTGCATCCAATATGTGATTTTGTGTCATTGGTTGAACATTTAGGTCATTTTCGTCCTCCCTAGGCTTATTCTAATCCAATTAGGGTTTTTAACCAATCTTGTGCATCCAATATGTGATTTTGTGTCATTGGTTGAACATTTAGGTCATTTTCGTCCTCCCTAGGCTTATTCTAATCCTATTAGGGTTTTTAACCAATCTTGTGCATCCAATATGTGATTTTGTGTCATTGGTTGAATATTAAGGTCATTTTCGTCCTCCCTAGGCTTATTCTAATCCAATTAGGGTTTTTAACCAATCTTGTGCATCCAATATGTGATTTTATGTCATTTTGTGTCATTGGTTGAACATTTAGGTCATTTTCGTCCTCCCAAGGCTTATTCTAATCCAATTAGGGTTTTTAACCAATCTTGTGCATCCAATATGTGATTTTGTGTCATTTTGTGTCATTGGATGAACGTTTAGGTCATTTTCATCCTCCCTAGGCTTATTCTAATCCAATTAGGGTTTTAACCAATCTTGTGCATCCAATATGTGATTTTGTGTCATTGGTTGCACATTTAGGTCATTTTCGTCCTCCCTAAGCTTATTCTAATCCAATTAGGGTTTTTAACCAATCTTGTGCATCCAATATGTGATTTTGTGTCATTTTGTGTCATTAGTTGAACATTTAGGTCATTTTCGTCCTCCCAAGGCATATTCTAATCCAATTAGGGTTTTTAACCAATCTTGTGCATCCAATATGTAATTTTGTGTCATTTTGTGTCATTCGATGAACATTTAGTTCATTTTCGTCCTCCATAGCCTTATTCTAATCCAATTAGGGTTTTTAACCAATCTTGTGCATCCAATATGTGATTTTGTGTCATTGGTTGCACATTTAGGTCATTTTCGTCCACCCTATGGTTATTCTAATCCAATTAGGGTTTTTAACCAATCTTGTGCATCCAATATGAGATTTTGTGTCATTCTGTGTCATTCGATGAACATTTAGTTCATTTTCGTCATCCCTAGGCTTATTCTAATCCAATTAGGGTTTTTAACCAATCTTGTGCATCCAATATGTGATTTTGTGTCATTGGTTGAACATTTAGGTCATTTTCGTCCTCCCTAGGCTTATTCTAATTCAATTAGGGTTTTTAACCAATCTTGTGCATCCAATATGTGATTTTGTGTTCTTGGTTGCACATTTAGGTCATTTTCGTCGTCGCTAGGCTTATTCTAATCCAATTAGGGTTTTTAACCAATCTTGTGCATCCAATAAGTGATTTTGTATCATTGGTTAAACATTTAGGTCACTTTCGTCCTCCCTAGGCTTATTCTAATCCAAGTAGGGTTTTTAACCAATCTTGTGCATCCAATA
>JBBPBQ010000009.1:3546047-3563408 GCA_037974755.1 Cicer yamashitae | reverse complement strand
ATTTTGTGTCATTGGTTGAACATTTACGTCATTTTCGTCCTTCCTTGGCTTATTCTAATCCAATTAGGGTTTTTAACCAATCTTGTGCATCCAATATGTGATTTTGTGTCATTGGTAATCGAATTAGGTCATTTTCGTCCTCACTAGGCATATTCGAATCCAATTAGGTTTTTTAACCAATCTTGTGCATCAATATGTGATTTTGTGTCATTTTGTGTCATTGATTGAACATTTAGGTCATATTCGTCCTCCCTTGGCTTATTCTAATCCAATTAGGGTTTTCAACTAATCTTGTGCATCTAATATGTGATTTTGTGTCATTGGTTGCACATTTAGATCATTTTCGTCCTCCGTAGGCTTATTCTAATCCAATTAGAGTTTTAAACCAATCTTGTGCATATAATAAGTGATTTTGTGTCATTGGTAATCCAATTAGGTCATTTTCATCCTCGCTAGGCTTATTTTTATCCAATTAGGGTTTTTAACCAATCTTGTGCATCCAATATGTGATTTTGTGTCATTGGTTGAACATTTAGGTCATTTTCGTCCTTCCAAGTCTTATTCTAATCCAATTAGGGTTTTTAACCAATCTTGTGCATCCAATATGTGACTTTGTTTCATTTTGTGTCATTCGATTAACATTTAGTTCATTTTCGTCCTCCCTAGGCTTATTCTAATCCAATTAGGGTTTTTAACCAATCTTGTGCATCCAATATGTGATTTTGTGTCATTTTGTGTCATTCGATGAACATTTAGTTCATTTTCGTCATCCCTAGGCTTATTCTAATCCAATTAGGGTTTTTAACCAATCTTGTGCATCCAATATGTGATTTTGTGTCATTGGTTGAACATTTAGGTCATTTTCGTCCTTCCAATTCTTATTCTAATCCAATTAGGGTTTTTAACCAATCTTGTGCATCCAATATGTGACTTTGTTTCATTTTGTGTCATTCGATTAACATTTAGTTCATTTTCATCCTCCCAAGGCTTATTCGAATCCAATTATGGTTTTTAACCAATCTTGTGCATCCAATATGTGATTTTGTGTCATTATGTATCATTAGATGAACATTTAGGTCATTTTCGTCCTCCCTAGGCTTATTCTAATCCAATTAGGGTTTTTAACCAATCTTGTGCATCCAATATGTGATTTTGTGTCATTTTGTGTCATTGGATGAACATTTAGGTCATTTTCGTCCTCGCTTGGCTTATTCTAATCCAATTTGGGTTTTTAACCAATCTTGTGCATCCAATATGTGAATTTGTGTCATTTTGTGTCATTGGTTTCACATTTAGGTCATTTTCATCCTCCCTAGGTTTATTCTAATCCAATTAGGGTTTTTAACCAATCTTGTGCATCCAATATGTGATTTTGTGTCATTTTGTGTCATTGGTTGAACATTTAGGTCATTTTCGTCCTCCCAAGGCATATTCTAATCCAATTAGGGTTTTTAGCCAATCTTGTGCATCCAATATGTGATTTTGTGTCATTTTGTGTCATTCGATGAACATTTAGTTCATTTTCGTCCTCCATAGGCTTATTCTAATCCAATTAGGGTTTTTAACCAATCTTGTGCATCCAATATGTGATTTTGTGTCATTGGTTGCACATTTAGGTCATTTTCGTCCTTCCTATGGTTATTCTAATCCAATTTGGGTTTTTAACCAATCTTGTGCATCCAATATGTGATTTTGTGTCATTATGTGTCATTCGATGAACATTTAGTTCATTTTCGTCATCCCTAGGCTTATTCTAATCCAATTAGGGTTTTTAACCAATCTTGTGCATCCAATATGTGATTTTGTGTCATTGGTTGAACATTTAGGTCATTTTCGTCCTCCCTAGGCTTATTCTTATCCAATTAGGGTTTTTAACCAATCTTGTGCATCCAATATGTGATTTTGTGTTCTTGGTTGCACATTTAGGTCATTTTCGTCGTCGCTAGGCTTATTCTAATCCAATTAGGGTTTTTAACTAATCTTGTGCATCCAATAAGTGATTTTGTGTCATTGGTTAAACATTTAGGTCACTTTCGTCCTCCTTAGGCTTATTCTAATCCAAGTAGGGTTTTTAACCAATCTTGTGCATCCAATATGTGATTTTGTGTCATTGGTTAAACATTTAGGTCACTTTCGTCCTCCCTAGGCTTATTCTAATCCAAGTAGGGTTTTTAACCAATCTTGTGCATCCAATAAGTGATTTTGTGTCATTGGTTAAACATTTAGGTCACTTTCGTCCTCCCTAGGCTTATTCTAATCCAATTAGGGTTCTTAACCAATCTTGTGCATATAATATGTGATTTTGTGTCATTGGTTGAACATCTAGGTCGTTTTAGTCCTCCCTATGCTTATTCTAATCCAATTAGGGATTTTAACTAATCTTGTGCATCTAATATGTGATTTTGTGTCATTGGTTGCACATTTAGATCATTTTCGTCATCCCTAGGCTTATTCTAATCCAATTAGGGTTTTTAACCAATCTTGTGCATCCAATATGTGATTTTGTGTCATTGGTTGCACATTTAGGTCATTTTCGTCCTCCCTATGGTTATTCTAATCCAATTAGGGTTTTTAACCAATCTTGTGCATCCAATATGTGATTTTGTGTCATTTTGTGTCATTCGATGAACATTTAGTTCATTTTCGTCATCCCTAGGCTTATTCTAATTCTAATAGGGTTTTTAACCAATCTTGTGCATCCAATATGTGATTTTGTGTCATTGGTTGAACATTTAGGTCATTTTCGTCCTTCCAATTCTTATTCTAATCCAATTAGGGTTTTTAAGCAATCTTGTGCATCCAATATGTTACTTTGTTTCATTTTGTGTCATTCGATTAACATTTAGTTCATTTTCATCCTCCCTAGGCTTATTCGAATCCAATTAGGGTTTTTAACCAATCTTGTGCATCCAATATGTGATTTTGTGTCATTTTGTATCATTAGATGAACATTTAGGTCATTTTCGTCCTCCCTAGGCTTATTCTAATCCAATTAGGGTTTTTAACCAATCTTGTGCATCCAATATGTGATTTTATGTCATTTTGTGTCATTGGATGAACATTTAGGTCATTTTCGTCCTCGCTTGGCTTATTTTAATCCAATTAGGGTTTTTAACCAATCTTGTGCATCCAATATTGGATTTTGTGTCATTTTGTGTCATTGGTTGAACATTTAGGTCATTTTCGTCCTCCCAAGGCTTATTCTAATCCAATTAGGGTTTTTAACCAATCTTGTGCATCCAATATGTGATTTTGTGTCATTTTGTGTCATTGGATGAACGTTTAGGTCATTTTCATCCTCCCTAGGCTTATTCTAATCCAATTAGGGTTTTTAACCAATCTTGTGCATCCAATATGTGATTTTGTGTCATTTTGTGTCATTCGATGAACATTTAGTTCATTTTCGTCCTCCATAGCCGTATTCTAATCCAATTAGGGTTTTTAACCAATCTTGTGCATCCAATATGTGATTTTGTGTCATTGGTTGCACATTTAGGTCATTTTCGTCCTCCCTATGGTTATTCTAATCAGATTAGGGTTTTTAACCAATCTTGTGCATCCAATATGTGATTTTGTGTCATTTTGTGTCATTCGATGAACATTTAGTTCATTTTCGTCATCCCTAGGCTTATTCTAATCCAATTAGGGTTTTTAACCAATCTTGTGCATCCAATATGTGATTTTGTGTCATTGGTTGAACATTTAGGTCATTTTCGTCCTCCTTAGGCTTATTCTAATTCAATTAGGGTTTTTAACCAATCTTGTGCATCCAATATGTCATTTGTGTTCTTGGTTGCATATTTAGGTCATTTTCGTCGTCGCTAGGCTTATTCTAATCCAATTAGGGTTTTTAACCAATCTTGTGCATCCAATAAGTGATTTTGTGTCATTGGTTAAACATTTAGGTCACTTTCGTCCTCCCTAGGCTTATTCTAATCCAAGTAGGGTTTTTAACCAATCTTGTGCATCCAATAAGTGATTTTGTGTCATTGGTTAAACATTTAGGTCACTTTCGTCCTCCCTAGGCTTATTCTAATCCAATTAGGGTTCTTAACCAATCTTGTGCATATAATATGTGATTTTGTGTCATTGGTTGAACATTTAGGTCGTTTTAGTCCTCCCTATGCTTATTCTAATCCAATTAGGGATTTTAACTAATCTTGTGCATCTAATATGTGATTTTGTGTCATTGGTTGCACATTTAGATCATTTTCGTCCTCCCTAGGCTTATTCTAATCCAATTAGGGTTTTTAACCAATCTTGTGCATCCAATATGTGATTTTGTGTCATTGGTTGCACATTTAGGTCATTTTCGTCCTCCCTATGGTTATTCTAATCCAATTAGGGTTTTTAACCAATCTTGTGCATCCAATATGTGATTTTGTGTCATTTTGTGTCATTCGATGAACATTTAGTTCATTTTCGTCATCCCTAGGCTTATTCTAATCCAATTAGGGTTTTTAACCAATCTTGTGCATCCAATATCTGATTTTGTGTCATTGGTTGAACATTTAGGTCATTTTCGTCCTCCCAAGGCTTATTCTAATCCAATTAGGGTTTTTAGCCAATCTTGTGCATCCAATATGTGATTTTGTGTCATTTTGTGTCATTGGTTGAACATTTACGTCATTTTCGTCCTTCCTTGGCTTATTCTAATCCAATTAGGGTTTTTAACCAATCTTGTGCATCCAATATGTGATTTTGTGTCATTGGTAATCGAATTAGGTCATTTTCGTCCTCACTAGGCATATTCGAATCCAATTAGGTTTTTTAACCAATCTTGTGCATCAATATGTGATTTTGTGTCATTTTGTGTCATTGATTGAACATTTAGGTCATATTCGTCCTCCCTTGGCTTATTCTAATCCAATTAGGGTTTTCAACTAATCTTGTGCATCTAATATGTGATTTTGTGTCATTGGTTGCACATTTAGATCATTTTCGTCCTCCGTAGGCTTATTCTAATCCAATTAGAGTTTTAAACCAATCTTGTGCATATAATAAGTGATTTTGTGTCATTGGTAATCCAATTAGGTCATTTTCATCCTCGCTAGGCTTATTTTTATCCAATTAGGGTTTTTAACCAATCTTGTGCATCCAATATGTGATTTTGTGTCATTGGTTGAACATTTAGGTCATTTTCGTCCTTCCAAGTCTTATTCTAATCCAATTAGGGTTTTTAACCAATCTTGTGCATCCAATATGTGACTTTGTTTCATTTTGTGTCATTCGATTAACATTTAGTTCATTTTCATCCTCCCTAGGCTTATTCGAATCCAATTATTGTTTTTAACCAATCTTGTGCATCCAATATGTGATTTTGTGTCATTTTGTATCATTAGATGAACATTTAGGTCATTTTCGTCCTCCCTAGGCTTATTCTAATCCAATTAGGGTTTTTAACCAATCTTGTGCATCCAATATGTGATTTTGTGTCATTGGAAGAACATTTAGGTCATTTTCGTCCTCGCTTGGCTTATTCTAATCCAATTTGGGTTTTTAACCAATCTTGTGCATCCAATATGTGAATTTGTGTCATTTTGTGTCATTGGTTGCACATTTAGGTCATTTTCATCCTCCCTAGGTTTATTCTAATCCAATTAGGGTTTTTAACCAATCTTGTGCATCCAATATGTGATTTTGTGTCATTTTGTGTCATTCGATGAACATTTAGTTCATTTTCGTCATCCCTAGGCTTATTCTAATCCAATTAGGGTTTTTAACCAATCTTGTTCATCCAATATGTGATTTTGTGTCATTGGTTGAACATTTAGGTCATTTTCGTCCTCCTTAGGCTTATTCTAATTCAATTAGGATTTTTAACCAATCTTGTGCATCCAATATGTCATTTTGTGTTCTTGGTTGCACATTTAGGTCATTTTCGTCGTCCCTAGGCTTATTCTAATCCAATTAGGGTTTTTAACCAATCTTGTGCATCCAATAAGTGATTTTGTGTCATTGGTTAAACATTTAGGTCACTTTCGTCCTGCCTAGGCTTATTCTAATCCAAGTAGGGTTTTTAACCAATCTTGTGCATCCAATAAGTGATTTTGTGTCATTGGTTAAACATTTAGGTCACTTTCGTCCTCCCTAGGCTTGTTCTAATCCAATTAGGGTTCTTAACCAATCTTGTGCATATAATATGTGATTTTGTGTCATTGGTTGAACATCTAGGTCGTTTTAGTCCTCCCTATGCTTATTCTAATCCAATTAGGGATTTTAACTAATCTTGTGCATCTAATATGTGATTTTGTGTCATTGGTTGCACATTTAGATCATTTTCGTCATCCCTAGGCTTATTCTAATCCAATTAGGGTTTTTAACCAATCTTGTGCATCCAATATGTGATTTTGTGTCATTGGTTGCACATTTAGGTCATTTTCGTCCTCCCTATAGTTATTCTAATCCAATTAGGGTTTTTAACCAATCTTGTGCATCCAATATGTGATTTTGTGTCATTTTGTGTCATTCGATGAACATTTAGTTCATTTTCGTCATCCCTAGGCTTATTCTAATCCAATTAGCGTTTTTAACCAATCTTGTGCATCCAATATGTGATTTTGTGTCATTGGTTGAACATTTAGGTCATTTTCGTCCTCCCTAGGCTTATTCTAATCCAATTAGGGTTTTTAACCAATCTTGTGCATCCAATATGTGATTTTGTGTTCTTGGTTGCACATTTAGGTCATTTTCGTTGTCGCTAGGCTTATTCTAATCCAATTAGGGTTTTTAACCAATCTTGTGCATCCAATAAGTGATTTTGTGTCATTGGTTAAACATTTAGGTCACTTTCGTCCTCCCTAGGCTTATTCTAATCCAAGTAGGGTTTTTAACCAATCTTGTGCATCCAATAAGTGATTTTGTGTCATTGGTTAAACATTTAGGTCACTTTCGTCCTCCCTAGGCTTATTCTAATCCAATTAGGGTTCTTAACCAATCTTGTGCATATAATATGTGATTTTGTGTCATTGGTTGAACATTTAGGTCGTTTTAGTCCTCCCTATGCTTATTCTAATCCAATTAGGGATTTTAACTAATCTTGTGCATCTAATATGTGATTTTGTGTCATTGGTTGCACATTTAGATCATTTTCGTCCTCCCTAGGCTTATTCTAATCCAATTAGAGTTTTTAACCAATCTTGTGCATATAATAAGTGATTTTGTGTCATTGGTAATCCAATTAGGTCATTTTCGTTCTCGCTAGGCTTATTTTAATCCAATTAGGGTTTTTAACCAATCTTGTGCATCCAATATGTGATTTTGTGGCATTGATTGAACATTTAGTTCATTTTCGTCCTCCCTAGGCTTATTCTAATCCTATTAGGGTTTTTAACCAATCTTGTCCATCCAATATGAGATTTTTTGTCATTTGTTGCACATTTAGGTCATTTTCGTCCTCCCTATGCCTATTCTAATCCAATTAGGGTTTTTAACCAATCTTGTGCATCTAATATGTGATTTTTTGTCATTTTGTGTCATTCGATGAATATTTAGTTCATTTTCGTCCTCCCTAGGCTTATTCTAATCCAATTAGGGTTTTTAACCAATCTTGTGCATCCAATATCTGATTTTGTGTCATTGGTTGAACATTTAGGTCATTTTCGTCCTCCCAAGGCTTATTCTAATCCAATTAGGGTTTTTAGCCAATCTTGTGCATCCAATATGTGATTTTGTGTCATTGGTTGAACATTTACGTCATTTTCGTCCTTCCTTGGCTTATTCTAATCCAATTAGGGTTTTTAACCAATCTTGTGCATCCAATATGTGATTTTGTGTCATTGGTAATCGAATTAGGTCATTTTCGTCCTCACTAGGCATATTCGAATCCAATTAGGTTTTTTAACCAATCTTGTGCATCAATATGTGATTTTGTGTCATTTTGTGTCATTGATTGAACATTTAGGTCATATTCGTCCTCCCTTGGCTTATTCTAATCCAATTAGGGTTTTCAACTAATCTTGTGCATCTAATATGTGATTTTGTGTCATTGGTTGCACATTTAGATCATTTTCGTCCTCCGTAGGCTTATTCTAATCCAATTAGAGTTTTAAACCAATCTTGTGCATATAATAAGTGATTTTGTGTCATTGGTAATCCAATTAGGTCATTTTCATCCTCGCTAGGCTTATTTTTATCCAATTAGGGTTTTTAACCAATCTTGTGCATCCAATATGTGATTTTGTGTCATTGGTTGAACATTTAGGTCATTTTCGTCCTTCCAAGTCTTATTCTAATCCAATTAGGGTTTTTAACCAATCTTGTGCATCCAATATGTGACTTTGTTTCATTTTGTGTCATTCGATTAACATTTAGTTCATTTTCGTCCTCCCTAGGCTTATTCTAATCCAATTAGGGTTTTTAACCAATCTTGTGCATCCAATATGTGATTTTGTGTCATTTTGTGTCATTCGATGAACATTTAGTTCATTTTCGTCATCCCTAGGCTTATTCTAATCCAATTAGGGTTTTTAACCAATCTTGTGCATCCAATATGTGATTTTGTGTCATTGGTTGAACATTTAGGTCATTTTCGTCCTCCTTAGGCTTATTCTAATTCAATTAGGGTTTTTAACCAATCTTGTGCATCCAATATGTCATTTGTGTTCTTGGTTGCATATTTAGGTCATTTTCGTCGTCGCTAGGCTTATTCTAATCCAATTAGGGTTTTTAACCAATCTTGTGCATCCAATAAGTGATTTTGTGTCATTGGTTAAACATTTAGGTCACTTTCGTCCTCCCTAGGCTTATTCTAATCCAAGTAGGGTTTTTAACCAATCTTGTGCATCCAATAAGTGATTTTGTGTCATTGGTTAAACATTTAGGTCACTTTCGTCCTCCCTAGGCTTATTCTAATCCAATTAGGGTTCTTAACCAATCTTGTGCATATAATATGTGATTTTGTGTCATTGGTTGAACATTTAGGTCGTTTTAGTCCTCCCTATGCTTATTCTAATCCAATTAGGGATTTTAACTAATCTTGTGCATCTAATATGTGATTTTGTGTCATTGGTTGCACATTTAGATCATTTTCGTCCTCCCTAGGCTTATTCTAATCC
The DNA here is from genome assembly GCA_037974755.1 of Cicer yamashitae. NCBI lineage: Eukaryota > Viridiplantae > Streptophyta > Magnoliopsida > Fabales > Fabaceae > Cicer > Cicer yamashitae. The sequence continues at coordinate 3,554,352 of JBBPBQ010000009.1, read as the reverse complement.
AATTAGGGTTTTTAACCAATCTTGTGCATCCAATATGTGATTTTGTGTCATTGGTTGCACATTTAGGTCATTTTCGTCCTCCCTATGGTTATTCTAATCCAATTAGGGTTTTTAACCAATCTTGTGCATCCAATATGTGATTTTGTGTCATTTTGTGTCATTCGATGAACATTTAGTTCATTTTCGTCATCCCTAGGCTTATTCTAATCCAATTAGGGTTTTTAACCAATCTTGTGCATCCAATATGTGATTTTGTGTCATTGGTTGAACATTTAGGTCATTTTCGTCCTCCCTAGGCTTATTCTTATCCAATTAGGGTTTTTAACCAATCTTGTGCATCCAATATGTGATTTTGTGTCATTGGTTGCACATTTAGGTCATTTTCGTCCTCCCTTGGCTTATTCTAATCCAATTAGGGTTTTTAACCAATCTTGTGCATCCAATATGTGATTTTGTGTCATTGGTTGAACATTTAGGTCATTTTCGTCCTCCCTAGGCTTATTCTAATACAATTAGGGTTTTTTACCAATCTTGTGCATCCAATATGTGATTTTGTGTCATTTTCTGTCATTGGTTGAACATTTAGGTCATTTTCGTCCTCCCTAGGCTTATTCTAATCCATTTAGGGTTTTTAACCAATCTTTTGCATCCAATATGTGATTTTGTGTCATTTTGTGTCATTGGTTGAACATTTAGGTCATTTTCGTCCTCCCTAGGCTTATTCTAATCCAATTAGGGTTTTTAACCAATCTTGTGCATCCAATAAGTGATTTTGTGTCATTGGTTGAAAATTTAGGTCATTTTCGTCCTCGCTAGGCTTATTCTAATCCAATTAGGGTTTTTAACCAATCTTGTGCATTTAATATGTGATTTTGTGTCATTTTGGGTCATTGGTTGAACATTTAAGTCATTTTCGTCCTCCCTAGGCTTATTCTAATCCAATTAGGGTTTTTAACCAATCTTGTGCATCCAATAAGTGATTTTGTGTCATTGGTTGCACATTTAGGTGATTTTCGTCCTCCCTAAGCTTATTCTAATCGAAGTAGGGTTTTTTACCAATCATGTGCATCCAATATGTGATTTGGTGTCATTTTGTGTCATTGGTTGAACATTTAGGTCATTTTCGTCCTCCCTCAGCTTATTCTAATCCAATTCGGGTTCTTAACCAATCTTTTGTATATAATAAGTGATTTTGTGTCATTGGTTGAACATTTAGGTCATTTTCGTCCTCGCTAGGCTTATTCTAATCCAATTAGGGTTTTTAACCAATCTTGTGCATTTAATATGTGATTTTGTGTCATTTTGGGTCATTGGTTGAACATTTAAGTCATTTTCGTCCTCCCTAGGCTTATTCTAATCCAATTAGGGTTTTTAACCAATCTTGTGCATCCAATATGTGATTTTGTGTTCTTGGTTGCACATTTAGGTCATTTTCGTCCTCGCTAGGCTTATTATAATCCAATTAGGGTTTTTAACCAATCTTGTGCATCCAATAAGTGATTTTGTGTCATTGGTTTAACATTTAGGTCATTTTCGTCCTCTCTAAGCTTATTCTAATCCAATTAGGTTTTTTAACCAATCTTGTGCATCCAATAAGTGATTTTGTGTCATTGGTTGAACATTTAGGTCATTTTCGTCCTCGCTAGGCTTATTCTAATCCAATTAGGGTTTTTAACCAATCTTGTGCATCCAATATGTGATTTTGTGTTCTTGGTTGCACATTTAGGTCATTTTCGTCGTCGCTAGGCTTATTCTAATCCAATTAGGGTTTTTAACCAATCTTGTGCATCCAATAAGTGATTTTGTGTCATTGGTTAAACATTTAGGTCACTTTCGTCCTCCCTAGGCTTATTCTAATCCAAGTAGGGTTTTTAACCAATCTTGTGCATCCAATAAGTGATTTTGTGTCATTGGTTAAACATTTAGGTCACTTTCGTCCTCCCTAGGCTTATTCTAATCCAATTAGGGTTCTTAACCAATCTTGTGCATATAATATGTGATTTTGTGTCATTGGTTGAACATTTAGGTCGTTTTAGTCCTCCCTATGCTTATTCTAATCCAATTAGGGTTTTTAACTAATCTTGTGCATCTAATATGTGATTTTGTGTCATTGGTTGCACATTTAGATCATTTTCGTCCTCCCTAGGCTTATTCTAATCCAATTAGGGTTGTTAACCAATCTTGTGCATCCAATATGTGATTTTGTGTCATTGGTTGCACATTTAGGTCATTTTCGTCCTCCCTATGGTTATTCTAATCCAATTAGGGTTTTTAACCAATCTTGTGCATCCAATATGTGATTTTGTGTCATTTTGTGTCATTCAATGAACATTTAGTTCATTTTCGTCATCCCTAGGCTTATTGTAATCCAATTAGGGTTTTTAACCAATCTTGTGCATCCAATATGTGATTTTGTGTCATTGGTTGAACATTTAGGTCATTTTCGTCCTTCCAAGTCTTATTCTAATCCAATTAGGGTTTTTAACCAATCTTGTGCATCCAATATGTGACTTTGTTTCATTTTGTGTCATTCGATTAACATTTAGTTCATTTTCATCCTCCCTAGGCTTATTCGAATCCAATTATTGTTTTTAACCAATCTTGTGCATCCAATATGTGATTTTGTGTCATTTTGTATCATTAGATGAACATTTAGGTCATTTTCGTCCTCCCTAGGCTTATTCTAATCCAATTAGGGTTTTTAACCAATCTTGTGCATCCAATATGTGATTTTGTGTCATTGGAAGAACATTTAGGTCATTTTCGTCCTCGCTTGGCTTATTCTAATCCAATTTGGGTTTTTAACCAATCTTGTGCATCCAATATGTGAATTTGTGTCATTTTGTGTCATTGGTTGCACATTTAGGTCATTTTCATCCTCCCTAGGTTTATTCTAATCCAATTAGGGTTTTTAACCAATCTTGTGCATCCAATATGTGATTTTGTGTCATTTTGTGTCATTCGATGAACATTTAGTTCATTTTCGTCATCCCTAGGCTTATTCTAATCCAATTAGGGTTTTTAACCAATCTTGTGCATCCAATATGTGATTTTGTGTCATTGGTTGAACATTTAGGTCATTTTCGTCCTCCCTAGGCTTATTCTAATCCAATTAGGGTTTTTAACCAATCTTGTGCATCCAATATGTGATTTTAAGTCATTGGTTGAACATTTAGGTCATTTTCGTCCTCCCTAGGCTTATTCTAATCCAATTAGGGTTTTTAACCAATCTTGTGCAACCAATATGTGATTTTGTGTCATTGGTTGAACATTTAGGTCATTTTCGTCCTCCCTAGGCTTATTCTAATCTAATTAGGGTTTTTAACCAATCTTGTGCATCCAATATGTGATTTTGTGTCATTGGTTGAACATTTAGGTCATTTTCGTCGTCCCTAGGCTTATTCTAATCCAATTAGGGTTTTTAACCAATCTTGTGCATCCAATATGTGATTTTGTGTCATTGGTTGAACATTTAGGTCATTTTCGTCCTACCTAGGCTTATTCCAATCCAATTAGGGGTTTTAACCAATCTTGTGCATCCAATATGTGATTTTGTGTCATTGGTTGAACATTTAGGTCATTTTCGTCCTCCCTAGGCTTATTCTAATCCAATTAGGGTTTTTAACCAATCTTGTGCATCCAATATGTGATTTTGTGTCATTGGTTGAACATTTAGGTCATTTTCGTCCTCCCTAGGCTTATTCTAATCCAATTAGGGTTTTTAACCAATCTTGTGCATCCAATATGTTATTTTGTGTCATTGGTTGAACATTTAGGTCATTTTCGTCGTCCCTAGGCTTATTCTAATCCAATTAGGGTTTTTAACCAATCTTGTGCATCCAATATGTGATTTTGTGTCATTTTGTGTCTTTGGTTGAACATTTAGGTCATTTTCGTCCTCCCTAGGCTTATTCTAATCCAATTAGGGTTTTTAACCAATCTTGTGCATCCTATATGTGATTTTGTGTCATTGGTTGAACATTTACGTCATTTTTGTCCTCCCTAGGCTTATTCTAATCCAATTAGGGTTTTTAACCAATCTTGTGCATCCAATATGTGATTTTGTGTCATTTTGTGTCATTGGTTGAACATTTAGGTCATTTTCGTCCTCCCTAGGCTGATTCTAATCCAATTAGGGTTTTTAACCAATCTTGTGCATCCAATATGTGATTTTGTGTCATTTTGTGTCATTGGTTGAACATTTAGGTCATTTTCGTCCTCCCTAGGCTTATTCTAATCCACTTAGGGTTTTTAACCAATCTTGTGCATCCAATATGTGATTTTGTGTCATTTTGTGTCAATGGTTGAACATTTACGTCATTTTCGTCCTCCCTAGGCTTATTCTAATCCAATTATGGTTTTTAACCAATCTTGTGCATCCAATATGTGATTTTGTGTCATTGGTTGAACATTTAGGTCATTTTCGTCCTCCCTAGGCTTATTCTAATCCAATTAGGGTTTTTAACCAATCTTGTGCATCCAATATGTGATTTTGTGTCATTGGTTGAACATTTAGGTCATTTTCGTCCTCCGTAGGCTTATTCTAATCCACTTAGGGTTTTTAACCAATCTTGTGCATCCAATATGTGATTTTGTGTCATTGGTTGAACATTTAGGTCATTTTCGTCCTCCCTAGGCTTATTCTAATCCAATTAGGGTTTTTAACCAATCTTGTGCATCCAATATGTGATTTTGTGTCATTTTGTGTCATTGGTTGAACATTTAGGTCATTTTCGTCCTCCCTAGGCCTATTCTAATCTAATTAAGGTCTTTAACCAATCTTGTGCATCCAATATGTGATTTTGTGTCATTGGTTGAACATTTAGGTCATTTTCGTCCTCCCTAGGCTTATTCTAATCCAATTAGGGTTTTTAACCAATCTTGTGCATCCAATATGTGATTTTGTGTCATTTTGTGTCATTCGTTGCACACTTAAGTCATTTTTGTCCTCCCTAGGCTTATTCTAATCCAATTAGGGTTTTTAACCAATCTTGTGCATCCAATATGTGATTTTGTGTCATTGGTTGCACATTTAGATCATTTTCGTCCTCCCTAGGCTTATTCTAATCCAATTAGGGTTTTTAACCAATCTTGTGCATCCAATATGTGATTTTGTGTCATTGGTTGCACATTTAGGTCATTTTCGTCCTCCCTATGGTTATTCTAATCCAATTAGGGTTTTTAACCAATCTTGTGCATCCAATATGTGATTTTGTGTCATTTTGTGTCATTCGATGAACATTTAGTTCATTTTCGTCATCCCTAGGCTTATTCTAATCCAATTAGCGTTTTTAACCAATCTTGTGCATCCAATATGTGATTTTGTGTCATTGGTTGAACATTTAGGTCATTTTCGTCCTCCCTAGGCTTATTCTAATCCAATTAGGGTTTTTAACCAATCTTGTGCATCCAATATGTGATTTTGTGTTCTTGGTTGCACATTTAGGTCATTTTCGTTGTCGCTAGGCTTATTCTAATCCAATTAGGGTTTTTAACCAATCTTGTGCATCCAATAAGTGATTTTGTGTCATTGGTTAAACATTTAGGTCACTTTCGTCCTCCCTAGGCTTATTCTAATCCAAGTAGGGTTTTTAACCAATCTTGTGCATCCAATAAGTGATTTTGTGTCATTGGTTAAACATTTAGGTCACTTTCGTCCTCCCTAGGCTTGTTCTAATCCAATTAGGGTTCTTAACCAATCTTGTGCATATAATATGTGATTTTGTGTCATTGGTTGAACATCTAGGTCGTTTTAGTCCTCCCTATGCTTATTCTAATCCAATTAGGGATTTTAACTAATCTTGTGCATCTAATATGTGATTTTGTGTCATTGGTTGCACATTTAGATCATTTTCGTCATCCCTAGGCTTATTCTAATCCAATTAGGGTTTTTAACCAATCTTGTGCATCCAATATGTGATTTTGTGTCATTGGTTGCACATTTAGGTCATTTTCGTCCTCCCTATGGTTATTCTAATCCAATTAGGGTTTTTAACCAATCTTGTGCATCCAATATGTGATATTGTGTCATTTTGTGTCATTCGATGAACATTTAGTTCATTTTCGTCATCCCTAGGCTTATTCTAATCCAATTAGGGTTTTTAACCAATCTTGTGCATCCAATATGTGATTTTGTGTCATTGGATAAACATTTAGGTCATTTTCGTCCTTCCAAGTCTTAATCTATTCCAATTAGGGTTTTTAACCAATCTTGTGCATCCAATATGTGACTTTGTTTCATTTTGTGTCATTCGATTAACATTTAGTTCATTTTCATCCTCCCTAGGCTTATTCGAATCCAATTATGGTTTTTAACCAATCTTGTGCATCCAATATGTGATTTTGTGTCATTTTGTATCATTAGATGAACATTTAGGTCATTTTCGTCCTCCCTAGGCTTATTCTAATCCAATTAGGGTTTTTAACCAATCTTGTGCATCCAATATGTGATTTTGTGTCATTTTGTGTCATTGGATGAACATTTAGGTCATTTTCGTCCTCGCTTGGCTTATTCTAATCCAATTTGGGTTTTTAACCAATCTTGTGCATCCAATATGTGAATTTGTGTCATTTTGTGTCATTGGTTTCACATTTAGGTCATTTTCATCCTCCCTAGGTTTATTCTAATCCAATTAGGGTTTTTAACCAATCTTGTGCATCCAATATGTGATTTTGTGTCATTTTGTGTCATTGGTTGAACATTTAGGTCATTTTCGTCCTCCCAAGGCATATTCTAATCCAATTAGGGTTTTTAGCCAATCTTGTGCATCCAATATGTGATTTTGTGTCATTTTGTGTCATTCGATGAACATTTAGTTCATTTTCGTCCTCCATAGGCTTATTCTAATCCAATTAGGGTTTTTAACCAATCTTGTGCATCCAATATGTGATTTTGTGTCATTGGTTGCACATTTAGGTCATTTTCGTCCTTCCTATGGTTATTCTAATCCAATTTGGGTTTTTAACCAATCTTGTGCATCCAATATGTGATTTTGTGTCATTATGTGTCATTCGATGAACATTTAGTTCATTTTCGTCATCCCTAGGCTTATTCTAATCCAATTAGGGTTTTTAACCAATCTTGTGCATCCAATATGTGATTTTGTGTCATTGGTTGAACATTTAGGTCATTTTCGTCCTCCCTAGGCTTATTCTTATCCAATTAGGGTTTTTAACCAATCTTGTGCATCCAATATGTGATTTTGTGTTCTTGGTTGCACATTTAGGTCATTTTCGTCGTCGCTAGGCTTATTCTAATCCAATTAGGGTTTTTAACTAATCTTGTGTATCCAATAAGTGATTTTGTGTCATTGGTTAAACATTTAGGTCACTTTCGTCCTCCTTAGGCTTATTCTAATCCAAGTAGGGTTTTTAACCAATCTTGTGCATCCAATATGTGATTTTGTGTCATTGGTTAAACATTTAGGTCACTTTCGTCCTCCCTAGGCTTATTCTAATCCAAGTAGGGTTTTTAACCAATCTTGTGCATCCAATAAGTGATTTTGTGTCATTGGTTAAACATTTAGGTCACTTTCGTCCTCCCTAGGCTTATTCTAATCCAATTAGGGTTCTTAACCAATCTTGTGCATATAATATGTGATTTTGTGTCATTGGTTGAACATCTAGGTCGTTTTAGTCCTCCCTATGCTTATTCTAATCCAATTAGGGATTTTAACTAATCTTGTGCATCTAATATGTGATTTTGTGTCATTGGTTGCACATTTAGATCATTTTCGTCATCCCTAGGCTTATTCTAATCCAATTAGGGTTTTTAACCAATCTTGTGCATCCAATATGTGATTTTGTGTCATTGGTTGCACATTTAGGTCATTTTCGTCCTCCCAATGGTTATTCTAATCCAATTAGGGTTTTTAACCAATCTTGTGCATCCAATATGTGATTTTGTGTGATTTTGTGTCATTCGATGAACATTTAGTTCATTTTCGTCATCCCTAGGCTTATTCTAATCCAATTAGCGTTTTTAACCAATCTTGTGCATCCAATATGTGATTTTGTGTCATTGGTTGAACATTTAGGTCATTTTCGTCCTCCCTAGGCTTATTCTAATCCAATTAGGGTTTTTAACCAATCTTGTGCATCCAATATGTGATTTTGTGTTCTTGGTTGCACATTTAGGTCATTTTCGTCGTCGCTAGGCTTATTCTAATCCAATTAGGGTTTTTAACCAATCTTGTGCATCCAATAAGTGATTTTGTGTCATTGGTTAAACATTTAGGTCACTTTCGTCCTCCCTAGGCTTATTCTAATCCAAGTAGGGTTTTTAACCAATCTTGTGCATCCAATA
>JBBPBQ010000009.1:3524337-3541266 GCA_037974755.1 Cicer yamashitae | reverse complement strand
ATTTAGGTCACTGTCGTCCTCCCTAGGCTTATTCTAATCCAATGAGGGTTCTTAACCAATCTTGTGCATATAATATGTGATTTTGTGTCATTGGTTGAACATTTAGGTCGTTTTAGTCCTCCCTATGCTTATTCTAATTCAGTTAGGGATTTTAACTAATCTTGTGCATCTAATATGTGATTTTGTGTCATTGGTTGCACATTTAGATCATTTTCGTCCTCCCTAGGCTTATTCTAATCCAATTAAGGTTTCTAACCAATCTTGTGCATCCAATATGTGATTTTGTGTCATTGGTTGCACATTTAGGTCATTTTCGTCCTCCCTATGGTTATTCTAATCCAATTAGGGTTTTTAACCAATCTTGTGCATCCAATATGTGATATTGTGTCATTTTGTGTCATTCGATGAACATTTAGTTCATTTTCGTCATCCCTAGGCTTATTCTAATCCAATTAGGGTTTTTAACCAATCTTGTGCATCCAATATGTGATTTTGTGTCATTGGATGAACATTTAGGTCATTTTCGTCCTTCCAAGTCTTAATCTAATCCAATTAGGGTTTTTAACCAATCTTGTGCATCCAATATGTGACTTTGTTTCATTTTGTGTCATTCGATTAACATTTAGTTCATTTTCATCCTCCCTAGGCTTATTCGAATCCAATGATGGTTTTTAACCAATCTTGTGCATCCAATATGTGATTTTGTGTCATTTTGTATCATTAGATGAACATTTAGGTCATTTTCGTCCTCCCTAGGCTTATTCTAATCCAATTAGGGTTTTTAACCAATCTTGTGCATCCAATATGTGATTTTGTGTCATTGGAAGAACATTTAGGTCATTTTCGTCCTCGCTTGGCTTATTCTAATCCAATTTGGGTTTTTAACCAATCTTGTGCATCCAATATGTGAATTTGTGTCATTTTGTGTCATTGGTTGCACATTTAGGTCATTTTCATCCTCCCTAGGTTTATTCTAATCCAATTAGGGTTTTTAACCAATCTTGTGCATCCAATATGTGATTTTGTGTCATTTTGTGTCATTCGATGAACATTTAGTTCATTTTCGTCATCCCTAGGCTTATTCTAATCCAATTAGGGTTTTTAACCAATCTTGTGCATCCAATATGTGATTTTGTGTCATTGGTTGAACATTTAGGTCATTTTCGTCCTTCCAATTCTTATTCTAATCCAATTAGGGTTTTTAACCAATCTTGTGCATCCAATATGTGACTTTGTTTCATTTTGTGTCATTCGATTAACATTTAGTTCATTTTCATCCTCCCAAGGCTTATTCGAATCCAATTATGGTTTTTAACCAATCTTGTGCATCCAATATGTGATTTTGTGTCATTATGTATCATTAGATGAACATTTAGGTCATTTTCGTCCTCCCTAGGCTTATTCTAATCCAATTAGGGTTTTTAACCAATCTTGTGCATCCAATATGTGATTTTGTGTCATTTTGTGTCATTGGATGAACATTTAGGTCATTTTCGTCCTCGCTTGGCTTATTCTAATCCAATTTGGGTTTTTAACCAATCTTGTGCATCCAATATGTGAATTTGTGTCATTTTGTGTCATTGGTTTCACATTTAGGTCATTTTCATCCTCCCTAGGTTTATTCTAATCCAATTAGGGTTTTTAACCAATCTTGTGCATCCAATATGTGATTTTGTGTCATTTTGTGTCATTGGTTGAACATTTAGGTCATTTTCGTCCTCCCTAGGCTTATTCTAATCCAATTAGGGTTTTTACCAATCTTGTGTATTCAATATGTGATTTTGTGTCATTGGTTCAACATTTAGGTCATTTTCGTCCTCCCTAGGCTTATTCTAATCCAATTAGGGTTTTTAACCAATCTTGTGCATCCAATATGTGATTTTGTGTCATTTTGTGTCATTGGTTGAACATTTAGGTCATTTTCGTCCTCCCTAGGGTTATTCTATTCCAATTAGGGTTTTTAACCAATCTTGTGCATCCAATATGTGATTTTGTGTCATTGGTTGAACATTTAGGTCATTTTCGTCCTCCCTAGGCTTATTCTAATCCAATTAGGGTTTTTAACCAATCTTGTGCATCCAATATGTGATTTTGTGTCATTGGTTGAACATTTAGGTCATTTTCGTCCTCCCTAGGCTTATTCTAATCCAATTAGGGTTTTTAACCAATCTTGTGCATCCAATATGTGAATTTGTGTCATTTTGTGTCATTGGTTGAACATTTAGGTCATTTTCGTCCTCCGAAGGCTTATTCTCATCCAATTAGGGTTTTTAAACAATTTTGTGCATCCAATATGTGATTTTGTGTCATTGGTTGAACATTTAGGTCATTTTCGTCCTCTCTAGGGTTTTTCTATTCCATTTAGGGTTTTTAACCAATCTTGTGCATCCAATATGTGATTTTGTGTCATTGGTTGAACATTTAGGTCATTTTCGTCCTCCCTAGGCTTATTCTAATCCAATTAGGGTTTTTAACCAATCTTGTGCATCCAATATGTGATTTGGTGTTATTGGTTGAACATTTAGGTCATTTTCGTCCTCCCTAGGCTTATTCTAATCCAATTAGGGTTTTTAACCAATCTTGTGCATCCAATATGTGATTTTGTGTCATTGGTTGAACATTTAGGTCATTTTCGTCCCCCCTAGGCTTATTCTAATCCAATTAGGGTTTTTAACCAATCTTGTGCATCCAATATGTGATTTTGTGTCATTGGTTGAACATTTAGGTCATTTTCGTCCTCCCTAGGCTTATTCTAATCCAATTAGGGTTTTTAACCAATCTTGTGCATCCAATATGTGATTTTGTGTCATTGGTTGAACATTTAGGTCATTTTCGTCCTCCCTAGGCTTATTCTAATCCAATTAGGGTTTTTAACCAATCTTGTGCATCCAATATGTGATTTTGTGTCATCGGTTGAATATTTAGGTCATTTTTGTCCTCCCTAGGCTTATTCTAATCCAATTAGGGTTTTTAACCAATCTTGTGCATCCAATATGTGATTTTGTGTCATTGGTTGAACATTTAGGTCATTTTCGTCCTCCCTAGGCTTATTCTAATCCAATTAGGGTTTTTAACCAATCTTGTGCATCCAATATGTGATTTTGTGTCATTGGTTGAACATTTAGGTCATTTTCGTCCTCCCTAGGCTTATTCTAATCCAATTAGGGTTTTTAACCAATCTTGTGCATCCAATATATGATTTTGTGTCATTTTGTGTCATCGGTTGAACATTTAGGTCATTTTTGTCCTCCCTAGGCTTATTCTAATCCAATTAGGGTTTTTTACCAATCTTGTGCATCCAATATGTGATTTTGTGTCATTTTGTGTCATTGGTTGAATATATAGATCATTTTCGTCCTCTATAGGCTTATTCCAATCCAATTAGGGTTTTTAACCAATCTTGTGCATCCAATATGTGATTTTGTGTCATTGGTTGAACATTTAGGTCATTTTCGTCCTCCCTAGGCTTATTCTAATCCAATTAGGGTTTTTAACCAATCTTGTGCATCCAATATGTGATTTTGTGTCATTGGTTGAACATTTAGGTCATTTTCGTCCTCCCTAGGTTTATTCTAATCCAATTAGGGTTTTTAACCAATCTTGTGCATCCAATATGTGATTTTGTGTCATTGGTTGCACATTTAGGTCATTTTCGTCCTCCCTAGGCTTATTCTAATCCAATTAGGATTTTTAACCAATCTTGTGCATCCAATATGTGATTTTGTGTCATTTTGTGTCATTGGTTGAACATTTACGTCATTTTCGTCCTCCCAAGGCATATTCTAATCCAATTAGGGTTTTTAGCCAATCTTGTGCATCCAATATGTGATTTTGTGTCATTTTGTGTCATTCGATGAACATTTAGTTCATTTTCGTCCTCCATAGGCTTATTCTAATCCAATTAGGGTTTTTAACCAATCTTGTGCATCCAATATGTGATTTTGTGTCATTGGTTGCACATTTAGGTCATTTTCGTCCTTCCTATGGTTATTCTAATCCAATTTGGGTTTTTAACCAATCTTGTGCATCCAATATGTGATTTTGTGTCATTATGTGTCATTCGATGAACATTTAGTTCATTTTCGTCATCCCTAGGCTTATTCTAATCCAATTAGGGTTTTTAACCAATCTTGTGCATCCAATATGTGATTTTGTGTCATTGGTTGAACATTTAGGTCATTTTCGTCCTCCCTAGGCTTATTCTTATCCAATTAGGGTTTTTAACCAATCTTGTGCATCCAATATGTGATTTTGTGTTCTTGGTTGCACATTTAGGTCATTTTCGTCGTCGCTAGGCTTATTCTAATCCAATTAGGGTTTTTAACTAATCTTGTGCATCCAATAAGTGATTTTGTGTCATTGGTTAAACATTTAGGTCACTTTCGTCCTCCTTAGGCTTATTCTAATCCAAGTAGGGTTTTTAACCAATCTTGTGCATCCAATATGTGATTTTGTGTCATTGGTTAAACATTTAGGTCACTTTCGTCCTCCCTAGGCTTATTCTAATCCAAGTAGGGTTTTTAACCAATCTTGTGCATCCAATAAGTGATTTTGTGTCATTGGTTAAACATTTAGGTCACTTTCGTCCTCCCTAGGCTTATTCTAATCCAATTAGGGTTCTTAACCAATCTTGTGCATATAATATGTGATTTTGTGTCATTGGTTGAACATCTAGGTAGTTTTAGTCCTCCCTATGCTTATTCTAATCCAATTAGGGATTTTAACTAATCTTGTGCATCTAATATGTGATTTTGTGTCATTGGTTGCACATTTAGATCATTTTCGTCATCCCTAGGCTTATTCTAATCCAATTAGGGTTTTTAACCAATCTTGTGCATCCAATATGTGATTTTGTGTCATTGGTTGCACATTTAGGTCATTTTCGTCCTCCCTAGACTTATTATAATCAGAGTAGGGTTTTTAACCAATCTTGTGCATCCAACATGTGATTTTGTGTCATTGGTTGATCATTTAGGTCATTTTCGTACTTCTTAGGCTTATTCTAATCCAATTTGGGTTTTTAACCAATCTTGTGAATCCAATATGTGATTTTGTGTCATTGGTTGAACTTTTAGGTCATTTTCGTCCTTCTTAGGCTTACTCAAATCCAATTAGTGTTTTTAACTAATCTTGTGCATCCGATATTTGATTTTGTGTCATTGGTTTCACATTTAGGTCATTTTGGTCCTCCCTAGACTTATTCTAATCCAATTAGGGTTTTTAACCAATCTTGTGCATCCAATATGTGATTTTGTGTCATTGGTTGCACATTTAGGTCATTTTCGTCCTCCCTATGGTTATTCTAATCCAATTAGGGTTTTTAACCAATCTTGTGCATCCAATATGTGATATTGTGTCATTTTGTGTCATTCGATGAACATTTAGTTCATTTTCGTCATCCCTAGGCTTATTCTAATCCAATTAGGGTTTTTAACCAATCTTGTGCATCCAATATGTGATTTTGTGTCATTGGATGAATATTTCGGTCATTTTCGTCCTTCCAAGTCTTAATCTAATCCAATTAGGGTTTTTAACCAATCTTGTGCATCCAATATGTGACTTTGTTTCATTTTGTGTCATTCGATTAACATTTAGTTCATTTTCATCCTCCCTAGGCTTATTCGAATCCAATTATGGTTTTTAACCAATCTTGTGCATCCAATATGTGATTTTGTGTCATTTTGTGTCATTGGTTGAACATTTAGGTCATTTTCGTCCTCCCAAGGCTTATTATAATCCAATTAGGGTTTTTAACCAATCTTGTGCATCCAATATGTGATTTTGTGTCATTTTGTGTCATTGGATGAACGTTTAGGTCATTTTCGTCCTCCCTAGGCTTATTCTATCCAATTAGGGTTTTTAACCAATCTTGTGCATCCAATATGTGATTTTGTGTCATTATGTGTCATTCGATGAAAATTTAGTTCATTTTCGTCATCCCTAGGCTTATTCTAATCCAATTAGGGTTTTTAACCAATTTTGTGCATCCAATATGTGATTTTGTGTCATTGGTTGAACATTTAGGTCATTTTCGTCCTCCCTAGGCTTATTCTTATCCAATTAGGGTTTTTAACCAATCTTGTGCATCCAATATGTGATTTTGTGTTCTTGGTTGCACATTTAGGTCATTTTCGTCGTCGCTAGGCTTATTCTAATCCAATTAGGGTTTTTAACTATTCTTGTGCATCCAATAAGTGATTTTGTGTCATTGGTTAAACATTTAGGTCACTTTCGTCCTCCTTAGGCTTATTCTAATCCAAGTAGGGTTTTTAACCAATCTTGTGCATCCAATATGTGATTTTGTGTCATTTTGTGTCATTGGTTGAACATTTAGGTCATTTTCGTCCACCCTAAGCTTATTCTAATCCAATTAGGGTTCTTAACCAATCTTGTGCATATAATATGTGATTTTGTGTCATTGGTTGAACATTTTGGTCGTTTTAGTCCTCCCTATGCTTATTTTAATCCAATTAGGGATTTTAACTAATCTTGTGCATCTAATATGTGATTTTGTGTCATTGGTTGAACATTTAGGTCATTTTCGTCCTCCCAAGGCTTATTCTAATCCAATTAGGGTTTTTAGCCAATCTTGTGCATCCAATATGTGAATTTGTGTCATTTTGTGTCATTGGATGAACATTGAGGTCATTTTCGTCCTCCCTAGGTTTATTCTAATCCAATTAGGGTTTTTAACCAATCTTGTGCATCCAATATGTGATTTTGTGTGATTTTGTGTCATTGGTTGAACATTTAGCTCATTTTCGTCCACCCTAAGCTTATTCTAATCCAATTAGGGTTCTTAACCAATCTTGTGCATCCAATATGTGAATTTGTGTCATTTTGTGTCATTGGATGAACATTTAGGTCATTTTCGTCCTCCCTAGGTTTATTCTAATCCAATTAGGGTTTTTAACCAATCTTGTGCATCCAATATGTGATTTTGTGTCATTGGTTGCACATTTAGGTCATTTTCGTCCTCCCTAGGCTTATTCTAATCCAATTAGGGTTTTTAACTAATCTTGTGCATCCAATATGTGATTTTGTGTCATTGGTTGCACATTTAGGTCATTTTCGTCCTCCCTAGGCTTATTCTAATCCAATTAGGGTTTTTAACCAATCTTGTGCATCCAATATGTGATTTTGTGTCATTTTGTGTCATTGGTTGAACATTTAGTTCATTTTCGTCCTCCCTAGGCTTATTCTAAACCAATTAGGGTTTTTAACCAATCTTGTGCATCCAATATGTGATTTTGTGTCATTTTGTGTCATTGGTTGAACATTTAGTTCATTTTCGTCCTCCCTAGGCTTATTCTAATCCAATTAGGGTTTTTAACCAATCTTGTGCATCCAATATGTGATTTTATGTCATTTTGTGTCATTGGTTGAACATTTAGGTCATTTTCGTCCTCCCTAGGCTTATTCTAATCCAATTAGGGTTTTTAACCAATCTTGTGCACCCAATATGTGATTTTATGTCATTTTGTGTCATTGGTTGAACATTTAGGTCATTTTCGTCCTCCCTAGGCTTATTCTAATCCAATTAGGGTTTTTAACCAATCTTGTGCATCCAATATGTGATTTTGTGTCATTGGTTGAACATTTAGGTCATTTTCGTCCTCCCTAGGCTTATTCTAATCCAATTAGGGTTTTTAACCAAACTTGTGCATCCAATATGTGATTTTGTTTCATTTTGTGTCATTGGTTGAACATTTAGGTCATTTTCGTCCTCCCTAGGCTTATTCTAATCCAATTAGGGTTTTTAACCAATCTTGTGCATCCAATATGTGATTTTGTGTCATTGGTTGAACATTAAGGTCATTTTCGTCCTCCCTAGGCTTATTCTATTCCATTTAGGGTTTTTAACCAATCTTGTGCATCCAATATGTGATTTTGTGTCATTGGTTGAACATTTAGGTCATTTTCGTCCTCCCTAGGCTTATTCTAATCCAATTAGGGTTTTTAACCAATCTTGTGTATCCAGTATGTGATTTTCTGTCATTTTGTGTCATTGGTTGAACATTTAGGTCGTTTTCGTCCTCCATAGGCTTATTCTAATCCAATTAGGGTTTTTAACCAATCTTGTGCATCCAATATGTGATTTTGTGTCATTGGTTGAACATTTAGGTCATTTTCGTCCTCCCTAGGCTTATTCTAATCCAATTAGGGTTTTTAACCAATCTTGTGCATCCAATATGTGATTTTGTGTCATTGGTTGAACATTTAGGTCATTTTCATGCTCCAAAGGCTTATTCTAATCCAATTAGGGTTTTTAACCAATCTTGTGCATCCAATATGTGATTTTGTGTCATTGGTTGAACATTTAGGTCATTTTCGTCCTCCCTAGGCTTATTCTAATCCAATTAGGGTTTTTAACCAATCTTGTGCATCCAATATGTGATTTTGTGGCATTGGTTGAACATTTAGGTCATTTGCGTCCTCCCTAGGCTTATTCTAATCCAATTAGGGTTTTTAACCAATCTTGTGCATGCAATATGTAATTTTGTGTCATTTTGTGTCATTGGTTGAACATTTAGGTCATTTTCGTCCTCCCTTGGCTTATTCTAATCCAATTAGGGTTTTTAACCAATCTTGTGCATCCAATATGTGATTTTGTGTCATTTTGTGTCATTGGTTGAACATTTAGGTCATTTTCGTCCACCCTAGGCTTATTCTAATCCAATTAGGGTTTTGAACCAATCTTGTGCATCCAATATGTGATTTTGTGTCATTGGTTAAACATTTAGGTCATTTTCGTCCTCCCTAGGCTTATTCTAATCCAATTAGGGTTTTTAACCAATCTTGTGCATCCAATATGTTATTTTATGTCATTTAGTGTCATTCGTTGTACATTTAGGTCATTTTCGTCCTCCCTAGGCTTATTCTAATCCAATTAGGGTTTTTAACCAATCTTGTGCATCCAATATGTGATTTTGTGTCATTTTGTGTCATTGGATGAACATTTAGGTCATTTTCGTCCTCCCTAGGTTTATTCTAATCCAATTAGGGTTTTTAACCAATCTTGTGCATCCAATATGTGATATTGTGTCATTGGTTGCACATTTAGGTCATTTTCGTCCTCCCTAGGCTTATTCTAATCCAATTAGGGTTTTTAACCAATCTTGTGCATCCAATATGTGATTTTGTGTCATTTTGTGTCATTGGTTGAACATTTAGGTTATTTTCGTCCTTCCTAGGCTTATTCTAATCCAATTAGGGTTTTTAACCAATCTTGTGCATCCAATATGTGATTTTGTGTCATTGGTTGAACATTTAGGTCATTTTCGTCCTCCCTAGGCTTATTCTAATCCAATTAGGGTTTTTAACCAATCTTGTGCATCCAATATGTGATTTTGTGTCATTGGTTGAATATTTAGGTAATTTTCGTCCTCCTTAGGCTTATTCTAATCCAATTAGGGTTTTTAACCAATCTTGTGCATCCAATATGTGATTCTGTGTCATTTTGTGTCATTGGTTGACATTTAGGTCATTTTCGTCCTCCCTAGGCTTATTCTAATCCAATTAGGGTATTTAACCAATCTTGTGCATCCAATATGTGATTTTGTGTCATTAGTTGAACATTTAGGTCATTTTCGTCCTCCCTATGCCTATTCTAATCCAACTAGAGTTTTTAACCAATCTTGTGCATCCATTATGTGATTTTGTGTCATTGGTTGAACATTTAGGTCACTTTCGTCCTCCTTAGGCTTATTCTAATCCAATTAGGGTTTTTAACCAATCTTGTGCATCCAATATGTGATTTTGTGTCATTGGTTGAACATTTAGGTCATTTTCGTCCTCCCTAGGCTTATTCTAATCCAATTAGGGTTTTTAACCAATCTTGTGCATCCAATATGTGATTTTGTGTCATTGGTTGAACATTTAGGTCATTTTCGTCCCCCCTAGGCTTATTCTAATCCAATTAGGGTTTTTAACCAATCTTGTGCATCCAATATGTGATTTTGTGTCATTGGTTGAACATTTAGGTCATTTTCGTCCTCCCTAGGCTTATTCTAATCCAATTAGGGTTTTTAACCAATCTTGTGCATCCAATATGTGATTTTGTGTCATTGGTTGAACATTTAGGTCATTTTCGTCCTCCCTAGGCTTATTCTAATCCAATTAGGGTTTTTAACCAATCTTGTGCATCCAATATGTGATTTTGTGTCATCGGTTGAATATTTAGGTCATTTTTGTCCTCCCTAGGCTTATTCTAATCCAATTAGGGTTTTTAACCAATCTTGTGCATCCAATATGTGATTTTGTGTCATTGGTTGAACATTTAGGTCATTTTCGTCCTCCCTAGGCTTATTCTAATCCAATTAGGGTTTTTAACCAATCTTGTGCATCCAATATGTGATTTTGTGTCATTGGTTGAACATTTAGGTCATTTTCGTCCTCCCTAGGCTTATTCTAATCCAATTAGGGTTTTTAACCAATCTTGTGCATCCAATATGTGATTTTTTTATCATTTTGTGTTATTGGTTGAACATTTAGGTCATTTTCGTCCTCCCTAGGCTTATTCTAATCCAATTAGGGTTTTTAACCAATCTGCTGCATCCAATATGTGATTTTGTGTCATTGGTTGAACATTTAGGTCATTTTCGTCCTCCCTAGGCTTATTCTAATCCAATTAGGGTTTTTAACCAATCTTGTGCATCCAATATGTGATTTTGTGTCATTGGTTGAACATTTAGGTCATTTTCGTCCTCCCTAGGCTTATTCTAATCCAATTAGGGTTTTTAACCAATCTTGTGCATCCAATATGTGATTTTATGTCATTGGTTGAACATTTAGGTCATTTTCGTCCTCCCTAGGCTTATTCTAATCCAATTAGGGTTTTTAACCAATCTTGTGCATGCAATATGTGATATTGTGTCATTGGTTGAACATTTAGGTCATTTTCGTCCTCCCTAGGCTTATTCTAATCCAATTAGGGTTTTTAACCAATCTTGTGCATCCAATATGTGATTTTGTGTCATTGGTTGCACATTTAGGTCATTTTCGTCCTCCCTAGGCTTATTCTAATCCAATTAGGGTTTTTAACCAATCTTGTGCATCCAATATGTGATTTTGTGTCATTTTGTGTCATTGGTTGAACATTTAGGTCATTTTCGTCCTCCCTAGGTTTATTCTAATCCAATTAGGGTTTTTAACCAATCTTGTGCATCCAATATGTGATTTTGTGTCATTGGTTGCACATTTAGGTCATTTTCGTCCTCCCTAGGCTTATTCTAATCCAATTAGGATTTTTAACCAATCTTGTGCATCCAATATGTGATTTTGTGTCATTTTGTGTCATTAGTTGAACATTTACGTCATTTTCGTCCTCCCAAGGCATATTCTAATCCAATTAGGGTTTTTAGCCAATCTTGTGCATCCAATATGTGATTTTGTGTCATTTTGTGTCATTCGATGAACATTTAGTTCATTTTCGTCCTCCATAGGCTTATTCTAATCCAATTAGGGTTTTTAACCAATCTTGTGCATCCAATATGTGATTTTGTGTCATTGGTTGCACATTTAGGTCATTTTCGTCCTCCCTATGGTTATTCTAATCCAATTAGGGTTTTTAACCAATCTTGTGCATCCAATATGTGATTTTGTGTCATTATGTGTCATTCGATGAACATTTAGTTCATTTTCGTCATCCCTAGGCTTATTCTAATCCAATTAGGGTTTTTAACCAATCTTGTGCATCCAATATGTGATTTTGTGTCATTGGTTGAACATTTAGGTCATTTTCGTCCTCCCTAGGCTTATTCTTATCCAATTAGGGTTTTTAACCAATCTTGTGCATCCAATATGTGATTTTGTGTTCTTGGTTGCACATTTAGGTCATTTTCGTCGTCGCTAGGCTTATTCTAATCCAATTAGGGTTTTTAACTAATCTTGTGCATCCAATAAGTGATTTTGTGTCATTGGTTAAACATTTAGGTCACTTTCGTCCTCCTTAGGCTTATTCTAATCCAAGTAGGGTTTTTAACCAATCTTGTGCATCCAATATGTGATTTTGTGTCATTGGTTAAACATTTAGGTCACTTTCGTCCTCCCTAGGCTTATTCTAATCCAAGTAGGGTTTTTAACCAATCTTGTGCATCCAATAAGTGATTTTGTGTCATTGGTTAAACATTTAGGTCACTTTCGTCCTCCCTAGGCTTATTCTAATCCAATTAGGGTTCTTAACCAATCTTGTGCATATAATATGTGATTTTGTGTCATTGGTTGAACATCTAGGTAGTTTTAGTCCTCCCTATGCTTATTCTAATCCAATTAGGGATTTTAACTAATCTTGTGCATCATAGGCTTATTCTAATCCAATTAGGGTTTTTAACCAATCTTGTGCATCCAATATGTGATTTTGTGTCATTGGTTGCACATTTAGGTCATTTTCGTCCTCCCTATGGTTATTCTAATCCAATTAGGGTTTTTAACCAATCTTGTGCATCCAATATGTGATTTTGTGTCATTTTGTGTCATTCGATGAACATTTAGTTCATTTTCGTCATCCCTAGGCTTATTCTAATCCAATTAGAGTTTTTAACCTATCTTTTGCGTCCAATATGTGATTTTGTGTCATTGGTTGAACATTTAGGTCATTTTCGTCCTCCCTAGGCTTATTCTAATCCAATTAGGGTTTTTAACCAATCTTGTGCATCCAATATGTGATTTTGTGTTCTTGGTTGCACATTTAGGTCATTTTCGTCGTCGCTAGGCTTATTCTAATCCAATTAGGGTTTTTAACCAATCTTGTGCATCCAATAAGTGATTTTGTGTCATTGGTTGAACATTTAGGTCATTTTCGTCCTCGCTAGGCTTATTCTAATCCAATTAAGGTTTTTAACCAATCTTGTGCATCCAGTATGTGATTTTGTGTTATTTTGGGTCATTTGTTAAACATTTAGGTCATTTTCGTCCTCCCTAGGCTAATGCCAATCCAATTAGGGTTTTTAACCAATCTTGTGCATCCAATAAGTGATTTTGTGTCATTGATTGAACATTTAGGTCATTTTCGTCATCGCTAGGCTTATTCTAATCCAATTAGGGTTTTTAACCAATCTTGTGCATCCAATAAGTGATTTTGTGTCATTGGTTGAACATTTAGGTCATTTTCGTCCTCCCTAGGCTTATTCTAATCCAATTAGGGTTTTTAACCAATCTTGTGCATCCAATATGTGATTTTGTGTTCTTGGTTGCACATTTAGGTCATTTTCGTCATCGCTAGGCTTATTCTAATCCAATTAGGGTTTTTAACCAATCTTGTGCATCCAATAAGTGATTTTGTGTCATTGGTTGAACATTTAGGTCATTTTCATCCTCGCTAGGCTTATTCTAATCCAATTAAGGTTTTTAACCAATCTTGTGCATCCAATATATGATTTTATGTCATTTTGGGTCATTGGTTAAACATTTAGGTCATTTTCGTCCTCCCTAGGCTTATGCTAATCCAATTAGGGTTTTTAACCAATCTTGTGCATCCAATAAGTGATTTTGTGTCATTGATTGAACATTTAGGTCATTTTCGTCCTCCCTAGGCTTATTCTAATCCAATTAGGGTTTTTAACCAATCTTGTGCATCCAATATGTGATTTTGTGTTCTTGGTTGCACATTTAGGTCATTTTCGTCGTCGCTAGGCTTATTCTAATCCAATTAGTGTTTTTAACCAATATTGTGCATCCAATAAGTGATTTTGTGTCATTGGTTAAACATTTAGGTCACTTTCGTCCTCCCTAGGCTTATTCTAATCCAAGTAGGGTTTTTAACCAATCTTGTGCATCCAATATGTGATTTTGTGTCATTTTGTGTCATTGGTTGTACATTTAGGTAATTTTCGTCCACCCTAAGCTTATTCTAATCCAATTAGGGTTCTTAACCAATCTTGTGCATATAATATGTGATTTTGTGTGATTGGTTGAACATTTAGGTCGTTTTAGTCCTCCCTATGCTTATTCTAATCCAATTAGGGATTTTAACTAATCTTGTGCATCTAATATGTGATTTTGTATCATTGGTTGCACATTTAGATCATTTTCGTCCTCCCTAGGCTTATTCTAATCCAATTAGAGTTTTTAACCAATCTTGTGCATATAATAAGTGATTTTGTGTCATTGGTAATCCAATTAGGTCATTTTCGTCCTCGCTAGGCCTATTTTTCTCCAATTAGGGTTTTTAACCAATCTTGTGCATCCAATATGTGATTTTGTGTCATTTTGTGTCATTGGTTGAACATTTAGGTCATTTTCGTCCTCCCAAGTCTTATTCTAATCCAATTAGGGTTTTTAACCAATCTTGTGCATCCAATTTGTGATTTTGTGTCATTTTGTGTCATTGGATCAACATTTAGTTCATTTTCGTCCTCCCTAGGCTTATTCTAATCCAATTAGGGTTTTTAGCCAATCTTGTGCATCCAATATGTGGTTTTGTGTCATTGGTTACACATTTAGGTCATTTTCGTCCTCCCTATGCTTATTCTAATCCAATTAGGGTTTTTAACCAATCTTGTGCATCCAATATGTGATTTTGTGTCATTTTGTGTCATTCGATGAACATTTAGTTCATTTTCGTCCTCCCTAGGCTTATTCTAATCCAATTAGGGTTTTTAATCAATCTTGTGCATCCAATATGTGATTTTGTGTCATTGGTTGAACATTTAGGTCATTTTCGTCCTCCCTAGGCTTATTCTAATCCAATTAGGGTTTTTAACCAATCTTGTGCATCCAATATGTGATTTTGTGTTCTTGGTTGCACATTTAGGTCATTTTCGTCCTCGCTAGGCTTATTCTAATCCAATTAGGGTTTTTAACCAATCTTGTGCATCCAATATGTGATTTTGTGTCATTGGTTGAACATTTAGGTCATTTTCGTCCTCCCTAGGCTTATTATAATCCAATTAGGGTTTTTAGCCAATCTTGTGCATCCAATATCTGATTTTGTGTCATTGGTTGAACATTTAGGTCATTTTCGTTGTCCCTAGGCTTATTCTAATCCAATTAGGGTTTTTAACCAATCTTGTGCATCCAATATGTGATTTTGTGTCATTGGTTGAACATTTAGGTCATTTTCGTCCTCCCTAGGCTTATTCTAATCCAATTAGGGTTTTTAACCAATCTTGTGCATCCAATATGTGATTTTGTGTCATCGGTTGAATATTTAGGTCATTTTTGTCCTCCCTAGGCTTATTCTAATCCAATTAGGGTTTTTAACCAATCTTGTGCATCCAATATGTGATTTTGTGTCATTGGTTGAACATTTAGGTCATTTTCGTCCTCCCTAGGCTTATTCTAATCCAATTAGGGTTTTTAACCAATCTTGTGCATCCAATATGTGATTTTGTGTCATTGGTTGAACATTTAGGTCATTTTCGTCCTCCCTAGGCTTATTCTAATCCAATTAGGGTTTTTAACCAATCTTGTGCATCCAATATGTGATTTTGTGTCATTTGTTGAACATTTAGTTCATTTTCGTCCTCCCTAGGCTTATTCTAATCCAATTAGGGTTTTTAACCAATCTTGTGCATCCAATATGTGATTTTGTGTCATTGGTTGAACATTTAGGTCATTTTCGTCCTCCCTAGGCTTATTCTAATCCAATTAGGGTTTTTAACCAATCCTGTGTATCCAATATGTGATTTTGTGTAATTTTGTGTCATTGGTTGAACATTTAGGTCATTTTTGTCCTCCCTAGGCTTATTCTAATCCAATTAGGGTTTTTAACCAATCTTGTGCATCCAATATGTGATTTTGTGTCATTGGTTGAACATTTAGGTCATTTTCGTCCTCCCTAGGCTTATTCTAATCCAATTAGGGTTTTTGACCAAACTTGTGCATCCAATATGTGATTTTGTGTCATTTTGTGTCATTGGTTGAACATTTAGGTCATTTTCGTCGTCCCTAGGCTTATTCTAATCCAATTAGGGTTTTTAACCATTCTTGTGCATCCAATGTGTGATTTTGTGTCATTTTGTGTCATTGGTTGAACATTTAGGTCATTTTCGTCCTCCCTAGGCTTATTCTAATCCAATTAGGGTTTTTAACCAATCTTGTGCATCCAATATGTGATTTTGTGTCATTGTTTGAACATTTAGGTCATTTTCGTCCTCCCTAGGCTTATTCTAATCCAATTAGGGTTTTTAACCAATCTTGTGCATCCAATATGTGATTTTGTGTTCTTGGTTGCACATTTAGGTCATTTTCGTCGTCGCTAGGCTTATTCTAATCCAATTAGGGTTTTTAACCAATCTTGTGCATCCAATAAGTGATTTTGTGTGATTGGTTAAACATTTAGGTCACTTTCGTCCTCCCTAGGCTTATTCTAATCCAAGTAGGGTTTTTAACCAATCTTGTGCATCCAATATGTGATTTTGTGTCATTTTGTGTCATTGGTTGAAAATTTAGGTCATTTTCGTCCACCCTAAGCTTATTCTAATCCAATTAGGGTTCTTAACCAATCTAGTGCGTATAATATGTGATTTTGTGTCATTGGTTGAACATTTAGGTCGTTTTAGTCCTCCCTATGCTTATTCTAATCCAATTAGGGATTTTAACTAATCTTGTGCATCTTATATGTGATTTTGTGTCATTGGTTGAACATTTAGGTCATTTTCGTCCTCCCAAGGCTTATTCTAATCCAATTAGGGTTTTTAACCAATCTTGTGCATCCAATATGTGAATTTGTGTCATTTTGTGTCATTGGATGAACATTGAGGTCATTTTCGTCCTCCCTAGGTTTATTCTAATCCAATTAGGGTTTTTAACCAATCTTGTGCATCCAATATGTGATTTTGTGTCATTTTGTGTCATTGGTTGAACATTTAGGTCATTTTCGTCCACCCTAAGCTTATTCTAATCCAATTAGGGTTCTTAACCAATCTTGTGCATATAATATGTGATTTTGTGTCATTGGTTGAACATTTAGGTCGTTTTAGTCCTCCC
>JBBPBQ010000009.1:3498999-3515733 GCA_037974755.1 Cicer yamashitae | reverse complement strand
AATATGTGATTTTGTGTCATTGGTTGAACATTTAGGTCATTTTCGTCCTCCCTAGGCTTATTCTAATCCAATTAGGGTTTTTAACCAAACTTGTGCATCCAATATGTGATTTTGTGTTCTTGGTTGCACATTTAGGTCATTTTCGTCGTCGCTAGGCTTATTCTAATCCAATTAGGGTTTTTAACCAATCTTGTGCATCCAATAAGTGATTTTGTGTCATTGGTTAAACATTTAGGTCAATTTCGTCCTCCCTAGGCTTATTCTAATCCAAGTAGGGTTTTTAACCAATCTTGTGCATCCAATATGTGATTTTGTGTCATTTTGTGTCATTTTGTGTCATTGGTTGAACATTTAGGTCATTTTCGTCCACCCTAAGCTTATTCTAATCCAATTAGGGTTCTTAACCAATCTTGTGCATATAATATGTGATTTTGTGTCATTGGTTGAACATTTAGGTCGTTTTAGTCTTCCCTATGCTTATTCTAATCCAATTAGGGATTTTCGCTAATCTTGTGCATCTAATATGTGATTTTGTGTCATTGGGTGCACATTTAGATCATTTTCGTCCTCCCTAGGCTTATTCTAATCCAATTAGGGTTTTTAACCAATCTTGTGCATCCAATTTGTGATTTTGTGTCATCGGTTGCACATTTAGGTCATTTTCGTCCTCCCTATGGTTATTCTAATCCAATTAGGGTTTTTAACCAATCTTGTGCATCCAATATGTGATTTTGTGTCATTTTGTGTCATTGGATGAACATTTAGTTCATTTTCGTCATCCATAGGCTTATTCTAATCCAATTAGGGTTTTTAACCAATCTTGTGCATCCAATATGTGATTTTGTGTCATTGGTTGAACATTTAGGTCATTTTCGTCCTCCCTAGGCTTATTCTAATCCAATTAGGGTTTTTAACCAATCTTGTGCATCCAATATGTGATTTTGTGTCATTTTGTGTCATTGGTTGAACATTTAGGTCATTTTCGTCCTCCCTAGGCTTATTTTAATCCAATTAGGGTTTTTAACCAATCTTGTGCATCCAATATGTGATTTTGTATCATTTTGTGTCATTGGTTGAACATTTAGGTCATTTTCGTCCTCCCTAGGCTTATTCTAATCCAATTAGGGTTTTTAACCAATCTTGTGCATCCAATATGTGATTTTGTGTAATTTTGTGTCATTGGTTGATCATTTAGGTCATTTTCGTCCTCCCTAGGCTTATTCTAATCCAATTAGGCTTTTTAACCAATCTTGTGCATCCAATATGTGATTTTGTGTCATTTTGTGTCATTGGTTGAACATTTAGGTCATTTTCGTCCTCCCAAGGCTTATTCTAATCCAATTAGGGTTTTTAACCAATTTTGTGCGTCTAATATGTGATTTTGTGTCATTGGTTGCACATTTAGGTCATTTTCGTCCTCCATACGCTTATTCTAATCCAATTAGGGTTTTTAACCAATCTTGTGCATATAATAAGTGATTTTGTGTCATTGGTAATCCAATTAGGTCATTTTCGTCCTCGCTAGGCTTATTTTAATCCAATTAGGGTTTTTATCCAATCTTGTGCATCCAATATGTGTTTTTGTGTCATTGGTTGCACATTTAGGTCATTTTCGTGCTCCCTAGGCTTATTCTAATCCAATTAGGGTTTTTAACCAATCTTGTGCATCCAATATGTGATTTTGTGTCATTTTGTGTCATTGGTTGAACATTTAGGACATTTTGGTCCTCCCTAGGCTTATTCAAATCCAATTATGGTTTTTAGCCAATCTTGTGCAACCAATATGTGATTTTGTGTCATTGTTTGAACATTTAGGTCATTTTCGTCCTCCCTTGGCTTATTCTAATCCAATTAGGGTTTTTAACCAATCTTGTGCATCCAATATGTGATTTTGTGTCATTGGTTGAACATTTAGGTCATTTTCGTCCTCCCTTGGCTTATTCTAATCCAATTAGGGTTTTTAACCAATCTTGTGCATCCAATATGTGATTTTGTGTCATTTTGTGTCATTGGTTGAACATTTAGGTCATTTTCGTCCTCCACAAGCTTATTCTAATCCAATTAGGGTTTTAACCAATCTTGTGCATCCAATATGTCATTTTGTGTCATTGGTTGAACATTTAGGTCATTTTCGCCCTCCCTAAGCTAATTCTAATCCAATTAGGGTTTTTAACCAATCTTGTGCATCCAATATGTGATTTTGTGTCAATGGTTCAACATTTAGGTCATTTTCGTCCTCCCTAGGCTTATTCTAATCCAATTAGGGTTTTTAACCAATCTTGTGCATCCAATATGTGATTTTGTGTCATTTTGTGTCATTGGTTGAACATTTAGGTCATTTTCGTCCTCCCTAGGCTTATTCTAATCCAATTAGGGTTTTTAACCAATCTTGTGCATCCAATATGTGATTTTGTGTCATTTTGTGTTATTGGTTGAACATTTAGGTCATTTTCGTCCTCCCTAGGCTTATTCTAATCACATTAGGGTTTTTAACCAATCTTGTGCATCCAATATGTGATTTTATGCCATTTTGTGTCATTGGTTGAACATTTAGGTCATTTTCTTCCTCCCTAGACTTATTCTAATCCAATTAGCGTTTTTAACCAATCTTGTGCATCCAATATGTGATTGTGTCATTGGTTGAACATTTAGGTCATTTTCGTCCTCCCTAGGCTTATTCTAATCCAATTAGGGTTTTTAACCAATCTTATGCATCAAATATGTGATTTTGTGTCATTTTGTGTCATTGCTTGAACATTTAGGTCATTTTCGTCCTCCCTAGGCTTATTCTAATCCAATTAGGGTTTTTAACCAATCTTGTGCATCCAATATGTGATTTTATGTCATTGGTTGAACATTTAGTTCATTTTCGTCCTCCCAAGGCTTATTCTAATCCAATTAGGGTTTTTAACCAATCTTGTGCATCCAATATGTGATTTTATGTCATTGGTTGAACATTTAGTTCATTTTCGTCCTCCCTAGGCTTATTCTAATCCAATTAGGGTTTTTAACCAATCTTGTGCATCCAATATGTGATTTTGTGTCATTTTGTGTCATTGGTTGAACATTTAGGTCATTTTCGTCCTCCCTAGGCTTATTCTATTCCAATTAGGGTTTTTAAGCAATCTTGTGCATCCAATAGTGGTTTTGTGTCATTTTGTGTCATTGGTTGAACATTAAGGTCATTTTCGTCCTCCCTAGGCTTATTCTAATCCAATTAGGGTTTTTAACCAATCTTGTGCATCCAATATGTGATTTTGTGTCATTTTGTGTCATTGGTTGAACATTTAGGTCATTTTCGTCCACCCTAGGTTTATTTTAATCCAATTAGGGTTTTTAACCAATCTTGTGCACCCAATATGTCATTTTGTGTCATTGGTTGAACATTTAGGTCATTTTCGTCCTCCCTAGGCTTATTCTAATCCAATTAGGGTTTTTAACCAATCTTGTGCATCCAATATGTGATTTTGTGTCATTTTGTGTCATTGGTTGAACATTTAGGTCATTTTCGTCCTCCCTAGGCTTATTCTAATCCAATTAGGGTTTTTAACCAATCTTGTGCATCCAATTTGTGATTTTGTGTCATTTTCTGTCATTTTGTGTCATATGTAATCCAATTAGGTCATTTTCGTCCTCCCTAGGCTTATTCTAATCCAATTAGGGTTTTTAACCAATCTTGTGCATCCAATATGTGATTTTGTGTCATTTTGTGTCATTGGTTGAACATTTAGGTCATTTTCGTCCTCCCTAGGCTTATTCTAATCCAATTAGGGTTTTTAACCAATCTTGTGCATCCAATATGTGATTTTGTGTCATTTTGTGTCATTGGTTGAACATTTAGGTCATTTTCATCCTCCCTAGGCTTATTCTAATCCAATTATGGTTTTTAACCAATCTTGTGCATCCAATATGTGATTTTGTGTCATTTTGTGTCATCAGTTGAACATTTAGTTCGTTTTCGTCCTCCCTAGGCTTATTCTAATCCAATTAGGGTTTTTAACCAATCTTGTGCATCCAATATGTGATTTTGTGTCATTTTGTGTCATTGGTTGAACATTTAGGTCATTTTCGTCCTCCCTAGGCTTATTCTAATCCAATTAGGGTTTTTACCAATCTTGTGTATTCAATATGTGATTTTGTGTCATTGGTTCAACATTTAGGTCATTTTCGTCCTCCCTAGGCTTATTCTAATCCAATTAGGGTTTTTAACCAATCTTGTGCATCCAATATGTGATTTTGTGTCATTTTGTGTCATTGGTTGAACATTTAGGTCATTTTCGTCCTCCCTAGGCTTATTCTAATCCAATTAGTGTTTTTAACCATTCTTGTGCATCCAATATGTGATTTTGTTTAATTGGTTGAACATTTAGGTCATTTTGGCCTTGCTAGGCTTGTTCTAATCCAATTAGGATTTTTAACCAATCATGTGCATCCAAATATGTGATTTTTTGTCATTGGTTGAACATTTAGGTCATTTTCGTCCTCCCTAGGCTTATTCTAATCCAATTAGGGTTTTTAACCAATCTTGTGCATCCAATATGTGATTTTGTGTCATTTTGTGTCATTGGTTGAACATTTAGGTCATTTTCGTCCTCCCTAGGCTTATTCTAATCCAATCAGGGTTTTTAACCAATCTTGTGCATCCAATATGTGATTTTGTGATTGGTTGAACATTTAGGTCATTTTCGTCCTCCCTAGGCTTATTCTAATCCAATTAGGGTTTTTAACCAATCTTGTGCATACAATATGTGATTTTGTGTCATTGGTTGAACATTTAGGTCATTTTCGTCCTCCCTAGGCTTATTCTAATCCAATTAGGGTTTTTAACCAATCTTGTGCATCCAATATGTGATTTTCTGTCATTGGTTAAACATTTAGGTCATTTTCGTCCTCCCTAGGCTTATTCTAATCCAATTAGGGTTTTTAACCAATCTTGTGCATCCAATATGTGATTTTGTGTCATTTTGTGTCATTGGTTGAACATTTAGGTCATTTTCGTCCTCCCTAGGCTTATTCTAATCCAATTAGGGTTTTTAACCAATCTTGTGCATCCAATATGTGATTTTGTGTCATTTTGTGTCATTGGTTGAACATTTAGGTCATTTTCGTCCTCCCTTGGCTTATTCTTATCCAATTAAGGTTCTTAACCAATCTAGTGCATCCAATGTGTGATTTTGTGTCATTTTGGGTCATTGGTTGAACATTTAGGTCATTTTCGTCCTCCCTAGGCTTATTCTAATCCAATTAGGGTTTTTAACCAATCTTGTGCATCCAATATGTGATTTTGTGTCATTTTGTGTCATTGGTTGAACATTTAGGTCATTTTCGTCCTCCCTAGGCCTATTCTAATCTAATTAAGGTCTTTAACCAATCTTGTGCATCCAATATGTGATTTTGTGTCATTGGTTGAACATTTAGGTCATTTTCGTCCTCCCTAGGCTTATTCTAATCCAATTAGGGTTTTTAACCAATCTTGTGCATCCAATATGTGATTTTGTGTCATAGGTTGAACATTTAGGTCACTTTCGTCCTCCCTAGGCTTATTCTAATCCAATTAGGGTTTTTAACCAATCTTGTGCATCCAATATGTGATTTTGTGTGATTTTGTGTCATTGGTTGAACATTTAGGTCATTTTCGTCCTCCCTTGGCTTATTCTAATCCAATTAGGGTTTTTAACCAATCTTGTGCATCCAATATGTGATTTTGTGTCATTTTGTGTCATTGGTTGAACATTTAGGTCATTTTCGTCCTCCCTAGGCTTATTCTAATCCAATTAGGGTTTTTAACCAATCTTGTGCATCCAATATGTGATTTTGTGTCATTGTTTGAACATTTAGGTCATTTTCGTCCTCCCTAGGCTTATTCTAATCCAATTAGGGTTTTTAACCAATCTTGTGCATCCAATATGTGATTTTGTGTTCTTGGTTGCACATTTAGGTCATTTTCGTCGTCGCTAGGCTTATTCTAATCCAATTAGGGTTTTTAACCAATCTTGTGCATCCAATAAGTGATTTTGTGTGATTGGTTAAACATTTAGGTCACTTTCGTCCTCCCTAGGCTTATTCTAATCCAAGTAGGGTTTTTAACCAATCTTGTGCATCCAATATGTGATTTTGTGTCATTTTGTGTCATTGGTTGAAAATTTAGGTCATTTTCGTCCACCCTAAGCTTATTCTAATCCAATTAGGGTTCTTAACCAATCTAGTGCGTATAATATGTGATTTTGTGTCATTGGTTGAACATTTAGGTCGTTTTAGTCCTCCCTATGCTTATTCTAATCCAATTAGGGATTTTAACTAATCTTGTGCATCTTATATGTGATTTTGTGTCATTGGTTGAACATTTAGGTCATTTTCGTCCTCCCAAGGCTTATTCTAATCCAATTAGGGTTTTTAACCAATCTTGTGCATCCAATATGTGAATTTGTGTCATTTTGTGTCATTGGATGAACATTGAGGTCATTTTCGTCCTCCCTAGGTTTATTCTAATCCAATTAGGGTTTTTAACCAATCTTGTGCATCCAATATGTGATTTTGTGTCATTTTGTGTCATTGGTTGAACATTTAGGTCATTTTCGTCCACCCTAAGCTTATTCTAATCCAATTAGGGTACTTAACCAATCTTGTGCATATAATATGTGATATTGTGTCATTGGTTGAACATTTAGGTCGTTTTAGTCCTCCCTATGCTTATTCTAATCCAATTAGGGATTTTAACTAATCTTGTGCATCTAATATGTGATTTTGTGTCATTGGTTGCACATTTAGATCATTTTCGTCCTCCCTAGGCTTATTCTAATCCAATTAGAGTTTTTAACCAATCTTGTGCATATAATAAGTGATTTTGTGTCATTGGTAATCCAATTAGGTCATTTTCGTCCTCGCTAGGCCTATTTTTCTCCAATTAGGGTTTTTAACCAATCTTGTGCATCCAATATGTGATTTTGTGTCATTTTGTGTCATTGGTTGAACATTTAGGTCATTTTCGTCCTCCCAAGTCTTATTCTAATCCAATTAGGGTTTTTAACCAATCTTGTGCATCCAATTTGTGATTTTGTGTCATTTTGTGTCATTGGATCAACATTTAGTTCATTTTCGTCCTCCCTAGGCTTATTCTAATCCAATTAGGGTTTTTAGCCAATCTTGTGCATCCAATATGTGGTTTTGTGTCATTGGTTACACATTTAGGTCATTTTCGTCCTCCCTATGCTTATTCTAATCCAATTAGGGTTTTTAACCAATCTTGTGCATCCAATATGTGATTTTGTGTCATTTTGTGTCATTCGATGAACATTTAGTTCATTTTCGTCCTCCCTAGGCTTATTCTAATCCAATTAGGGTTTTTAATCAATCTTGTGCATCCAATATGTGATTTTGTGTCATTGGTTGAACATTTAGGTCATTTTCGTCCTCCCTAGGCTTATTCTAATCCAATTAGGGTTTTTAACCAATCTTGTGCATCCAATATGTGATTTTGTGTCATTTTGTGTCATTGGTTGAACATTTAGGTCATTTTCGTCCTCCCAAGGCTTATTCTAATCCAATTAGGGTTTTTAACCAATTTTGTGCGTCTAATATGTGATTTTGTGTCATTGGTTGCACATTTAGGTCATTTTCGTCCTCCATACGCTTATTCTAATCCAATTAGGGTTTTTAACCAATCTTGTGCATATAATAAGTGATTTTGTGTCATTGGTAATCCAATTAGGTCATTTTCGTCCTCGCTAGGCTTATTTTAATCCAATTAGGGTTTTTATCCAATCTTGTGCATCCAATATGTGTTTTTGTGTCATTGGTTGCACATTTAGGTCATTTTCGTGCTCCCTAGGCTTATTCTAATCCAATTAGGGTTTTTAACCAATCTTGTGCATCCAATATGTGATTTTGTGTCATTTTGTGTCATTGGTTGAACATTTAGGACATTTTGGTCCTCCCTAGGCTTATTCAAATCCAATTATGGTTTTTAGCCAATCTTGTGCAACCAATATGTGATTTTGTGTCATTGTTTGAACATTTAGGTCATTTTCGTCCTCCCTTGGCTTATTCTAATCCAATTAGGGTTTTTAACCAATCTTGTGCATCCAATATGTGATTTTGTGTCATTGGTTGAACATTTAGGTCATTTTCGTCCTCCCTTGGCTTATTCTAATCCAATTAGGGTTTTTAACCAATCTTGTGCATCCAATATGTGATTTTGTGTCAATTTGTGTCATTGGTTGAACATTTAGGTCATTTTCGTCCTCCCTTGGCTTATTCTAAACCAATTAGGGTTTTTAACCAATCTTGTGCATCGAATATGTGATTTTATGTCATTTTGTGTCATTGGTTGAACATTTAGGTCATTTTCGTCCTCCCTAGGCTTATTCTAATCCAATTAGGGTTTTCAACTAATCTTTGCATCCAATATGAAATTTTGTGTCATTTTGTGTTAATTGTTGAACATTTAGGTCATTTTCGTCCTCCCTAGGCTTATTCTAATCCAATTAGGATTTTTAACCAATCTTGTGCATCCAATATGTGATTTTGTGTCATTGGTTGAACATTTAGGTCATTTTCGTCCTCCCTAGGCTTATTCTAATCCAATTAGGGTTTTTAACCAATCTTGTGCATCCAATATGTGATTTTGTGTCATTTTGTGTCATTGGTTGAACATTTAGGTCATTTTCGTCCTCCCTAGGCTTATTCTAATCGAATTAGGCTTTTTAACCAATCTTGTGCATCCAATACGTGATTTTGTGTCATTTTGTGTCATTTGTTGCACATTTAGGTCATTTTCGTCCTCCGTAGGCTTATTCTACTCCAATTAGGGTTTTTAACCAATCTTGTGCATCCAATATGTGATTTTCTGTCATTTTGTGTCATTGGTTGAACATTTAGGTCATTTTCGTCCTCCCTAGGCTTATTCTAATCCAATTAGGGTTTTTAACCAATCTTGTGCATCCAATATGTGATTTTGTGTCATTGGTTAAACATTTAGGTCATTTTCGTCCCCCTTAGGCTTATTCTAATCCAACTAGGGTTTTTAACCAATCTTGTGCATCCAATATGTGATTTTGTGTCATTTTGTGTCATCGGTTAAACATTTAGGTTATTTTCGTCCTCCCTAGGCTTATTCTAATCCAATTAGGGTTTTTAACCAATCTTGTGCATCCAATATGTGATTTTGTGTCATTTTGTGTCATTGGTTGAACATTTAGGTCATTTTCGTCCTCCCTAGGCTTATTCTAATCCAATTAGGGTTTTTAACCAATCTTGTGCATCCAATATGTGATTTTGTGTCATTGGTTGAACATTTAGTTCATTTTCGTCCTCCCTAGGCTTATTCTATTCCATTTAGGGTTTTTAACCAATCTTCTGCATCCAATATGTGATTTTGTGTCATTTTGTGTCATTGGTTCAACATTTAGGTCATTTTCGTCCTCCCTAGGGTTATTTTAATCCAATTAGGATTTTTAACCAATCTTGTGCATCCAATATGTGATTTTGTGTCATTTTGTGTCATTGGTTGAACATTTAGGTCATTTTCGTCCTCCCTAGGCTTATTCTAATCCAATTAGGGTTTTTAACCAATCTTGTGCATCCAATATGTGATTTTGTGTCATTTTGTGTCATTGGTTGAACATTTAGGTCATTTTCGTCCTCCCTAGGCTTATTCTAATCCAATTAAGGTTTTTAACCAATCTTGTGCATCCAATATGTGAGTTTGTGTCATTGGTTGAACATTTAGGTCATTTTCGTCCTCCCTAGGCTTATTCTAATCCAATTAGGGTTTTTAACCAATCTTGTGCATCCAATATGTGATTTTGTGTCATTATGTGTCATTGGTTGAACATTTAGGTCATTTTTGTCCTCCCTAGGCTTATTCTAATCCAATTAGGGTTTTTAACCAATCTTGTGCATCCAATATGTGATTTTGTGTCATTTTGTGTCATTAATTGAACATTTAGGTCATTTTCGTCCTCGCTAGGCTTATTCTAATCCAATTAGGGTTTTTAACCAATCTTGTGCATCCAATATGAGATTTTGTGTCATTTTGTTTCATTTTGTGTCATTGGTTGAACATTTAGGTCATTTTCGTCCTCCCTAGGCTTATTCTAATCCAATTAGGGTTTTTAACCAATCTTGTGCATCCAATATGTGATTTTGTGTCATTTTGTGTCATTGGTTGAACATTTAGGTCATTTTCGTCCTCCCTAGGCTTATTTTAATCCAATTAGGGTTTTTAACCAATCTTGTGCATCCAACATGTGATTTTTTGTCATTGGTTGAACATTTAGGTCTTTTTCGTCCTCCCTAGGCTTATTCTAATCCAATTAGGGTTTTTAACCAATCTTGTGCATCCAATATGTGATTTTGTGTCATTTTGTGTCATTGGTTGAACATTTAGGTCATTTTCGTCCTCCCTAGGCTTATTCTAATCCAATTAGGATTTTTAACCAATCTTGTGCATCCAATATGTGACTTTGTGTTATTTTGTGTAATTGGTTGAAAATTTAGGTCATTTTCGTCGTCCCTAGGCTTATTCTAATCCAATTAGGGTTTTAAACCAATCTTGTGCATTCAATATGTGATTTTGTGTCATTGGTTGAACATTTAGGTCATTTTCGTCCTCCCTAGGCTTATTCTAATCCAATTAGGGTTTTTAACAAATCTTGTGCATCCAATATGTGATTTTTTGTCATTTTGTGTCATTGGTTGAACATTTAGGTCATTTTCGTCCTCCCTAGGCTTATTCTAATCCAATTAGGGTTTTTAACCAATCTTGTGCATCCAATATGTGATTTTGTGTCATTTTGTGTCATTGGTTGAACATTTAGGTCATTTTCGTCCTCCCTAGGCTTATTCTAATCCAATTAGGGTTTTTAACCAATCTTGTGTATCCAATATGTGGTTTTGTGTCATTGGTTGAACATTTAGGTCATTTTCATCCTCCCTAGGCTTATTCTAATCCAATTAGGGTTTTTAACATACCTTGTGCATCCAATATGTGATTTTGTGTCATTTTTGTCATTGGTTGAACATTTAGGTCATTTCCGTCCTCCCTAGGCTTATTCTAATCCAATTAGGGTTTTTAACCAATCTTGTGCATCCAATATGTGATTTTGTGTCATTGTTTGAACATTTAGGTCATTTTCGTCCTCCCTAGGCTTATTCTAATCCAATTAGGGTTTTTAACCAATCTTGTGCATCCAATATGTGATTTTGTGTTCTTGGTTGCACATTTAGGTCATTTTCGTCGTCGCTAGGCTTATTCTAATCCAATTAGGGTTTTTAACCAATCTTGTGCATCCAATAAGTGATTTTGTGTGATTGGTTAAACATTTAGGTCACTTTCGTCCTCCCTAGGCTTATTCTAATCCAAGTAGGGTTTTTAACCAATCTTGTGCATCCAATATGTGATTTTGTGTCATTTTGTGTCATTGGTTGAAAATTTAGGTCATTTTCGTCCACCCTAAGCTTATTCTAATCCAATTAGGGTTTTTAACCAATCTAGTGCGTATAATATGTGATTTTGTGTCATTGGTTGAACATTTAGGTCGTTTTAGTCCTCCCTATGCTTATTCTAATCCAATTAGGGATTTTAACTAATCTTGTGCATCTTATATGTGATTTTGTGTCATTGGTTGAACATTTAGGTCATTTTCGTCCTCCCAAGGCTTATTCTAATCCAATTAGGGTTTTTAACCAATCTTGTGCATCCAATATGTGAATTTGTGTCATTTTGTGTCATTGGATGAACATTGAGGTCATTTTCGTCCTCCCTAGGTTTATTCTAATCCAATTAGGGTTTTTAACCAATCTTGTGCATCCAATATGTGATTTTGTGTCATTTTGTGTCATTGGTTGAACATTTAGGTCATTTTCGTCCTCCCTAAGCTTATTCTAATCCAATTACGGTTTTTAACAAATCTTGTGCATCCAATATGTGATTTTGTGTAATTGGTTGAACATTTAGGTCATTTTCGTCGTCCCTAGGCTTATTCTAATCCAATTAGGGTTTTTAACCAATCTTGTGCATCCAATATGTGATTTTGTGTCATTTTGTGTCATTGGTTGAACATTTAGGTCATTTTCGTCCTCCCTAGGCTTATCCTAACCAATTAGGGTTTTTAACCAATCTTGTGCATCCAATATGTGATTTTTTGTCATTGGTTGAACATTTAGGTCATTTTCGTCCTCCCTAGGCTTATTCTAATCCAATTAGGGTTTTTAACCAATCTTTTGCATCCAATATGTGATTTTGTGTCATTTTGTGTCATTGGTTGAATATGTAGGTCATTTTCGTCCTCCCTAGGCTTATTCTAATCCAATTAGGGTTTTTAACCAATCTTGTGCATCCAATATGTGATTTTGTGTCATTTTGTGTCATTGGTTGAACATTTAGGTCATTTTCGTCCTCCCTAGGCTTATTCTAATCCAATTAGGGTTTTTAACCAATCTTGTGCATCCAATATGTGATTTTGTGTCATTTTGTGTCATTGGTTGAACATTTAGGTCATTTTCGTCCTCCCTAGGCTTATTCTAATCAATTAGGGTTTTTAACCAATCTTGTGCATCCAATATGTGATTTTGTGTCATTTTGTGTCATCAGTTGAACATTTAGGTCGTTTTCGTCTTCCCTAGGCTTATTCTAATCCGATTAGGGTTTTTATTCAATCTTGTGCATCCAATATGTGATTTTGTGTCATTGGTTGAACATTTAGGTCATTTTCGTCCTCCCTAGGCTTATTCTAATCCAATTAGGGTTTTTAACCAATCTTGTGCATCCAATATGTGATTTTGTGTCATTTTGTGTCATTGGTTGAACATTTAGGTCATTTTCGTCCTCCCTAGGCTTATTCTAATCCAATTAGGGTTTTTAACCAATCTTTTGCATCTAAT
Organism: Cicer yamashitae; assembly: GCA_037974755.1. NCBI lineage: Eukaryota > Viridiplantae > Streptophyta > Magnoliopsida > Fabales > Fabaceae > Cicer > Cicer yamashitae. The sequence goes on along the minus strand of JBBPBQ010000009.1, from coordinate 3,502,851 downwards.
ATGTGATTTTGTGTGATTTTGTGTCATTGGTTGAACATTTAGGTCATTTTCGTCCTCCCTAGGCTTATTCTAATCCAATTAGGGTTTTTAACCAATCTTTTGCATCTAATATGCGATTTTGTGTCATTTTGTGTCATTGGTTGAACATTTATGTCATTTTCGTCCTCCCTAGTCTTATTCTAATCCAATTAGGGTTTTTAACCAATCTTGTGCATCCAATATGTGATTTTGTGTCATTGGTTAAACATTTTGGTCATTTTCGTCCTCCCTAGGCTTATTCTAATCCAATTAAGGTTTTTAACCAATCTTGTGCATCCAATATGTGATTTTGTGTCATTGGTTGGACATTTAGGTCATTTTCGTCCTCCCTAGGCTTATTCTAATCCAATTAGGGTTTTTAACCAATCTTGTGCATCCAATATGTGATTTTGTGTCATTGGTTGAACATTTAGGTCATTTTCGTCCTCCCTAGACTTATTCTAATCCAATTAGTGTTTTTAACCAATCTTGTGCATCCAATATGTGATTTTGTGTCATTGGTTGAACATTTAGGTCATTTTCGTCCTCCCTTGGCTTATTCTAATCCAATTAGGGTTTTTAACCAATCTTGTGCATCCAATATGTGATTTTGTGTCATTGGTTGAACATTTAGGTCATTTTCGTCCTCCCTAGGCTTATTCTAATCCAATTAGGGTTTTTAACCATTCTTGTGCATCCAATATGTGATTTTGTGTCATTTTGTGTCATCGGTTGAACATTTAGGTCATTTTCGTCCTCCCTAGGCTTATTCTAATCCAATTAGGGTTTTTAACCAATCTTGTGCATCCAATATGTGATTTTGTGTCATTTTGTGTCATTGGTTGAACATTTAGGTCATTTTCGTCCTCCCTAGGCTTATTCTAATCCAATTAGGATTTTTAACCAATCTTGTGCATCCAATATGTGACTTTGTGTTATTTTGTGTAATTGGTTGAAAATTTAGGTCATTTTCGTCGTCCCTAGGCTTATTCTAATCCAATTAGGGTTTTAAACCAATCTTGTGCATTCAATATGTGATTTTGTGTCATTGGTTGAACATTTAGGTCATTTTCGTCCTCCCTAGGCTTATTCTAATCCAATTAGGGTTTTTAACAAATCTTGTGCATCCAATATGTGATTTTTTGTCATTTTGTGTCATTGGTTGAACATTTAGGTCATTTTCGTCCTCCCTAGGCTTATTCTAATCCAATTAGGGTTTTTAACCAATCTTGTGCATCCAATATGTGATTTTGTGTCATTTTGTGTCATTGGTTGAACATTTAGGTCATTTTCGTCCTCCCTAGGCTTATTCTAATCCAATTAGGGTTTTTAACCAATTTTGTGCATCCAATATGTGATTTTGTTACATTGGTTGAACATTTAGGTCATTTTCGTCCTCCCTAGGCTTATTCTAATCCAATAAGGGTTTTTAACCAATCTTGTGCATCCAATATGTGATTTTGTGTCATTGGTTGAACATTTAGGTCATTTTCGTCCTCCCTAGGCTTATTCTAATCCAATTAGGGTTTTTAACCAATCTTGTGCATATAATATGTGATTTTGTGTCATTGGTAATCCAATTAGGTCATTTTCGTCCTCCCTAGGCTTATTCTAATCCAATTAGGGTTTTTAACCAATCTTGTGCATCCAATATGTGATTTTGTGTCATTTTGTGTCATTGGTTGAACATTTAGGTCATTTTCGTCCTCCCTAGGCTTATTCTAATCCAATTAGGGTTTTTAACCAATCTTGTGCATCCAATATGTGATTTTGTGTCATTGGTTGAACATTTAGGTCTCTTTCGTCCTCTCTAGGCTTATTCTAATACAACTAATGTTTTTAATTAATCTTGTGCATCCAATATGTGATTTTGTGTCATTAGTTGAACATTTAGGTCGTTTTCGTCCTCCTAGGCTTATTCTGATCCAATTAGGGTTTTTAACCAATTTTGTGCATCCAATATGTGATTTGGTGTCATTTTGTGTCATTGGTTGAACATTTAGGTCATTTTCGTCCTCCCTAGGCTTATTCTAATCCAATTAGGGTTTTTAACATATCTTGTGCATCCAATATGTGATTTTGTGTCATTTTGTGTCATTGGTTGAACATTTAGGTCATTTTCATCCTCCCTAGGCTTATTCTAATCCAATTAGGGTTTTTAACATATCTTGTGCGGTCAATATGTGATTTTGTGTCATTGGTTGAACATTTAGGTCATTTTCGTCCTCCCTAGCCTTATTCTACTCCAATTAGGGTTTTTAACCAATCTTGTGCATCCAATATGTGATTTTGTGTCATTTTGTGTCATTGGTTGAACATTTAGATCTTTTTCGTCCTCCCTAGGCTTATTCTAATCCAATTAGGGTTTTTAACCAATCTTGTGCATCCAATATGTGATTTTGTGTCATTTTGTGTCATTGGTTGAACATTTAGGTCATTTTCGTCCTCCCTAGGCTTATTCTAATCCAATTAGGCTTTTTAACCAATCTTGTGCATCCAATATGTGATTTTGTGTCATTGGTTGAACATTTAGGTCATTTTCGTCCTCCCTTGGCTTATTCTAATCCAATTAGGGTTTTTAACCAATCTTGTGCATCCAATATGTGATTTTGTGTCATTTTGTGTCATTGGTTGAACATTTAGGTCATTTTCGTCCACCCTAGGCTTATTCTAATCCAATTAGGGTTTTGAACCAATCTTGTGCATCCAATATGTGATTTTGTGTCATTGGTTAAACATTTAGGTCATTTTCGTCCTCCCTAGGCTTATTCTAATCCAATTAGGGTTTTTAACCAATCTTGTGCATCCAATATGTTATTTTATGTCATTTAGTGTCATTCGTTGTACATTTAGGTCATTTTCGTCCTCCCTAGGCTTATTCTAATCCAATTAGGGTTTTTAACCAATCTTGTGCATCCAATATGTGATTTTGTGTCATTTTGTGTCATTGGATGAACATTTAGGTCATTTTCGTCCTCCCTAGGTTTATTCTAATCCAATTAGGGTTTTTAACCAATCTTGTGCATCCAATATGTGATATTGTGTCATTGGTTGCACATTTAGGTCATTTTCGTCCTCCCTAGGCTTATTCTAATCCAATTAGGGTTTTTAACCAATCTTGTGCATCCAATATGTGATTTTGTGTCATTTTGTGTCATTTTGTGTCATTAGTTGAACATTTAGGTCATTTTCGTCCTCCCAAGGCATATTCTAATCCAATTAGGGTTTTTTACCAATCTTGTGCATCCAATATGTGATTTTGTGTCATTTTGTGTCATTGGTTGTACATTTAGGTCATTTTCGTCCACCATAAGCTTATTCTAATCCAATTAGGGTTCTTAACCAATCTTGTGCATATAATATGTGATTTTGTGTCATTGGTTGAACATTTAGGTCGTTTTAGTCCTCCCTATGCTTATTCTAATCCAATTAGGGATTTTAACTAATCTTGTGCATCTAATATGTGATTTTGTGTCATTGGTTGCACATTTAGATCATTTTCGTCCTCCCTAGGCTTATTCTAATCCAATTAGAGTTTTTAACCAATCTTGTGCATATAATAAGTGATTTTCTGACATTGGTAATCCAATTAGGTCATTTTCGTCGTCGCTAGGCTTATTTTTCTCCAATTAGGGTTTTTAACCAATCTTGTGCATCCAATATGTGATTTTGTGTCATTTTGTGTCATTCGTTGAACATTTAGGTCATTTTCGTCCTCCCAAGGCTTATTCTAATCCAATTAGGGTTTTTAACCAATCTTGTGCATCCAATATGTGATTTTGTGTCATTTTGTGTCATTGGATGAACATTTAGGTCATTTTCGTCCTCCCTAGG
>JBBPBQ010000009.1:3472092-3498989 GCA_037974755.1 Cicer yamashitae | reverse complement strand
TTGGTTGCACATTTAGGTCATTTTCGTCCTCCCTAGGCTAATTCTAATCCAATTAGGGTTTTTAACCAATCTTGTGCATCCAATATGTGATTTTGTGTCATTTTGTGTCATTAGTTGAACATTTTGGTCATTTTCGTCCTCCCAAGGCATATTCTAATCCAATTAGGGTTTTTTACCAATCTTGTGCATCCAATATGTGATTTTGTGTCATTTTGTGTCATTCGATGAACATTTAGTCCATTTTCGTCATCCCTAGGCTTATTCTAATCCAATTAGGGTTTTTAACCAATCTTGTGCATCCAATATGTGATTTTGTGTCATTTTGTGTCATTCGTTGAACATTTAGGTCATTTTCGTCCTCCCAAGGCTTATTCTAATCCAATTAGGGTTTTTAACCAATCTTGTGCATCCAATATGTGATTTTGTGTCATTTTGTGTCATTGGATGAACATTTAGGTCATTTTCGTCCTCCCTAGGTTTATTCTAATCCAATTAGGGTTTTTAACCAATCTTGTGCATCCAATATGTGATATTGTGTCATTGGTTGCACATTTAGGTCATTTTCGTCCTCCCTAGGCTTATTCTAATCCAATTAGGGTTTTTAACCAATCTTGTGCATCCAATATGTGATTTTGTGTCATTTTGTGTCATTTTGTGTCATTAGTTGAACATTTAGGTCATTTTCGTCCTCCCAAGGCATATTCTAATCCAATTAGGGTTTTTTACCAATCTTGTGCATCCAATATGTGATTTTGTGTCATTTTGTGTCATTGGTTGTACATTTAGGTCATTTTCGTCCACCATAAGCTTATTCTAATCCAATTAGGGTTCTTAACCAATCTTGTGCATATAATATGTGATTTTGTGTCATTGGTTGAACATTTAGGTCGTTTTAGTCCTCCCTATGCTTATTCTAATCCAATTAGGGATTTTAACTAATCTTGTGCATCTAATATGTGATTTTGTATCATTGGTTGCACATTTAGATCATTTTCGTCCTCCCTAGGCTTATTCTAATCCAATTAGAGTTTTTAACCAATCTTGTGCATATAATAAGTGATTTTGTGTCATTGGTAATCCAATTAGGTCATTTTCGTCCTCGCTAGGCCTATTTTTCTCCAATTAGGGTTTTTAACCAATCTTGTGCATCCAATATGTGATTTTGTGTCATTGGTTGAACATTTAGGTCATTTTCGTCCTCCCAAGTCTTATTCTAATCCAATTAGGGTTTTTAACCAATCTTGTGCATCCAATATGTGATTTTGTGTCATTTTGTGTCATTGGATGAACATTTAGTTCATTTTCGTCCTCCCTAGGCTTATTCTAATCCAATTAGGGTTTTTAGCCAATCTTGTGCATCCAATATGTGGTTTTGTGTCATTGGTTACACATTTAGGTCATTTTCGTCCTCCCTATGCTTATTCTAATCCAATTAGGGTTTTTAACCAATCTTGTGCATCCAATATGTGATTTTGTGTCATTTTGTGTCATTCGATGAACATTTAGTTCATTTTCGTCCTCCCTAGGCTTATTCTAATCCAATTAGGGTTTTTAATCAATCTTGTGCATCCAATATGTGATTTTGTGTCATTGGTTGAACATTTAGGTCATTTTCGTCCTCCCTAGGCTTATTCTAATCCAATTAGGGTTTTTAACCAATCTTGTGCATCCAATATGTGATTTTGTGTCATTTTGTGTCATTGGTTGAACATTTAGGTCATTTTCGTCCTCCCAAGGCTTATTCTAATCCAATTAGGGTTTTTAACCAATTTTGTGCGTCTAATATGTGATTTTGTGTCATTGGTTGCACATTTAGGTCATTTTCGTCCTCCATACGCTTATTCTAATCCAATTAGGGTTTTTAACCAATCTTGTGCATATAATAAGTGATTTTGTGTCATTGGTAATCCAATTAGGTCATTTTCGTCCTCGCTAGGCTTATTTTAATCCAATTAGGGTTTTTATCCAATCTTGTGCATCCAATATGTGTTTTTGTGTCATTGGTTGCACATTTAGGTCATTTTCGTGCTCCCTAGGCTTATTCTAATCCAATTAGGGTTTTTAACCAATCTTGTGCATCCAATATGTGATTTTGTGTCATTTTGTGTCATTGGTTGAACATTTAGGACATTTTGGTCCTCCCTAGGCTTATTCAAATCCAATTATGGTTTTTAGCCAATCTTGTGCAACCAATATGTGATTTTGTGTCATTGTTTGAACATTTAGGTCATTTTCGTCCTCCCTTGGCTTATTCTAATCCAATTAGGGTTTTTAACCAATCTTGTGCATCCAATATGTGATTTTGTGTCATTGGTTGAACATTTAGGTCATTTTCGTCCTCCCTTGGCTTATTCTAATCCAATTAGGGTTTTTAACCAATCTTGTGCATCCAATATGTGATTTTGTGTCAATTTGTGTCATTGGTTGAACATTTAGGTCATTTTCGTCCTCCCTTGGCTTATTCTAAACCAATTAGGGTTTTTAACCAATCTTGTGCATCGAATATGTGATTTTATGTCATTTTGTGTCATTGGTTGAACATTTAGGTCATTTTCGTCCTCCCTAGGCTTATTCTAATCCAATTAGGGTTTTCAACTAATCTTTGCATCCAATATGAAATTTTGTGTCATTTTGTGTTAATTGTTGAACATTTAGGTCATTTTCGTCCTCTTTAGGCTTATTCTAATCCAATTAGGATTTTCAACCAATCTTGTGCATCCAATATGTGATTTTGTGTCATTGGTTGAACATTTAGGTCATTTTCGTCCTCCCTAGGCTTATTCTAATCCAATTAGGGTTTTTAACCAATCTTGTGCATCCAATATGTGATTTTGTGTCATTTTGTGTCATTGGTTGAACATTTAGGTCATTTTCGTCCTCCCTAGACTTATTCTAATCCAATTATGGTTTTTAACCAATCATGTGCATCCAATATGTGATTTTGTGTCATTTTGTGTTATTGGTTGATCATTTAGGTCATTTTCGTCCTCCCTAGGCTTATTCTAATCCAATTAGGGTTTTTAACCAATCTTGTGCATCCAATATGTGATTTTGTGTCATTGGTTGAACTTTTAGGTCAATTTCGTCCTCCCTAGGCTTATTCTAATCCAATTAGGGTTTTTAACCAATCTTGTGCATCCAATATGTGATTTTGTGTCATTGGTTGAACATTTAGGTCATTTTCGTCCTCCCTAGGCTTATTCTAATCCAATTAGGGTTTTTAACCAATCTTGTGCATCCAATATGTGATTTTGTGTCATTTTGTGTCATTGGTTGAACATTTAGGTCATTTTCGTCCTCCCTAGGCTTATTTTAATCCAATTAGGGTTTTTAACCAATCTTGTGCATCCAATATGTGATTTTGTATCATTTTGTGTCATTGGTTGAACATTTAGGTCATTTTCGTCCTCCCTAGGCTTATTCTAATCCAATTAGGGTTTTTAACCAATCTTGTGCATCCAATATGTGATTTTGTGTCATTGGTTGAACATTTAGGTCATTTTCCTCTTCCCTAGGCATATTCTAATCCAATTAGGGTTTTTAACCAATCTTGTGCATCCAATATGTGATTTTGTGTCATTGGTTGAACATTTAGGTCATTTTCATCCTCCCTAGGCTTATTCTAATCCAATTAGTGATTTTAACCAATCTTGTGCATCCAATATGTGATTTTGTGTCATTTGTTGAACATTTAGGTCATTTTCGTCCTCCGTAGGCTTACTCAAATACTATTAGGGTTCTTAACAATTCTTGTGCATCCAATATGTGATTTGGTGTCATTTTGTGTCATTGGTTGAACATTTAGGTCATTTTCGTCCTCCCTAGGCTTATTCTAATCCAATTAGTGATATTAACCAATCTTGTGCATCCAATATGTGATTTTGTGTCATTGGTTGAACATTTAGGTCATTTTCGTCCTCCCTAGGCTTATTCTAATCCAATTAGGGTTTTTAACCAATCTTGTGCATCCAATATGTGATTTTGTGTCATTTTGTGTCATGGGTTGAACATTTAGGTCATTTTCCTCTTCCCTAGGCATATTCTAATCCAATTAGGGTTTTTAACCAATCTTGTGCATCCAATATGTGATTTTGTGTCATTTTGTGTCATGGGTTGTACATTTAGGTCATTTTCCTCTTCCCTAGGCATATTCTAATCCAATTTGGGTTTTTAACCAATCTTGTGAATCCAATATGTGATTTTGTGTAATTGGTTGAACATTTAGGTCATTTTCGTCCTCCCTAGGCTTATTCTAATCCAATTAGTGTTTTTAACCAATCTTGTGCATCCAATATGTGATTTTGTGTCATGGGTTGAACATTTATGTCATTTTCCTCTTCCCTAGGCATATTCTAATCCAATTAGGGTTTTTAACCAATCTTGTGCATCCAATATGTGATTTTGTGTCATTGGTTGAACATTTAGGTCATTTTCGTCCTCCCTAGGCTTATTCTAATCCAATTAGGGTTTTTAACCAATCTTGTGCATCCAACATGTGATTTTGTGTCATTGGTTGAACATTTAGGTAATTTTCGTCCTCCCTAGGCTTATTCTAATCCAATTAGGGTTTTTAACCAATCTTGTGCATTCAATATGTAATTTTGTGTCATTTTGTGTCAATGGTTCAACATTTAGGTCATTTTCGTCCTCCCTAGGCTTATTCTAATCCAATTAGGGTTTTTAACCAATCTTGTGCATCCAATATGTGATTTTGTGTCATTGGTTGAACATTTAGGTCATTTTCGTCCTCCCTAGGCTTATTCTAATCCAATTAGGGTTTTTAACCAATCTTGTGCATCCAATATGTGATTTTGTGTCATTTTGTGTCATTGGTTGAACATTTAGGTCATTTTCGTCCTCCCTAGGCTTATTCTAATCCAATTAGGGTTTTTAACCAATCTTGTGCATCCAATATGTGATTTTGTGTCATCAGTTGAACATTTTGGTCATTTTCGTCCTCCCTAGGCTTATTCTAATCCAATTAGGGTTTTTAACCAATCTTGTGCATCCAATATGTGATTTTGTGTCATTTTGTGTCATCGGTTGAACATTTAGGTCATTTTTCGTCCTCCCTAGGCTTATTCTAATCCAATTAGGGTTTTTAACCAATCTTGTGCATCTAATATGTGATTTTGTGTCATTTTGTGTCATCGGTTGAACATGTTGGTCATTTTCGTCCTCCCTAGGCTTATTCTAATCCAATTAGGGTTTTTAACCAATCTTGTGCATCCAATATGTGATTTTGTGTCATTGGTTGAACATTTAGGTCATTTTCGTCCTCCCTAGGCTTATTCTAATCCAATTAGGGTTTTTAACCAATCTTGTGCATCCAATATGTGATTTTGTGTCATTTTGTGTCATTGGTTGAACATTTAGGTCATTTTCGTCCTCCCTAGGCTTATTGTTATTCAAATAGGGTTTTTAACCAATCCTGTGCATCCAATATGTGATTTTGTTTCATTTTGTGTCATTGGTTGAACATTTAGGTGATTTTCGTACTCCCTACGCTTATTCTAATCCAATTAGGTTTTTTAACCAATCTTGTGCCTCCAATATGTGATTTTGTGTCATTGGTTGAACATTTAGGTCATTTTTGTCCTCCCTAGGCTTATTCTAATCCAATTAGGGTTTTTAACCAATCTTGTGCATCCAATATGTGATTTTGTGTCATTGGTTGAACATTTAGGTCATTTTCGTCCTCCCTAGGCTTATTCTAATCCAATTAGGGTTTTTAACCAATCTTGTGCATCCAATATGTGATTTTGTGTCATTTTGTGTCATTAGTTGAACATTTAGGTCATTTTCGTCCTCCCAAGGCATATTCTAATCCAATTAGGGTTTTTAACCAATCTTGTGCATCCAATATGTGATTTTGTGTCATTTTGTGTCATTCGATGAACATTTAGTCCATTTTCGTCATCCCTAGGCTTATTCTAATCCAATTAGGGTTTTTAACCAATCTTGTGCATCCAATATGTGATTTTGTGTCATTGGTTGAACATTTAGGTCATTTTCGTCCTCCCTAGGCTTATTCTAATCCAATTAGGGTTTTTAACCAATCTTGTGCATCCAATATGTGATTTTGTGTTCTTGGTTGCACATTTAGGTCATTTTCGTCGTCGCTAGGCTTATTCTAATCCAATTAGGGTTTTTAACCAATCTTGTGCATCCAATAAGTGATTTTGTGTCATTGGTTAAACATTTAGCTCACTTTCGTCCTCCCTAGGCTTATTCTAATCCAAGTAGGGTTTCTAACCAATCTTGTGCATCCAATATGTGATTTTGTGTCATTTTGTGTCATTGGTTGAACATTTAGGTCGTTTTAGTCCTCCCTATGCTTATTCTAATCCAATTAGGGATTTTAACTAATCTTGTGCATCTAATATGTGATTTTGTGTCATTGGTTGAACATTTAGGTCATTTTCGTCCTCCCAAGGCTTATTCTAATCCAATTAGGGTTTTTAACCAATCTTGTGCATCCAATATGTGAATTTGTGTCATTTTGTGTCATTGGATGAACATTGAGGTCATTTTCGTCCTCCCTAGGTTTATTCTAATCCAATTAGGGTTTTTAACCAATCTTGTGCATCCAATATGTGATTTTGTGTCATTTTGTGTCATTGGTTGAACATTTAGGTCATTTTCGTCCACCCTAAGCTTATTCTAATCCAATTAGGGTACTTAACCAATCTTGTGCATATAATATGTGATTTTGTGTCATTGGTTGAACATTTAGGTCGTTTTAGTCCTCCCTATGCTTATTCTAATCCAATTAGGGATTTTAACTAATCTTGTGCATCTAATATGTGATTTTGTGTCATTGGTTGCACATTTAGATCATTTTCGTCCTCCCTAGGCTTATTCTAATCCAATTAGAGTTTTTAACCAATCTTGTGCATATAATAAGTGATTTTGTGTCATTGGTAATCCAATTAGGTCATTTTCGTCCTCGCTAGGCCTATTTTTCTCCAATTAGGGTTTTTAACCAATCTTGTGCATCCAATATGTGATTTTGTGTCATTTTGTGTCATTGGTTGTACATTTAGGTCATTTTCGTCCACCATAAGCTTATTCTAATCCAATTAGGGTTCTTAACCAATCTTGTGCATATAATATGTGATTTTGTGTCATTGGTTGAACATTTAGGTCGTTTTAGTCCTCCCTATGCTTATTCTAATCCAATTAGGGATTTTAACTAATCTTGTGCATCTAATATGTGATTTTGTATCATTGGTTGCACATTTAGATCATTTTCGTCCTCCCTAGGCTTATTCTAATCCAATTAGAGTTTTTAACCAATCTTGTGCATATAATAAGTGATTTTGTGTCATTGGTAATCCAATTAGGTCATTTTCGTCCTCGCTAGGCCTATTTTTCTCCAATTAGGGTTTTTAACCACTCTTGTGCATCCAATATGTGATTTTGTGTCATTTTGTGTCATTGGTTGAACATTTAGGTCATTTTCGTCCTCCCAAGTCTTATTCTAATCCAATTAGGGTTTTTAACCAATCTTGTGCATCCAATATGTGATTTTGTGTCATTTTGTGTCATTGGATGAACATTTAGTTCATTTTCGTCCTCCCTAGGCTTATTCTAATCCAATTAGGGTTTTTAGCCAATCTTGTGCATCCAATATGTGGTTTTGTGTCATTGGTTACACATTTAGGTCATTTTCGTCCTCCCTATGCTTATTCTAATCCAATTAGGGTTTTTAACCAATCTTGTGCATCCAATAAGTGATTTTGTGTCATTTTGTGTCATTCGATGAACATTTAGTTCATTTTCGTCCTCCCTAGGCTTATTCTAATCCAATTAGGGTTTTTAATCAATCTTGTGCATCCAATATGTGATTTTGTGTCATTGGTTGAACATTTAGGTCATTTTCGTCCTCCCTAGGCTTATTCTAATCCAATTAGGGTTTTTAACCAATCTTGTGCATCCAATATGTGATTTTGTGTCATTTTGTGTCATTGGATGAACATTTAGTTCATTTTCGTCCTCCCTAGGCTTATTCTAATCCAATTAGGGTTTTTAGCCAATCTTGTGCATCCAATATGTGGTTTTGTGTCATTGGTTACACATTTAGGTCATTTTCGTCCTCCCTATGCTTATTCTAATCCAATTAGGGTTTTTAACCAATCTTGTGCATCCAATATGTGATTTTGTGTCATTTTGTGTCATTCGATGAACATTTAGTTCATTTTCGTCCTCCCTAGGCTTATTCTAATCCAATTAGGGTTTTTAATCAATCTTGTGCATCCAATATGTGATTTTGTGTCATTGGTTGAACATTTAGGTCATTTTCGTCCTCCCTAGGCTTATTCTAATCCAATTAGGGTTTTTAATCAATCTTGTGCATCCAATATGTGATTTTGTGTCATTGGTTGAACATTTAGGTCATTTTCGTCCTCCCTAGGCTTATTCTAATCCAATTAGGGTTTTTAATCTATCTTGTGCATCCAATATGTGATTTTGTGTCATTTTGTCATTGGTTGAACATTTAGGTTATTTTCGTCCTCCCTAGGCTTATTCTAATCCAATTAGGGTTTTTAACCAATCTTGTGCATCCAATATGTGATTTTGTGTCATTGGTTGAACATTTAGGTCATTTTCGTCCTCCCTAGGCTTATTCTAATCCAATTAGGGTTTTTAACCAATCTTGTGCATCCAATATGTGATTTTGTGTCATTTTGTGTCATTGGTTGAACATTTAGGTCATTTTCTTCCTTCCTAGGCTTATTCTAATCCAATTAGGGTTTTTAACCAATCTTGTGCATCCAATTTGTGATTTTGTGTCATTGGTTGAACATTTAGGTCATTTTCGTCCTCCCTAGGCTTATTCTAATCCAATTAGCGTTTTTAACCAATCTTGTGCATCCAATATGTGATTTTGTGTCATTTTGTGTCATTGGTTGAACATTTAGGTCATTTTCGCCCTCCCTAGGCTTATTCTAATCCAATTAGGGTTTTTAACCAATCTTGTGCATCCAATATGTGATTTTGTATCATTGGTTGAACATTTAGGTCATTTTCGTCCTCCCTAGGCTTATTCTAATCCAATTAGGGTTTTTAACCAATCTTGTGCATCCAATATGTGATTTTGTGTCATTTTGTGTCATTGGTTGAACATTTAGGTCATTTTCGTCCTCCCTAGGCTTATTCTAATCCAATTAGGGTTTTTAACCAATCTTGTGCATCCAATATGTGATTTTGGGTCATTGGTTCAACATTTAGGTCATTTTCGTCCTACCTAGGCTTATTCTAATCCAATTAGGGTTTTTAACCAATCTTGTGCAACCAATATGTGATTTTGTGTCATTTTGTGTCATTGGTTGAACATTTAGGTCATTTTCGTCCTCCCTAGGCTTATTCTAATCCAATTAGGGTTTTTAACCAATCTTGTGCATCCAATATGTGATTTTGTGTCATTTTGTGTCATTGGTTGAACATTTAGGTCATATTCGTCCTCCCTAGGCTTATTCTAATCCAATTAAGGTTTTTAACCAATCTTGTGCATCCAATATGTGATTTTGTGTCATTTTGTGTCATTGGTTGAACATTTAGGTCATTTTCGTCCTCCCTAGGCTTATTCTAATCCAATTAGGGTTTTTAACCAATCTTGTGCATCCAATATGTGATTTTGTGTCATTTTGTGTCATTGGTTGAACATTTAGGTCATTTTCGTCCTCCCCAGGCTTATTCTAATCCAATTAGGGTTTTTCACGAATCCTGTGCATCCAATATGTGATTTTGTGTCATTTTGTGTCATTGGTTGAACATTTAGGTCATTTTCGTCCTCCCTAGGGTTATTTTAATCTAATTAGGATTTTTAACCAATCTTGTGCATCCAATATGTGATTTTGTGTCATTTTGTGTCATTGGTTGAACATTTAGGTCATTTTCGTCCTCCCTAGGCTTATTCTAATCCAATTAGGGTTTTTAACCAATCTTGTGCATCCAATATGTGATTTTGTGTCATTTTGTGTCATTGGTTGAACATTTAGGACATTTTCGTCCTCCCTAAGCTTATTCTAATCCAGTTAGGGTTTTTAACCAATCTTGTGCATCCAATATGTGATTTTGTGTCATTGGTTGAACATTTAGGTCATTTTCGTCCTCCCTAGGCTTATTCTAATCCAATTAGGGTTTTTAACCAATCTTGTGCATCCAATATGTGATTTTTTGTCATTGGTTGAATATTTAGGTCATTTTTGTCCTCCCTAGGCTTATTCTAATCCAATTAGGGTTTTTAACCAATCTTGTGCATCCAATATGTGATTTTGTGTCATTGGTTGAACATTTAGGTCATTTTCGTCCTCCCTAGGCTTATTCTAATCCAATTAGGGTTTTTAACCAATCTTGTGCATCCAATATGTGATTTTGTGTCATTGGTTGAACATTTAGGTCATTTTCGTCCTCCCTAGGCTTATTCTAATCCAATTAGGGTTTTTAACCAATCTTGTGCATCCAATATGTCATTTTGTGTCATTGGTTGTACATTAAGGTCATTTTCGTCCTCCCTAGGCTTATTCTAATCCAATTAGGGTTTTTAACCAATCTTGTGCATCCAATATGTGATTTTGTGTCATTGGTTGAACATTTAGGTCATTTTCGTCCTCCCTAGACTTATTCTATTCCAATTAGGGTTTTTAACCAATCTTGTGCATCCAATATGTGATTTTGTGTCATTGGTTGAACATTTAGGTCATTTTCGTCCTCCCTAGGCTTATTCTAATCCAATTAGGGTTTTTAACCAATCTTGTGCATCCAATATGTGATTTTGTGTCATTGGTTGAACATTTAGGTCATTTTCGTCCTCCCTAGCCTTAATCTAATCCAATTAGGGTTTTTAACCAATCTTGTGCATCCAATATGTGATTTTGTGTCATTGGTTGAACATTTAGGTCATTTTCGTCCTCCCTAGGCTTATTCTAATCCAACTAGGGTTTTTAACCAATCTTGTGCATCCAATATGTGATTTTGTGTCATTGGTTGAACATTTAGGTCATTTTCGTCCTCCCTAGGCTTATTCTAATCCAATTAGGGTTTTTAACCACTCTTTTGCATATAATAAGTGATTATGTGTCATTGGTAATCCAATTAGGTCATTTTTGTCCTCCCTAGGCTTATTCTAATCCAATTAGGGTTTTTAACCAATCTTGTGCATCCAATATGTGATTTTGTGTTATTTTGTGTCATTGGTTGAACATTTAGGTCATTTTCGTCCTCCCTAGGCTTATTCTAATCCAATTAGGGTTTTTAACCAATCTTGTGCATCCAATATGTGATTTTGTGTCATTTTGTGTCATTGGTTGAACATTTAGGTCATTTTCGTCCTCCCAAGGCTTATTCTAATCCAATTAGGGTTTTTAACCAATCTTGTGCATCCAATATGTGATTTTGTGACATTTTGTGTCATTGGATGAACGTTTAGGTCATTTTCGTCCTCCCTAGGCTTATTCTAATCCAATTAGGGTTTTTAACCAATCTTGTGCATCCAATATGTGATTTTGGGTCATTTTGTGTCATTAGTTGAACATTTAGGTCATTTTCGTCCTCCCAAGGCATATTCTAATCCAATTAGGGTTTTTAACCAATCTTGTGCATCCAATATGTGATTTTGTGTCATTTTGTGTCATTCGATGAACATTTAATTCATTTTCGTCATCCCTAGGCTTATTCTAATCCAATTAGGGTTTTTAACCAATCTTGTGCATCCAATATGTGATTTTGTGTCATTGTTTGAACATTTAGGTCATTTTCGTCCTCCCTAGGCTTATTCTAATCCAATTAGGGTTTTTAACCAATCTTGTGCATCCAATATGTGATTTTGTGTTCTTGGTTGCACATTTAGGTCATTTTCGTCGTCGCTAGGCTTATTCTAATCCAATTAGTGTTTTTAACCAATATTGTGCATCCAATAAGTGATTTTGTGTCATTGGTTAAACATTTAGGTCACTTTCGTCCTCCCTAGGCTTATTCTAATCCAAGTAGGGTTTTTAACCAATCTTGTGCATCCAATATGTGATTTTGTGTCATTTTGTGTCATTGGTTGTACATTTAGGTAATTTTCGTCCACCCTAAGCTTATTCTAATCCAATTAGGGTTCTTAACCAATCTTGTGCATATAATATGTGATTTTGTGTGATTGGTTGAACATTTAGGTCGTTTTAGTCCTCCCTATGCTTATTCTAATCCAATTAGGGATTTTAACTAATCTTGTGCATCTAATATGTGATTTTGTATCATTGGTTGCACATTTAGATCATTTTCGTCCTCCCTAGGCTTATTCTAATCCAATTAGAGTTTTTAACCAATCTTGTGCATATAATAAGTGATTTTGTGTCATTGGTAATCCAATTAGGTCATTTTCGTCCTCGCTAGGCCTATTTTTCTCCAATTAGGGTTTTTAACCAATCTTGTGCATCCAATATGTGATTTTGTGTCATTTTGTGTCATTGGTTGAACATTTAGGTCATTTTCGTCCTCCCAAGTCTTATTCTAATCCAATTAGGGTTTTTAACCAATCTTGTGCATCCAATTTGTGATTTTGTGTCATTTTGTGTCATTGGATCAACATTTAGTTCATTTTCGTCCTCCCTAGGCTTATTCTAATCCAATTAGGGTTTTTAGCCAATCTTGTGCATCCAATATGTGGTTTTGTGTCATTGGTTACACATTTAGGTCATTTTCGTCCTCCCTATGCTTATTCTAATCCAATTAGGGTTTTTAACCAATCTTGTGCATCCAATATGTGATTTTGTGTCATTTTGTGTCATTCGATGAACATTTAGTTCATTTTCGTCCTCCCTAGGCTTATTCTAATCCAATTAGGGTTTTTAATCAATCTTGTGCATCCAATATGTGATTTTGTGTCATTGGTTGAACATTTAGGTCATTTTCGTCCTCCCTAGGCTTATTCTAATCCAATTAGGGTTTTTAACCAATCTTGTGCATCCAATATGTGATTTTGTGTCATTTTGTGTCATTGGTTGAACATTTAGGTCATTTTCGTCCTCCCAAGGCTTATTCTAATCCAATTAGGGTTTTTAACCAATTTTGTGCGTCTAATATGTGATTTTGTGTCATTGGTTGCACATTTAGGTCATTTTCGTCCTCCATACGCTTATTCTAATCCAATTAGGGTTTTTAACCAATCTTGTGCATATAATAAGTGATTTTGTGTCATTGGTAATCCAATTAGGTCATTTTCGTCCTCGCTAGGCTTATTTTAATCCAATTAGGGTTTTTATCCAATCTTGTGCATCCAATATGTGTTTTTGTGTCATTGGTTGCACATTTAGGTCATTTTCGTGCTCCCTAGGCTTATTCTAATCCAATTAGGGTTTTTAACCAATCTTGTGCATCCAATATGTGATTTTGTGTCATTTTGTGTCATTGGTTGAACATTTAGGACATTTTGGTCCTCCCTAGGCTTATTCAAATCCAATTATGGTTTTTAGCCAATCTTGTGCAACCAATATGTGATTTTGTGTCATTGTTTGAACATTTAGGTCATTTTCGTCCTCCCTTGGCTTATTCTAATCCAATTAGGGTTTTTAACCAATCTTGTGCATCCAATATGTGATTTTGTGTCATTGGTTGAACATTTAGGTCATTTTCGTCCTCCCTTGGCTTATTCTAATCCAATTAGGGTTTTTAACCAATCTTGTGCATCCAATATGTGATTTTGTGTCAATTTGTGTCATTGGTTGAACATTTAGGTCATTTTCGTCCTCCCTTGGCTTATTCTAAACCAATTAGGGTTTTTAACCAATCTTGTGCATCGAATATGTGATTTTATGTCATTTTGTGTCATTGGTTGAACATTTAGGTCATTTTCGTCCTCCCTAGGCTTATTCTAATCCAATTAGGGTTTTCAACTAATCTTTGCATCCAATATGAAATTTTGTGTCATTTTGTGTTAATTGTTGAACATTTAGGTCATTTTCGTCCTCCCTAGGCTTATTCTAATCCAATTAGGATTTTTAACCAATCTTGTGCATCCAATATGTGATTTTGTGTCATTGGTTGAACATTTAGGTCATTTTCGTCCTCCCTAGGCTTATTCTAATCCAATTAGGGTTTTTAACCAATCTTGTGCATCCAATATGTGATTTTGTGTCATTTTGTGTGATTGGTTGAACATTTAGGTCATTATCGTCCTCCCCAGGCTTATTCTAATCCAGTTAGGGTTTTTAACCAATCTTGTGCATCCAATATGTGAATTTGTGTCATTTTGTGCCATTGGTTGAATATTTAGGTCATTTTCGTCTTCCGTAGGCTTATTCTAATCCAATTAAGGTTTTTAACCAATCTTGTGCATCCAATATGTGATTTTGTGTCATTGGTTGAACATTTAGGTCATTTTCGTCCTCCCTAGGCTTATTCTAATCCAATTAGGATTTTTAACCAATCTTGTGCATCCAATATGTGATTTTGTGTCATTGGTTGAACATTTAGGTCATTTTCGTCCTCCTTAGGCTTATTCTAATCCAATTAGGGTTTTTAACCAATCTTGTGCATCCAATATGTGATTTTGTGTCATTGGTTGATCATTTAGGTCATTTTCGTCCTCCCTAGGCTTATTCTAATCCAATTAGGGTTTTTAACCAATCTTATGCATCCAATATGTGATTTTGTGTCATTTTGTGTCATTGGTTGAACATTTAGGTCATTTTCGTCCTCCCTAGGCTTATTTTAATCCCATTAGGGTTTTTAACCAATCTTGTGCATCCAATATGTGATTTTGTGTCATTGGTTGAACATTTAGGTCATTTTCGTCCTCCCTAGGCTTATTCTAATCCAATTAGGGTTTTTAACCAATCTTGTGCATCCAATATGTGATTTTGTGTCATTTAGTGTCATTGGTTGAACATTTAGGTCATTTTCGTCCTCCCTAGGCTTATTCTAATCCAATTAGGGTTTTTAACCAATCTTGTGCATCCAATATGTGATTTTGTGTCATTGGTTGAACATTTAGGTCATTTTCGTCCTCCCTAGGCTTATTCTAATCCAATTAGGGTTTTTAACCAATCTTGTGCATCCAATATGTGATTTTGTGTCATTTTTTGTCATTATTTGAACATTTAGGTCATTTTCGTCCTCCCTAGGCTAATTCTAATCCAATTAGGGTTTTTAACCAATCTTGTGCATCCAATATGTGATTTTGTGTCATTTTTTGTCATTGGTTGAACATTTAGGTCATTTTCGTCCTCCCTAGGCTTATTCTAATCCAATTAGGGTTTTTAACCAATCTTGTGCATACAATATGTGATTTTGTGTTATTGGTAATCCCTTTAGGTCATTTTCGTCCTCGCTAGGATTATTCTAATCGAATTAGGGTTTTTAACCAATCTTGTGCATCCAATATGTGATTTTGTGTCATTTTGTGTCATTGGTTTAACATTTAGGTCATTTTCGTCCTCCCTAGGCTTATTCTAATCCAATTAGGGTTTTTAACCAATCTTGTGCATCCAATATGTGATTTTGTGTCATTTTGTGTCATTGGTTGAACATTTAGGTCATTTTCGTCCTGCGTAGGCTTATTCTAATCCAATTACGGCTTTTAACCAATCTTGTGCATCCAATATGTGATTTTGTGTCATTTTGTGTCATTGGTTGAACATTTAGGTCATTTTCGTCCTCCCTAGGCTTATTCTAATCGAATTAGGGTTTTTAACCAATCTTGTGCATCCAATATGTGATTTTGTGTCATTTTGTGTCATTGGTTTAACATTTAGGTCATTTTCGTCCTCCCTAGGCTTATTCTAATCCAATTACGGTTTTTAACCAATCTTGTGCATCCAATATGTGATTTTGTGTCATTTTGTGTCATTGGTTGAACATTTAGGTAATTTTCGTCCTCCCTAGGCTTCTTCTAATCCAATTAGGGTTTTTAACCAATCTTGTGCATCCAATATGTGATTTTGTGTCATTTTGTGTCATTGGTTGAACATTTAGGTCATTTTCGTCCTCCCAAGGCTTATTCTAATCCAATTAGGGTTTTTAACCAATCTTGTGCATCCAATATGTGATTTTGTGTCATTGGTTGAACATTTAGGTCATTTTCGTCCTCCCTAGGCTTATTCTAATCCAATTAGGGTTTTTAACCAATCTTGTGCATCCAATATGTGATTTTGTGTCATTGGTTAAACATTTAGGTCATTTTCGTCCTCCCTAGGCTTATTCTAATCCAATTAGGATTTTTAACCAAACTTGTGCATCCAATATGTGATTTTGTGTCATTTTGTGTCATTGGTTGAACATTTAGGTCATTTTCGTCCTCCGTAGGCTTATTCTAATCCAATTAGGGTTTTTAACCAATCTTGTGCATCCAATATGTGATTTTGTGTCATTGGTTGAACATTTAGGTCATTTTCGTCCTCCCTAAGCTTATTCTAATCCAATTAGGGTTTTTAACCAATCTTGTGCATCCAATATGTGATTTTGTGTCATTTTGTGTCATTGGATGAATATTTAGGTAATTTTCGTCCTCCCTAGGCTTATTCTAATCCAATTAGGGTTTTTAATCAATCTTGTGCATCCAATATGTGATTTTGTGTCATTGGTTGAACATTTAGGTCATTTTCGTCCTCCCTAGGCTTATTCTAATCCAATTAGGGTTTTTAACCAATCTTGTGCATCCAATATGTGATTTTATGTCATTGGTTGAACATTTAGTTCATTTTCGTCCTCCCTAGACTTATTCTAATCCAATTAGGGTTTTTAACCAATCTTGTGCTTCCAATATGTGATTTTGTGTCATTTTGTGTCATTGGTTGAACATTTAGGTCATTTTCGTCCTCCCTAGGCTTATTCTAATCCAATTAGGGTTTTTAACCAATCTTGTGCATCCAATATGTGATTTTATGTCATTGGTTGAACATTTAGTTCATTTTCGTCCTCCCTCGGCTTTTTCTAATCCAATTAGGGTTTTTAACCAATCTTGTGCATCCAATATGTGATTTGGTGTCATTTTGTGTCATTGGTTGAACATTTAGGTCATTTTCGTCCTCCCTAGGCTTATTCTAATCCAATTAGGGTTTTTAACCAATCTTGTGCATCCAATATGTGATTTTGTGTCATTTTGTGTCATTGGTTGAACATTTAGGTCATTTTCGACCTTCCTAGGCTTATTCTAATCCAATTAGGGTTTTTAACCAATCTTGTGCATCCAATATGTGATTTTGTGTCATTGGTTGAACATTTAGGTCATTTTCGTCCTCCCTAGGCTTATTCTAATCCAATTAGGGTTTTTAACCATTCTTGTGCATCCAATATGTGATTTTGTGTCATTTTGTGTCATCGGTTGAACATTTAGGTCATTTTCGTCCTCCCTAGGCTTATTCTAATCCAATTAGGGTTTTTAACCAATCTTGTGCATCCAATATGTGATTTTGTGTCATTTTGTGTCATTGGTTGAACATTTAGGTCATTTTCGTCCTCCCTAGGCTTATTCTAATCCAATTTGGGTTTTTAACCAGTCTTGTGCATCCAATATGCGAGTTTGTGTCATTGGTTGAACATTTAGGTCATTTTCGTCCTCCATAGGCTTATTCTAATCCAATTAGGGTTTTTAACCAATCCTGTGCATCCAATATGTGATTTTGTGTCATTGGTTGAACATTTAGGTCATTTTCGTCCTCCCTAGGCTTATTCTAATCCAATTAGGGTTTTTAACCATTCTTGTGCATCCAATATGTGATTTTGTGTCATTTTGTGTCATTGGTTGAACATTTAGATCATTTTCGTCCACCCTAGGCTTATTCTAATCCAATTAGGGTTTTTAATCAATCTTGTGCATCCAATATGTGATTTTGTGTCATTGGTTGAACATTTAGGTCATTTTCGTCCTCCCTAGGCTTATTCTAATCCAATTAGGGTTTTTAACCAATCTTGTGCATCCAATATGTGATTTTGTGTCATTGGTTGAACATTTAGGTCATTTTCGCCCTCCCTAGGCTTATTCTAATCCAATTAGGGTTTTTAACAAATCTTGTGCATCCAATATGTGATTTTGTGTCATTGGTTGAACATTTAGGTCATTTTCGTCCTCCCTAGGCTTATTCTAATCCAATTAGGATTTTTAACCAATCTTGTGCATCCAATATGTGATTTTGTATCATTGGTTGAACATTTAGGTCATTTTCGTCCTCGCTATGCTTATTCTAATCCAATTAGGGTTTTTAGCCAATCTTGTGCATCCAATATGTGATTTTGTGTCATTTTTGTGTCATTGGTTGAACATTTAGGTCATTTTCGTCCTCGCTTGGCTTATTCTAATCCAATTAAGGTTCTTAACCAATCTTGTGCATCCAATGTGTGATTTTGTGTTATTGGTTGAACATTTAGGTCATTTTCGTCCTCCCTAGGCTTATTCTAATCCAATTAGGGTTTTTAACCAATCTTGTGCATCCAATATGTGATTTTGTGTCATTTTGTGTCATTGGTTGAACATTTAGGTCATTTTCGTCCTCCCTAGGCTTATTCTAATCCAATTAGGGTTTTTAACCAATCTTGTGCATCCAATATGAGATTATGTGTCATTGGTTGAACATTTAGGTCATTTTCGTCCTCCCTAGGCTTATTCTAATCCAATTAGGGTTTCTAACCAATCTTGTGCATCCAATATGTGATTTTGTGTCATTCGTTGAACATTTAGGTCATTTTCATCCTCCCTAGGCTTATTCTAATCCAATTAGGGTTTTTAACCAATCTTGTGCATCCAATATGTGATTTTGTGTCATTGGTTGAACATTTAGGTCATTTTCGTCCTCCCTAGGCTTATTCTAATCCAATTAGGGTTTTTAACCAATCTTGTGCATCCAATATGTGATTTTGTGTCATTGGTTGAACATTTAGGTCATTTTCGTCCTCCCTAGGCTTATTCTAATCCAATTAGGGTTTTTAACCGATCTTGTGCATCCAATATGTGATTTTATGTCATTTTGTGTCATTGGTTGAACACTTAGGTCATATTCGTCCCCCTTAGGCTTATTCTAATCCAATTATGGTTTTTAACCAATCTTGTGCATCCAATATGTGATTTTGTGTCATTTTGTATCATTGGATTAACATTTAGGTCATTTTCGTCCTCCCTAGGCTTATTCTAATCCAATTAGGGTTTTTAACCAATCTTGTGCATCCAATATGTGATTTTGTGTCATTTTGTGTCATTGGTTGAACATTTAGGTCATTTTCGTCCTCCCAAGGCTTATTCTAATCCAATTAGGGTTTTTAACCAATCTTGTGCATCCAATATTTGATTTTGTGTCATTTTGTGTCATTGGTTGAACATTTAGGTCATTTTCATCCTCCATAGGCTTATTCTAATCCAATTAGGGTTTTTAACCAATCTTGTTCATCCAATATGTGATTTTGTGTCATTGGTTGACTATTTAGGTCATTTTCATCCTCCCTAGGCTTATTCTAATCCAATTAGGGTTTTTAACCATTCTTGTGCATCCAATATGTGATTTTGTGTCATTTTGTGTCATTGGTTGAACATTTAGGTCAGTGTTGTCTTCCCTAGGCTTATTATAATCCAATTAGGGTTTTTAACCAATCTTGTGCATCCAATATGTGATTTTGTGTCATTTTGTGTCATTGGTTGAACATTTAGGTCATTTTCGTCCTCCCAAGGCTTATTCTAATCCAATTAGGGTTTTTAACCAATCTTGTGCATCCAATATGTGATTTTGTGTCATTTTGTGTCATCTGTAATCCAATTAGGTCATTTTCGTCCTCCCTAGGCTTATTCTAATCCAATTAGAGTTTTTAACCAATCTTGTGCATCCAATATGTGATTTTGTGTCATTTTGTGTCATTGGTTGAACATTTAGGTCATTTTCGTCCTCCCTAGGCTTATTCTAATCCAATTAGGGTATTTAACAAATCTTGTGCATCCAATATGTGATTTTGTGTCATTGGTTGAACATTTAGGTCATTTTCGTCCTCCCTAGGCTTATTCTAATCCAATTAGGGTTTTTAACCAATCTTGTGCATCCAATATGTGATTTTGTGTCATTTTGTGTCATTGGTTGAACATTTAGGTCATTTTCGTCCACCCTAGGCTTATTCTAATCCAATTAGGGTTTTGAACCAATCTTGTGCATCCAATATGTGATTTTGTGTCATTGGTTGAACATTTAGGTCATTTTCGTCCTCCCTTGGCTTATTCTAATCCAATTAGGGTTTTTAACCAATCTTGTGCATCCAATATGTGATTTTGTGTCATTGGATGAACATTTAGGTCATTTTCGTCCTCCCTAGGTTTATTCTAATCCAATTAGGGTTTTTAACCAATCTTGTGCATCCAATATGTGATATTGTGTCATTGGTTGCACATTTAGGTCATTTTCGTCCTCCCTAGGCTTATTCTAATCCAATTAGGGTTTTTAACCAATCTTGTGCATCCAATATGTGATTTTGTGTCATTTTGTGTCATTTTGTGTCATTAGTTGAACATTTAGGTCATTTTCGTCCTCCCAAGGCATATTCTAATCCAATTAGGGTTTTTTACCAATCTTGTGCATCCAATATGTGATTTTGTGTCATTTTGTGTCATTGGTTGTACATTTAGGTCATTTTCGTCCACCATAAGCTTATTCTAATCCAATTAGGGTTCTTAACCAATCTTGTGCATATAATATGTGATTTTGTGTCATTGGTTGAACATTTAGGTCGTTTTAGTCCTCCCTACGCTTATTCTAATCCAATTAGGGATTTTAACTAATCTTGTGCATCTAATATGTGATTTTGTATCATTGGTTGCACATTTAGATCATTTTCGTCCTCCCTAGGCTTATTCTAATCCAATTAGAGTTTTTAACCAATCTTGTGCATATAATAAGTGATTTTGTGTCATTGGTAATCCAATTAGGTCATTTTCGTCCTCGCTAGGCCTATTTTTCTCCAATTAGGGTTTTTAACCAATCTTGTGCATCCAATATGTGATTTTGTGTCATTTTGTGTCATTGGTTGAACATTTAGGTCATTTTCGTCCTCCCAAGTCTTATTCTAATCCAATTAGGGTTTTTAACCAATCTTGTGCATCCAATATGTGATTTTGTGTCATTTTGTGTCATTGGATGAACATTTAGTTCATTTTCGTCCTCCCTAGGCTTATTCTAATCCAATTAGGGTTTTTAGCCAATCTTGTGCATCCAATATGTGGTTTTGTGTCATTGGTTACACATTTAGGTCATTTTCGTCCTCCCTATGCTTATTCTAATCCAATTAGGGTTTTTAACCAATCTTGTGCATCCAATAAGTGATTTTGTGTCATTTTGTGTCATTCGATGAACATTTAGTTCATTTTCGTCCTCCCTAGGCTTATTCTAATCCAATTAGGGTTTTTAATCAATCTTGTGCATCCAATATGTGATTTTGTGTCATTGGTTGAACATTTAGGTCATTTTCGTCCTCCCTAGGCTTATTCTAATCCAATTAGGGTTTTTAACCAATCTTGTGCATCCAATATGTGATTTTGTGTCATTTTGTGTCATTGGTTGAACATTTAGGTCATTTTCGTCCTCCCAAGGCTTATTCTAATCCAATTAGGGTTTTTAACCAATTTTGTGCGTCTAATATGTGATTTTGTGTCATTGGTTGCACATTTAGGTCATTTTCGTCCTCCATACGCTTATTCTAATCCAATTAGGGTTTTTAACCAATCTTGTGCATATAATAAGTGATTTTGTGTCATTGGTAATCCAATTAGGTCATTTTCGTCCTCGCTAGGCTTATTTTAATCCAATTAGGGTTTTTATCCAATCTTGTGCATCCAATATGTGTTTTTGTGTCATTGGTTGCACATTTAGGTCATTTTCGTGCTCCCTAGGCTTATTCTAATCCAATTAGGGTTTTTAACCAATCTTGTGCATCCAATATGTGATTTTGTGTCATTTTGTGTCATTGGTTGAACATTTAGGACATTTTGGTCCTCCCTAGGCTTATTCAAATCCAATTATGGTTTTTAGCCAATCTTGTGCAACCAATATGTGATTTTGTGTCATTGTTTGAACATTTAGGTCATTTTCGTCCTCCCTTGGCTTATTCTAATCCAATTAGGGTTTTTAACCAATCTTGTGCATCCAATATGTGATTTTGTGTCATTGGTTGAACATTTAGGTCATTTTCGTCCTCCCTTGGCTTATTCTAATCCAATTAGGGTTTTTAACCAATCTTGTGCATCCAATATGTGATTTTGTGTCATTTTGTGTCATTGGTTGAACATTTAGGTCATTTTCGTCCACCCTAGGCTTATTCTAATCCAATTAGGGTTTTGAACCAATCTTGTGCATCCAATATGTGATTTTGTGTCATTGGTTAAACATTTAGGTCATTTTCGTCCTCCCTAGGCTTATTCTAATCCAATTAGGGTTTTTAACCAATCTTGTGCATCCAATATGTGATTTTGTGTCATTGGTTGAACATTTAGGTCATTTTCGTCCTCCCTAGGCTTATTCTAATCCAATTAGGGTTTTAAACCAATCTTGTGCATCCAATATGTGATTTTGTGTCATTTTGTGTCATTGGTTGAACATTTAGGTCATTTTCGTCCTCCCTAGGCTTATTCTAATCCAATTAGGGTTTTTAACCAATCTTTTGCATCCAGTATGTGATTTTATGTCATTTTGTGTCATCGATTGAACATTTAGGTCATTTTCGTCCTCCCTAGGCTTATTCTAATCCAATTAGGGTTTTTAACCAATCTTGTGCATCCAATATGTGATTTTGTGTCATTGGTTAAACATTTAGGTCATTTTCGTCCTCCCTAGGCTTATTCTAATCCAATTAGGGTTTTTAACCAATCTTGTGCATCCAATATGTGATTTTTTGTCATTTTGTGTCATTGGTTGAACATTTAGGTCATTTTCGTCTTCCCTAGGCTTATTCTAATCCAATTAGGGTTTTTAACCAATCTTGTGCATCCAATATGTGATTTTGTGTCATTTTGTGTCATTGGTTGAACATTTAGGTTATTTTCGTCCTCCCTAGGCTTATTCTAATCCAATTAGGGTTTTTAATCAATCTTGTGCATCCAATATGTGATTTTGTGTCATTGGTTGAACATTTAGGTCATTTTCGTCCTCCCTAGGCTTATTCTAATCCAATTAGGGTTTTTAACCAATCTTGTGCATCCAATATGTGATTTTGTGTCATCAGTTGAACATTTTGGTCATTTTCGTCCTCCCTAGGCTTATTCTAATCCAATTAGGGTTTTTAACCAATCTTGTGCATCCAATATGTGATTTTGTGTCATTTTGTGTCATCGGTTGAACATTTAGGTCATTTTTCGTCCTCCCTAGGCTTATTCTAATCCAATTAGGGTTTTTAACCAATCTTGTGCATCTAATATGTGATTTTGTGTCATTTTGTGTCATCGGTTGAACATGTTGGTCATTTTCGTCCTCCCTAGGCTTATTCTAATCCAATTAGGGTTTTTAACCAATCTTGTGCATCCAATATGTGATTTTGTGTCATTGGTTGAACATTTAGGTCATTTTCGTCCTCCCTAGGCTTATTCTAATCCAATTAGGGTTTTTAACCAATCTTGTGCATCCAATATGTGATTTTGTGTCATTTTGTGTCATTGGTTGAACATTTAGGTCATTTTCGTCCTCCCTAGACTTATTCTAATCCAATTATGGTTTTTAACCAATCATGTGCATCCAATATGTGATTTTGTGTCATTTTGTGTTATTGGTTGATCATTTAGGTCATTTTCGTCCTCCCTAGGCTTATTCTAATCCAATTAGGGTTTTTAACCAATCTTGTGCATCCAATATGTGATTTTGTGTCATTGGTTGAACTTTTAGGTCAATTTCGTCCTCCCTAGGCTTATTCTAATCCAATTAGGGTTTTTAACCAATCTTGTGCATCCAATATGTGATTTTGTGTCATTGGTTGAACATTTAGGTCATTTTCGTCCTCCCTAGGCTTATTCTAATCCAATTAGGGTTTTTAACCAATCTTGTGCATCCAATATGTGATTTTGTGTCATTTTGTGTCATTGCTTGAACATTTAGGTCATTTTCGCCCTCCCTAAGCTTATTCTAATCCAATTAGGGTTTTTAACCAATCTTGTGCATCCAATATGTGATTTTGTGTCATTGGTTGAACATTTAGGTCATTTTCGTCCTCCCTAGGCTTATTCTAATCCAATTAGGGTTTTTAACCAATCTTGTGCATCCAATATGTGATTTTGTGTCATTGATTGAACATTTAGGTCATTTTCGTCCTCCCTAGGTTTATTCTAATCCAATTAGGGTTTTTAACCAATCTTGTGCATATAATAAGTGATTTTGTGTCATTGGTAATCCAATTAAGTCATTTTCGTCCTCGCTAGGCTTATTCTAATCCAATTAGGGATTTTAACCAATCTTGTGCATCCAATATGTGATTTTGTGTCATTTTGTGTCATTGGTTGAACATTTAGGTCATATTCGTCCTCCCTAGGCTTATTCTAATCCAATTAGGGTTTTTAACCAATCTTGTGCATCCAATATGTGATTTTGTGTCATTGGTTGAACATTTAGGTCATTTTCGTCGTCCCTAGGCTTATTCTAATCCAATTACGGTTTTTAACCAATCTTGTGCATCCAATATGTGATTTTGTGTCATTTTGTGTCATTGGTTGAAAATTTAGGTCATTTTCGTCCTCCCTAGGCTTATTCTAATGCAATTAGGGTTTTTAACCAATCTTGTGCATCCAATATGTGATTTTGTGTCATTGGTTGAACATTTAGGTCATTTTCGTCCTCCCTAGGCTTATTCTAATCCAATTAGGGTTTTTAACCAATCTTGTGCATCCAATATGTGATTTTGTGTCATTGTTTGAACATTTAGGTCATTTTCGTCCTCCCTAGGCTTATTCTAATCCAATTAGGGTTTTTAACCAATCTTGTGCATCCAATATGTGATTTTGTGTTCTTGGTTGCACATTTAGGTCATTTTCGTCGTCGCTAGGCTTATTCTAATCCAATTAGTGTTTTTAACCAATATTGTGCATCCAATAAGTGATTTTGTGTCATTGGTTAAACATTTAGGTCACTTTCGTCCTCCCTAGGCTTATTCTAATCCAAGTAGGGTTTTTAACCAATCTTGTGCATCCAATATGTGATTTTGTGTCATTTTGTGTCATTGGTTGTACATTTAGGTAATTTTCGTCCACCCTAAGCTTATTCTAATCCAATTAGGGTTCTTAACCAATCTTGTGCATATAATATGTGATTTTGTGTGATTGGTTGAACATTTAGGTCGTTTTAGTCCTCCCTATGCTTATTCTAATCCAATTAGGGATTTTAACTAATCTTGTGCATCTAATATGTGATTTTGTATCATTGGTTGCACATTTAGATCATTTTCGTCCTCCCTAGGCTTATTCTAATCCAATTAGAGTTTTTAACCAATCTTGTGCATATAATAAGTGATTTTGTGTCATTGGTAATCCAATTAGGTCATTTTCGTCCTCGCTAGGCCTATTTTTCTCCAATTAGGGTTTTTAACCAATCTTGTGCATCCAATATGTGATTTTGTGTCATTTTGTGTCATTGGTTGAACATTTAGGTCATTTTCGTCCTCCCAAGTCTTATTCTAATCCAATTAGGGTTTTTAACCAATCTTGTGCATCCAATATGTGATTTTGTGTCATTTTGTGTCATTGGATCAACATTTAGTTCATTTTCGTCCTCCCTAGGCTTATTCTAATCCAATTAGGGTTTTTAGCCAATCTTGTGCATCCAATATGTGGTTTTGTGTCATTGGTTACACATTTAGGTCATTTTCGTCCTCCCTATGCTTATTCTAATCCAATTAGGGTTTTTAACCAATCTTGTGCATCCAATATGTGATTTTGTGTCATTTTGTGTCATTCGATGAACATTTAGTTCATTTTCGTCCTCCCTAGGCTTATTCTAATCCAATTAGGGTTTTTAACCAATTTTGTGCGTCTAATATGTGATTTTGTGTCATTTTGTGTCATTGGTTGAACATTTAGGTCATTTTCGTCCTCCCAAGGCTTATTCTAATCCAATTAGGGTATTTAACCAATTTTGTGCGTCTAATATGTGATTTTGTGTCATTGGTTGCACATTTAGGTCATTTTCGTCCTCCATACGCTTATTCTAATCCAATTAGGGTTTTTAACCAATCTTGTGCATATAATAAGTGATTTTGTGTCATTGGTAATCCAATTAGGTCATTTTCGTCCTCGCTAGGCTTATTTTAATCCAATTAGGGTTTTTATCCAATCTTGTGCATCCAATATGTGTTTTTGTGTCATTGGTTGCACATTTAGGTCATTTTCGTGCTCCCTAGGCTTATTCTAATCCAATTAGGGTTTTTAACCAATCTTGTGCATCCAATATGTGATTTTGTGTCATTTTGTGTCATTGGTTGAACATTTAGGACATTTTGGTCCTCCCTAGGCTTATTCAAATCCAATTAGGGTTTTTAGCCAATCTTGTGCAACCAATATGTGATTTTGTGTCATTGTTTGAACATTTAGGTCATTTTCGTCCTCCCTTGGCTTATTCTAATCCAATTAGGGTTTTTAACCAATCTTGTGCATCCAATATGTGATTTTGTGTCATTGGTTGAACATTTAGGTCATTTTCGTCCTCCCTTGGCTTATTCTAATCCAATTAGGGTTTTTAACCAATCTTGTGCATCCAATATGTGATTTTGTGTCATTTTGTGTCATTGGTTGAACATTTAGGTCATTTTCGTCCACCCTAGGCTTATTCTAATCCAATTAGGGTTTTGAACCAATCTTGTGCATCCAATATGTGATTTTGTGTCATTGGTTAAACATTTAGGTCATTTTCGTCCTCCCTAGGCTTATTCTAATCCAATTAGGGTTTTTAACCAATCTTGTGCATCCAATATGT
>JBBPBQ010000009.1:3446239-3459898 GCA_037974755.1 Cicer yamashitae | reverse complement strand
CATCCAATATGTGATTTTATGCCATTTTGTGTCATTGGTTGAACATTTAGGTCATTTTCGTCCTCCATAGGCTTATTATAATCAATTAGGGTTGTTAACCAATCTTGTGCATCCAATATGTGATTTTGTGTCATTTTGTGTCATTGGATGAACATTTAGGTCATTTTCGTCCTCCCTAGGCTTATTCTAATCCAATTAGGGTTTTTAACCAATCTTGTGCATCCAATATGTGATTTTATGTCATTTTGTGTCATTGGTTGAACATTTAGGTCATTTTCATCCTCCCTAGGCTTATTATAATCCAATTAGGGTTTTTAACCAATCTTGTGCATCCAATATGTGATTTAGTGTCATTTTGTGTCATTGGTTGAACATTTAGGTCATTTTCGTCCTCCCTTGGCTTATTCTAATCCAATTAGGGTTTTTGACCAATCTTGTGCATCCAACATGTGATATTGTGTCATTTTGTGTCATTGGTTGAACATTTAGGTCATTTTCGTCCTCCATAGGCTTATTATAATCAATTAGGGTTTTTAACCAATCTTGTGCATCTAATATGTGATTTTGTGTCATTGGTTGCACTTTTAGGTCATTTTCGTCCTCCCTAGGCTAATTCTAATCCAATTAGGGTTTTTAACCAATCTTGTGCATCAAATATGTGATTTTGTGTCATTTTGTGTCATTGGATGAACATTTAGGTCATTTTCGTCCTCCCTAGGCTTATTCTAATCCTATTAGGGTTTTTAACCAATCTTGTGCATCCAATATGTGATTTTGTGTCATTTTGTGTCATTGGTTGAACATTTAGGTCATTTTCGTCCTCCCTTGGCTTATTCTAATCCAATTAGGGTTTTTAACCAATCTTGTGCATCCAATATGTGATTTTGTGTCATTGGTTGCACATTTAGGTCATTTTCGTCCTCCCTAGGCTTATTCTAATCCAATTAGGGTTTTTAACCAATCTTGTGCTTCCAATAT
The DNA here is from genome assembly GCA_037974755.1 of Cicer yamashitae. Lineage (NCBI taxonomy): Eukaryota > Viridiplantae > Streptophyta > Magnoliopsida > Fabales > Fabaceae > Cicer > Cicer yamashitae. Next base: position 3,458,920 of record JBBPBQ010000009.1, on the reverse strand, counting down.
GTGATTTTGTGTCATTGGTTGAACATTTAGGCAAATTTCGTCATCCCCAGGCTTATTCTAATCCAATTAGGATTTTTATCCAATCTTGTGCATCCCATATGTGATTTTGTGTCAATTTGTGTCATTGGTTAAACATTTAGGTCATTTTCGTCCTCCCTAGGCTTATTCTAATCCAATTAGGGTTTTTAACCAATCTTGTGCATCCAATATGTGATTTTGTGTCATTGGTTCCACATTTAGGTCATTTTCGTCCTCCCTAGGCTTATTCTAATCCAATTAGGGTTTTTAACCAATCTTGTGCGTATAATAAGTGATTTTGTGTCATTGGTAATTCAATTAGGTCATTTTCGTCCTCACTAGGCTTATTCAAATCCAATTAGGGTTTTTAACTAATCTTGTGCATCCAATATGTGATTTTGTGTCGTTTTGTGTCATTGGTTGATCATTTTGGTCATGTTCATCCTCTCGAGGATTATTCTAATCCATTTAGGGTTTTTAACCAATCTTGTGCATCCAATATGTGATTTGGTGTCATTGGTTGCACATTTAGGTCATTTTCTTCCTCCCTAGGCTTATTCTAATCCAATTAGGGGTTTTAACCAATCTTGTGCATCCAATATGTGATTTTGTGTCATTTTGTGTCATTGGTTGAACATTTAGGTCATTTTCGTCCTCCCTAGGCTTATTCTAATCCAATTAGGGGTTTTAACCAATCTTGTGCATCCAATATGTGATTTTTTGTCATTTTGTGTCATTGGTTGACCATTTAGGTCATTTTCGTCCTTCCTAGACTTATTCTAATCCAACTAGGGTTTTTAACCAATCTTGTGCATCCAATATGTGATTTTTTGTCATTGGTTGAACATTTAGGTCATTTTCGTCCTCCCTAGGCTTATTCTAATCCAATTAGGGTTTTTAACCAATCTTGTGCATCCAATATGTGATTTTGTGTCATTTTGTGTCATTGGTTGAACATTTAGGTCATTTTCGTCCTACCTAGGCTTATTCTAATCCAATTAAGGTTTTTAACCAATCTTGTGCATCCAATATGTGATTTTGTGTCATTTTGTGTCATTGGTTGAACATTTAGGTCATTTTCGTCCTCCCTAGGCTTATTCTAATCCAATTACGGTTTTTAACCAATCTTGTGCATCCAATACGTGATTTTGTGTCATTGATTGAACATTTAGGTCATTTTTGTCGTCCCTAGGCTTATTCTAATCCAATTAGGGTTTTTAACCAATCTTGTGCATCCAATATGTGATTTTGTGTCATTGGTTGAACATTTAGGTCATTTTCGTCCTCCCTAGGCTTATTCTAATCCAATTAGGGTTTTTAACCACTCTTTTGCATATAATAAGTGATTATGTGTCATTGGTAATCCAATTAGGTCATTTTTGTCCTCCCTAGGCTTATTCTAATCCAATTAGGGTTTTTAACCAATCTTGGGCATCCAATATGTGATTTTGTGTTATTTTGTGTCATTGGTTGAACATTTAGGTCATTTTCGTCCTCCCTAGGCTTATTCTAACCCAATTAGGGTTTTTAACCAATCTTGTGCATCCAATATGTGATTTTGTGTCATTTTGTGTCATTGGATGAACATTTAGGTCATTTTCGTCCTCCCTAGGCTTATTCTAATCCAATTAGGGTTTTTAACCAATCTTGTGCATCCAATATGTGATTTTGTGTCATTTTGTGTCATTGGTTGAACATTTAGGTCATTTTCGTTCTCCCTAGGCTTATTCTAATCTAATTAGAGTTTTTAACCAATCTTGTGCATCCAATATGTGATTTTGTATCATTGGTTGAACATTTAGGTCATTTTCGTCCTCCCTAGGCTTATGCTAATCCAGCTAGGGTTTTTAACCAATCTTGTGCATCCAATATGTGATTTTGTGTCATTTTGTGTCATTGGTTGAACATTTAGGTCATTTTCGTCCTCCCTAGGCTTATTCTAATCCAATTAGGGTTTTTAACCAATCTTGTGCATCCTATATGTGATTTTGTGTCATTGGTTGAACATTTAGGTCATTTTTGTCCTCCATAGGCTTATTCTAATCCAATTACGGTTTTTAACCAATCTTGTGCATCCAATATGTGATTTTGTGTCATTTTGTGTCATTGGTTGAACATTTAGGTCATTTTCGTCCTCCCTAGGCTTATTCTAATCCAATTAGGGTTTTTAACCAATCTTTTGCATCCAATATGTCATTTTGTGTCATTGGTTGAACATTTAGGTCATTTTCGTCCTCCCTAGGCTTATTCTAATCCAATTAGGGTTTTTAACCAATCTTGTGCATCCAATATGTGATTTTGTGTCATTGGTTGAACATTTAGGTCATTTGCGTCCTCCCTAGGCTTATTCTAATCCAATTAGGGTTTTTAACCAATCTTGTGCATGCAATATGTAATTTTGTGTAATTTTGTGTCATTGGTTGAACATTTAGGTCATTTTCGTCCTCCCTAGGCTTATTCTAATCCAATTAGGGTTTTTAACCAATCTTGTGCATCCAATATGTGATTTTGTCTCATTTTGTGTCATTGGTTGAACATTTAGGTCATTTTCTTCCTCCCTTTGCTTATTCTAATCCAATTAGGGTTTTTATGCAATCTTGTGCATCCAATATGTGATTTTGTGTCATTTTGTGTCATTGGTTGAACATTTAGGTCATTTTCGTCCTCCCTAGGCTTATTCTAATCCAATTAGGGTTTTTAACCAATCTTGTGCATCCAATATGTGATTTTGTGTCATTGGTTGAACATTTAGGTCATTTTTGTCCTCCCTAGGCTTATTCTAATCCAATTAGGGTTTTTAACCAATCTTGTGCATCCAATATGTGATTTTGTGTCATTTTGTGTCATTGGTTGAACATTTAGGTCATTTTCGTCCTTGCTAGGCTTATTCTAATCCAATTAGGGTTTTTAACCAATCTTGTGCATCCAATATGTGATTTTGTGTCATTGGTTGAACATTTAGGTCATTTTCGTCCTCCCTAGGCTTATTCTAATCCAATTAGGGTTTTTAACCAATCTTGTGCATCCAATATGTGATTTTGTGTCATTTTGTGTCATTGGATGAACATTTAGGTCATTTTCGTCCTCCTTAGGCTTATTCTAATCTTATTAGGGTTTTTAACCAATCTTGTGCGTCCAATATGTGATTTTATGTCATTTTGTGTCATTGGTTGAACATTTAGGACATTTTCGTCCTCCATAGGCTTATTATAATCAAATTAGGGTTTTTAACCAATCTTGTGCATCCAATATGTGATTTTGTGTCATTTTGTGTCATTGGATGAACATTTAGGTCATTTTCGTCCTCCCTAGGCTTATTCTAATCCAATTAGGGTTTTTAACCAATCTTGTGCATCCAATATGTGATTTTGTGTCATTTTGTGTCATTGGTTAAACATTTAGGTCATTTTCTTCCTCCCTAGGCTTATTATAATCAAACTAGGGTTTTTAACCAATCTTGTGCATCGAATATGTGATTTTGTGTCATTGGATGAACATTTAGGTCATTTTCGTCCTCCCTAGGCTTATTCTAATCCTATTAGGGTTTTTAACCAATCTTGTGCATCCAATATGTGATTTTATGCCATTTTGTGTCATTGGTTGAACATTTAGGTCATTTTCGTCCTCCATAGGCTTATTATAATCAATTAGGGTTTTTAACCAATCTTGTGCATCCAATATGTGATTTTGTGTCATTTTGTGTCATTGGATGAACATTTAGGTCATTTTCGTCCTCCCTAGGCTTATTCTAATCCAATTAGGGTTTTTAACCAATCTTGTGCATCCAATATGTGATTTTATGTCAATTTGTGTCATTGGTTGTACATTTAGGTCATTGTAGTCCTCCCTAGGCTTATTCTAATCCAATTAGGGTTTTTAACCAATCTTGTGCATCCAATATGTGATTTTGTGTCATTTTGTGTCATTGGATGAACATTTAGGTCATTTTCGTCCTCCCTAGGCTTATTCTAATCCTATTAGGGTTTTTAACCAATCTTGTGCATCCAATATGTGATTTTATGTCATTTTGTGTCATTGGTTGAACATTTAGGTCATTTTCGTCCTCCATAGGCTTATTATAATCAAATTAGGGTTTTTAACCAATCTTGTGCATCCAATATGTGATTTTGTGTCATTTTGTGTCATTGGATGAACATTTAGGTCATTTTCGTCCTCCCTAGGCTTATTCTAATCCAATTAGGGTTTTTAACCAATCTTGTGCATCCAATATGTGATTTTATGTCATTTTGTGTCATTGGTTGAACATTTAGGTCATTTTCATCCTCCCTAGGCTTATTATAATCCAATTAGGGTTTTTACCCAATCTTGTGCATCCAATATGTGATTTTGTGTCATTGGTAATCGAATTAGGTAATTTTCGTCCTCGCTAGGCTTATTCTAATCCAATTAGGGTTTTTAACCAATCTTGTGCATCCAATATGTGATTTTATGTCATTTTGTGTCATTGGTTGAACATTTAGGTCATTTTCATCCTCCCTAGGCTTATTATCATCCAATTAGGGTTTTTAACCAATCTTGTGCATCCAATATGTGATTTTGTGTCATTGGTTGAACATTTAGATCATTTTCGTCCTCCCTTGGCTTATTCTAATCCAATTAGGGTTTTTGACCGATCTTGTGCATCCAATATGTGATTTTGTGTCATTCTGTGTCATTGGTTGAACATTTAGGTCATTTAGTCCTCCCTAGGCTTATTCTAATCCAAATAGGGTTTTTAACCAATCTTGTGCATCTAATATATGATGTTGTGTCATTGGTTGCACATTTAGGTCATTTTCGTCCTCCCTAGGCTTATTCTAATCCAATTTGGGTTTTTAACCAATCTTGTGCATCCAATATGTGATTTTGTGTCATTGGTAATCGAATTAGGTTATTTTCGTCCTCGCTAGGCTTATTCTAATCCAATTAGGGTTTTTAACCAATCTTGTGCATCCAATATGTGATTTTGTGTCATTTTGTGTCATTGGTTGAACATTTAGGTCATTTTCGTCCTACCTAGGCTTATTCTAATCCAATTAGGGTTTTTAACCAATCTTGTGCATCTAATATGTGATTTTGTGTCATTGGTTGCACATTTAGGTCATTTTCGTCCTCCCTAGGCTTATTCTAATCCAATTAGGGTTTTTAATCAATCTTGTGCATATAATAAGTGATTTTGTGTCATTGTTAATCCAATTAGGACATTTTCGTCCTCGCTAGGCTTATTTTAATCCAATTAGGGTTTTTAACCAATCTTGTGCATCCAATATGTAATTTTCTGTCATTTGGTGTCATTGGTTGAACATTTAGGTCATTTTCGTCCTCCCTAGGCTTATTCTAATCAAATTAGGGTTTTTAACCCATCTTGTGCATCCAATATGTGATTTTGTGTCATTGGTTGCATATTTAGGTCATTTTCGTCCTCCCTAGCCTTATTCTAGTCCAATTAGGGTTTTTAACCAATCTTGTGCATCCAATATGTGATTTTGTGTCATTGGTAATCGAATTAGGTAATTTTCGTCCTCGCTAGGCTTATTCTAATCCAATTAGGGTTTTGAACCAATCTTGTGCATCCAATATGTGATTTTGTGTCATTTTGTGTCATTGGTTAAACATTTAGGTCATTTTCTTCCTCTCTAGGCTTATTATAATCGAATTAGGGTTTTTAACCAATCTTGTGCATCCAATATGTGATTTTGTGTCATTTTTTGTCATTGGATGAACATTTAGGTCATTTTCGTCCTCCCTCGGCTTATTCTAATCCTATTAGGGTTTTTAAAAAATCTTGTGCATCCAATATGTGATTTTATGTCATTTTGTGTCATTGGTTGAACATTTAGGTCATTTTCGTCCTCCATAGGCTTATTATAATCAATTAGGGTTTTTAACCAATCTTGTGCATCCAATATGTGATTTTATGTCAAATTGTGTCATTGGTTGTACATTTAGGTCATTGTAGTCGTCCCTAGGCTTATTCTAATCCAATTAGGGTTTTTAACCAATCTTGTGCATCCAATATGTGATTTTGTGTCATTTTGTGTCATTGGATGAACATTTAGGTCATTTTCGTCCTCCTTAGGCTTATTCTAATCTTATTAGGGTTTTTAACCAATCTTGTGCGTCCAATATGTGATTTTATGTCATTTTGTGTCATTGGTTGAACATTTAGGACATTTTCGTCCTCCATAGGCTTATTATAATCAAATTAGGGTTTTTAACCAATCTTGTGCATCCAATATGTGATTTTGTGTCATTTTGTGTCATTGGATGAACATTTAGGTCATTTTCATCCTCCCTAGGCTTATTCTAATCCAATTAGGGTTTTTAACCAATCTTGTGCATCCAATATGTGATTTTGTGTCATTTTGTGTCATTGGTTAAACATTTAGGTCATTTTCTTCCTCCCTAGGCTTATTATAATCAAACTAGGGTTTTTAACCAATCTTGTGCATCCAATATGGGATTTTGTGTCATTTTGTGTCATTGGATGAACATTTAGGTCATTTTCGTCCTCCCTAGGCTTATTCTAATCCTATTAGGGTTTTTAACCAATCTTGTGCATCCAATATGTGATTTTATGCCATTTTGTGTCATTGGTTGAACATTTAGGTCATTTTCGTCCTCCATAGGCTTATTATAATCAATTAGGGTTTTTAACCAATCTTGTGCATCCAATATGTGATTTTGTGTCATTTTGTGTCATTGGATGAACATTTAGGTCATTTTCGTCCTCCCTAGGCTTATTCTAATCCAATTAGGGTTTTTAACCAATCTTGTGCATCCAATATGTGATTTTATGTCAATTTGTGTCATTGGTTGTACATTTAGGTCATTGTAGTCCTCCCTAAGCTTATTCTAATCCAATTAGGGTTTTTAACCAATCTTGTGCATCCAATATGTGATTTTGTGTCATTTTGTGTCATTGGATGAACATTTAGGTCATTTTCGTCCTCCCTAGGCTTATTCTAATCCTATTAGGGTTTTTAACCAATCTTGTGCATCCAATATGTGATTTTATGTCATTTTGTGTCATTGGTTGAACATTTAGGTCATTTTCGTCCTCCATAGGCTTATTATAATCAAATTAGGGTTTTTAACCAATCTTGTGCATCCAATATGTGATTTTGTGTCATTTTGTGTCATTGGATGAACATTTAGGTCATTTTCGTCCTCCCTAGGCTTATTCTAATCCAATTAGGGTTTTTAACCAATCTTGTGCATCCAATATGTGATTTTATGTCATTTTGTGTCATTGGTTGAACATTTAGGTCATTTTCATCCTCCCTAGGCTTATTATAATCCAATTAGGGTTTTTACCCAATCTTGTGCATCCAATATGTGATTTTGTGTCATTGGTAATCGAATTAGGTAATTTTCGTCCTCGCTAGGCTTATTCTAATCCAATTAGGGTTTTGAACCAATCTTGTGCATCCAATATGTGATTTTGTGTCATTTTGTGTCATTGGTTAAACATTTAGGTCATTTTCTTCCTCCCTAGGCTTATTATAATCAAACTAGGGTTTTTAACCAATGTTCTGCACCCAATATGTGATTTTGTGTCATTGGATGAACATTTAGGTCATTTTCGTCCTCCCTAGGCTTATTATAATCAAATTAGGGTTTTTAACCAATCTTGTGCATCCAATATGTGATTTTGTGTCATTTTGTGTCATTGGATGAACATTTAGCTCATTTTCGTCCTCCCTAGGCTTATTCTAATCCAATTAGGGTTTTCAACCAATCTTGTGCATCCAATATGTGATTTTATGTCAATTTGTGTCATTGGTTGTACATTTAGGTCATTGTCGTCCTCCCTAGGCTTATTCTAATCCAATTAGGGTTTTTAACCAATCTTGTGCATCCAATATGTGATTTCGTGTCATTTTGTGTCATTGGATGAACATTTATGTCATTTTCATCCTCCCTAGGCTTATTCTAATCCTATTAGGGTTTTTAACCAATCTTGTGCATCCAATATGTGATTTTATGTCATTTTGTGTCATTGGTTGAACATTTAGGTCATTTTCGTCCTCCATAGGCTTATTATAATCAAATTAGGGTTTTTAACCAATCTTGTGCATCCAATATGTGATTTTATGTTAAATTGTGTCATTGGTTGTACATTTAGGTCATTGTAGTCGTCCCTAGGCTTATTCTAATCCAATTAGGGTTTTTAACCAATCTTGTGCATCCAATATGTGATTTTGTGTCATTTTGTGTCATTGGATGAACATTTAGGTCATTTTCGTCCTCCCTAGGCTTATTCTAATCCTATGAGGGTTTTTAACCAATCTTGTGCGTCCAATATGTGGTTTTATGTCATTTTGTGTCATTGGTTGAACATTTAGGTCATTTTCGTCCTCCATAGGCTTATTATAATCAAATTAGGGTTTTTAACCAATCTTGTGCATCCAATATGTGATTTTGTGTCATTTTGTGTCATTGGATGAACATTTAGGTCATTTTCGTCCTCCCTAGGCTTATTCTAATCCAATTAGGGTTTTTAACCAATCTTGTGCATCCAATATGTGATTTTATGTCATTTTGTGTCATTGGTTGAACATTTAGGTCATTTTCATCCTCCCTAGGCTTATTCTAATCCAATTAGGGTTTTTAACCAATCTTGTGCATCCAATATGTGATTTTGTATCATTGGTTGAACATTTAGGTCATTTTCGTCCTCCCTAGGCTTATTCTAATCCAATTAGGGTTTTTAACCAATCTTGTGCATCCAATATGTGATTTTGTGTCATTTTGTGTCATTGGTTGAACATTTAGGTCATTTTCGTCCTCCTAAGGCTTATTCTAATCCAATTAGGGTTTTTAACCAATCTTGTGCATCCAATATGTGATTTTGTGTCATTTTGTGTCATTGGATGAACATTTAGGTCATTTTCGTCCTCCCTAGGCTTATTCTAATCCAATTAGGGTTTTTAACCAATCTTGTGCATCCAATATGTGATTTTGTGTCATTTTGTATCATTGGTTGAACATTTAGGTCATTTTCGTCCACCCTAGGCTTATTCTAATCCAATTAGGGTTTTTAAACAATCTTGTGCATCCAATATGTGATTTTGTGTCATTGGTTGAACATTTAGGTCATTTTCGTCCTCCCTAGGCTTATTCTAATCCAATTAGGGTTTTTAATCAATCTTGTGCATATAATAAGTGATTTTGTGTCATTTTGTGTCATTAGTTGAATATTTAGGTCATTTTCGTCCTCCCTAGGCTTGTTCTAATCCAATTAGGGTTTTTAACCAATCTTGGGCATCCAATATGTGATTTTGTGTCATTGGTTGCACATTTAGATCATTTTTGTCCTCCCTAGGCTTATTCTAATCCAATTAGGGTTTTTAACCAATCTTGCGAATATAATAAATGATTTTTTGTCATTGGTAATCCAATTAGGTCATTTTTGTCCTCGCTAGGCTTATTCTAATCCAATTAGGGTTTTTAATCAATCTTGTGCATATAATAAGTCATTTGGTGTCATTGGTAATCCAATTAGGTCATTTTCGTCCTCTCTAGGCTTATTCTTATCCAATTAGGGTTTTTCACCAATCTTATGCATCCAATATGTGATTTTGTGTCATTTTGTGTCATTGGTAATCCAATTAGGTCATTTTCGTCCTCGCTAGGCTTATTGTAATCCAATTAGGGTTTTTAACCAATCTTGTGCATCCAATATGTGATTTTGTGTCATTGGTTGCACATTTAGGTCATTTTCGTCCTCCCTAGGCTTATTCTAATCCAATTAGGGTTTTTAACCAATCTTGTGCATCCAATATGTGATTTTGTGTCATTGGTTGCACATTTAGGTCATTTTCGTCCTCCCTAGGCTTATTCTAATCCAATTAGGGTTTTTAACCAATCTTGTGCATCCAATATGTGATTTGGTGTCATTTTGTGTCATTGGTTGAACTTTTAGGTCATTTTCGTCCTCCCTAGGCTTATTCTAATCCAATTAGGGTTTTTAACCAATCTTGTGCATCCAATATGTGATTTTGTGTCATTGGTTGCACATTTAGGTCATTTTCGTCCTCCCTAGGCTTATTCTAATCTAATTAGGGTTTTTAACCAATCTTGTGCATCCAATATGTGATTTTGTGTCATTGGTTGCACATTTAGGTCATTTTCGTCCTCCCTAGGCTTATTCTAATCCAATTAGGCTTTTTAACCAATCTTGTGCATCCAATATGTGATTTTGTGTCATTGGTTGCACATTTAGGTCATTTTCGTCCTCCCTAGGCTTATTCTAATCCAATTAGGGTTTTTAACCAATCTTGTGCATCCAATATGTGATTTTGTATCATTGGTTGAACATTTAGGTCATTTTCGTCCTCCCTAGGCCTATTCTAATCCAATTAGGATTTTTAACCAATCTTGTGCATCCAATATGTGATTTTGTGTCATTGGTTGCACATTTAGGTCATTTTCGTCCTCCCTAGGCTTATTCTAATCCAATTAGGGTTTTTAACCAATCTTGTGCATATAATAAGTGATTTTATGTCATTGGTAATCCAATTTGGTCATTTTCGTCCTCGCTAGGCTTATTCTAATCCAATTAGGGTTTTTAACAAATCTTATGCATCCAATATGTGGTTTTGTGTTATTTTGTGTTATTGGTTGAACATTTAGGTCATTTTCGTTCTCCCTAGGCTTATTCTAATCCAATTTAGGTTTTTAACCAATCTTGTGCATCCAATATGTGATTTTGTGTCATTGGTTGCACATTTAGGTCATTTTCGTCCTCCCTAGGCTTATTCTAATCCAATTAGGGTTTTTAACCAATCTTGTGCATCCAATATGTGATTTTGTGTCATTGGTTGCACATTTAGGTCATTTTCGTCCTCCCTAGGCTTATTCTAATCCAATTAGGGTTTTGAACCAATCTTGTGCATCCAATATGTGATTTTCTGTCATTTGGTGTCATTGGTTGAACATTTAGGTCATTTTCGTCCTCCCTAGGCTTATTCTAATCAAATTAGGGTTTTTAACCCATCTTGTGCATCCAATATGTGATTTTGTGTCATTGGTTGCATATTTAGGTCATTTTCGTCCTCCCTAGCCTTATTCTAGTCCAATTAGGGTTTTTAACCAATCTTGTGCATCCAATATGTGATTTTGTGTCATTGGTAATCGAATTAGGTAATTTTCGTCCTCGCTAGGCTTATTCTAATCCAATTAGGGTTTTGAACCAATCTTGTGCATCCAATATGTGATTTTGTGTCATTTTGTGTCATTGGTTAAACATTTAGGTCATTTTCTTCCTCCCTAGGCTTATTATAATCCAATTAGGGTTTTTAACCAATCTTGTGCATCCAATATGTGATTTAGTGTCATTTTGTGTCATTGGTTGAACATTTAGGTCATTTTCGTCCTCCCTTGGCTTATTCTAATCCAATTAGGGTTTTTGACCAATCTTGTGCATCCAACATGTGATATTGTGTCATTTTGTGTCATTGGTTGAACATTTAGGTCATTTTCGTCCTCCATAGGCTTATTATAATCAATTAGGGTTTTTAACCAATCTTGTGCATCTAATATGTGATTTTGTGTCATTGGTTGCACTTTTAGGTCATTTTCGTCCTCCCTAGGCTAATTCTAATCCAATTAGGGTTTTTAACCAATCTTGTGCATCAAATATGTGATTTTGTGTCATTTTGTGTCATTGGATGAACATTTAGGTCATTTTCGTCCTCCCTAGGCTTATTCTAATCCTATTAGGGTTTTTAACCAATCTTGTGCATCCAATATGTGATTTTGTGTCATTTTGTGTCATTGGTTGAACATTTAGGTCATTTTCGTCCTCCCTTGGCATATTCTAATTCCAATTAGGGTTTTTGACCAATCTTCTGCATCCAACATGTGATTTTGTGTCATTGGTTGAACATTTAGGTCATTTTGTCCTCCCTAGGCTTATTCTAATCCAATTAGGGTTTTTAACCCATCTTGTGCATCTAATATGTTATTTTGTGTCATTGGTTGCACATTTAGGTCATTTTGTCCTCCCTAGGCTAATTCTGATCCAATTAGGGTTTTTAATCAATCTTGTGCATATAATAAGTGATTTTGTGTCATTGTTAATCCAATTAGGACATTTTCGTCCTCGCTAGGCTTATTTTAATCCAATTAGGTTTTTAACCAATCTTGTGCATCCAATATGTGATTTTGTGTCATTTTGTGTCATTGGTTGCACATTTAGCACATTTTCGTCCTCCCTAGGCTTATTCTAATCCAATTAGGGTTTTTAACCAATCTTGTGCATCCAATATGTAATTTTCTGTCATTTGGTGTCATTGGTTGAACATTTAGGTCATTTTCGTCCTCCCTAGGCTTATTATAATCCAATTAGGGTTTTTAACCAATCTTTTGCATCCAATATGTGATTTTATGTCAATTTGTGTCATTGGTTGTACATTTAGGTCATTGTCGTCCTCCCTAGGCTTATTCTAATCCAATTAGGGTTTTGAACCAATCTTGTGCATCCAATATGTGATTTTATGTCATTTTGTGTCATTGGTTGAACATTTAGGTCATTTTCATCCTCCCTAGGCTTATTATAATCCAATTAGGGTTTTTAACCAATCTTGTGCATCCAATATGTGATTTTGTGTCATTTTGTGTCATTGGTTGAACATTTAGGTCATTTTCGTCCTCCCT
>JBBPBQ010000009.1:3377269-3438833 GCA_037974755.1 Cicer yamashitae | reverse complement strand
GGCTTATTCTAATCCAATTAGGGTTTTTGACCGATCTTGTGCATCCAATATGTGATTTTGTGTCATTTTGTGTCATTGGTTGAACATTTAGGTCATTTTGTCCTCCCTAGGCTTATTCCAATCCAATTAGGGTTTTTAACCAATCTTGTGCATCTAATATATGATTTTGTGTCATTGGTTGCACATTTAGGTCATTTTCGTCCTCCCTAGGCTCATTCTAATCCAATTAGGGTTTTTAACCAATCTTGTGCATCCAATATGTGATTTTGTGTCATTGGTAATCGAATTAGGTTATTTTCGTCCTCGCTAGGCTTATTCTAATCCAATTAGGGTTTTTAACCAATCTTGTGCATCCAATATGTGATTTTATGTCATTTAGTGTCATTCGTTGTACATTTAGGTCATTTTCGTCCTCCCTAGGCTTATTCTAATCCAATTAGGGTTTTTAACCAATCTTCTGCATCCAATATGTGATTTTGTGTCATTTTGTGTCATTGGTTGAACATTTAGGTCATTTTCGTCCTCCCTAGGCTTATTCTAATACAATTAGGGTTTTTAACCCATCTTGTGCATCCAATATGTGATTTTGTGTCATTGGTTGCACATTTAGGTCATTTTCGTCCTCGCTAGGCTTATTCTAATCCAATTAGGTTTTTGAACCAATCTTGTGCATCCAATATGTGATTTTGTGTCATTTTGTGTCATTGGTTGAACATTTAGGTCATTTTCGTCCTCCCTAGGCTTATTCTAATCCAATTAGGGTTTTTAACCAATCTTGTGCATCCAATATGTGATTTGGTGTAATTTTGTGTCATTGGTTGAACATTTAGGTCATTTTCGTCCTCCCTAGGCTTATTCTAATCCAACTAGGGTTTTTAACCAATCTTGTGCATCCAATATGTGATTTTGTGTAATTTTGTGTCATTGGTTGAACATTTAGGTCATTTTCGTCCTCCCTAGGCTTATTCTAATCCAATTAGGGTTTTTAACCAATCTTGTGCATCCAATATGTGATTTAGTGTCATTTTGTGTCATTTGTTGAACATTTAGGTCGTTTTCGTCATCCCTAGGCTTATTCTAATCCAATTAGGGTTTTTAACCAATCTTGTGCATCCAATATGTGATTTTGTGTAATTTTGTGTCATTGGTTGAACATTTAGGTCATTTTCGTCCTCCCTAGGCTTATTCTAATCCAATTAGGGTTTTTAACCAATCTTGTGCATCCAATATGTGATTTTGTGTAATTTTGTGTCATTGGTTGAACATTTAGGTCATTTTCGTCCTCCCTAGGCTTATTCTAATCCAATTAGGGTTTTTAACCAATCTTGTGCATCCAGTATGTGATTTTGTGTCATTTTGTGTCATTGGTTGAACATTTAGGTCATTTTCGTCCTCCCTAGGCTTATTCTAATCCAATTAGGGTTTTTAACCCATCTTGTGCATCCAATATGTGATTTTGTGTCATTTTGTGTCATTGGTTGTACATTTAGGTCATTTTCGTCCTCCCTAGGCTTATTCTAATCCAATTAGGGTTTTTAACCAATCTTGTGCATCAAATATGTGATTTTGTGTCATTGGTTGAACGTTTAGGTCATCTTCGTCCTCCCTAGGCTTATTCTAATCCAATTAGGGTTTTTAACCAATCTTGTGCATCCAATATGTGATTTTATGTCATTTTGTGTCATTGGTTGAACATTTAGGTCATTTTCGTCCTCCCTAGGCTTATTCTAATCCAATTAGGGTTTTTAACCAATCTTGTGCATCCAATATGTGATTTTTTGCCATTTTGTGTCATTGGTTGAACATTTCGGTCATTTTCGTCCTCCCTAGGCTTATTCTAATCCAATTAGCGTTTTTAACCAATCTTGTGCATCCAATATGTGATTGTTTCATTGGTTGAACATTTAGGTCATTTTCGTCGTCCCTAGGCTTATTCTAATCCAATTAGGGTTTTTAACCAATCTTGTGCATCCAATATGTGATTTTGTGTCATTTTGTGTCATTGGTTGAACATTTAGGTCATTTTCGTCCTCCCTAGGCTTATTCTAATCCAATTAGGGTTTTTAACCAATCTTGTGCATTCAATATGTGATTTTGTGTCATTTTGTGTTTTAGGTCATTTTCGTCCTCCCTAGGCTTATTCTAATCCAATTAGGGTTTTTAACCAATCTTGTGCATCCAATATGTGATTTTGTGTCATTTTGTGTCATTGGTTGAACATTTAGGTCATTTTCGTCCTCCCTTGGATTATTCTAATCCAATTAGGGTTTTTGACCAATCTTGTGCATCCAACATGTGATATTGTGTCATTTTGTGTCATTGGTTGAACATTTAGGTCATTTTGTCCTCCCTAGGTTTATTCTAATCCAATTAGGGTTTTTAACCCATCTTGTGCATCTAATATGTGATTTTGTGTCATTGGTTGCACATTTAGGTCATTTTCGTCCTCCCTAGGCTAATTCTAATCCAATTAGGGTTTTTAACCAATCTTGTGCATCCAATATGTGATTTTGTGTCATTTTGTGTCATTGGTTGAACATTTAGGTCATTTTCGTCCTCCCTAGGCTTATTCTAATCCAATTAGGGTTTTTAACCAATCTTGTGCATCCAATATGTGATTTTGTGTCATTTTCTGTCATTTTGTGTCATATGTAATCCAATTAGGTCATTTTCGTCCTCCCTAGACTTATTCTAATCCAATTAGGGTTTTTAACCAATCTTGTGCATCCAATATGTGATTTTGTGTCATTTTGTGTCATTGGTTGAACATTTAGGTCATTTTCGTCCTCCCTAGGCTTATTCTAATCCAATTAGGGTTTTTAACCAATCTTGGGTATCCAATATGTGATTTTGTGTCATTGGTTGAACATTTAGGTCATTTTCGTCCTCCATAGGCTTATTCTAATCCAATTACGGTTTTTAACCAATCTTGTGCATCCAATATGTGATTTTGTGTCATTGGTTGAACATTTAGGTCATTTTCGTCCTCCCTAGGCTTATTCTAATCCAATTAGGGTTTTTAACCAATCTTGTGCATCCAATATGTGATTTTGTGTCATTTTGTGTCATTGGTTGAACATTTAGGTCATTTTCGTCCTCCCTAGACTTATTCTAATCCAATTATGGTTTTTAACCAATCATGTGCATCCAATATGTGATTTTGTGTCATTTTGTGTTATTGGTTGATCATTTAGGTCATTTTCGTCCTCCCTAGGCTTATTCTAATCCAATTAGGGTTTTTAACCAATCTTGTGCATCCAATATGTGATTTTGTGTCATTGGTTGAACTTTTAGGTCAATTTCGTCCTCCCTAGGCTTATTCTAATCCAATTAGGGTTTTTAACCAATCTTGTGCATCCAATATGTGATTTTGTGTCATTGGTTGAACATTTAGGTCATTTTCGTCCTCCCTAGGCTTATTCTAATCCAATTAGGGTTTTTAACCAATCTTGTGCATCCAATATGTGATTTTGCGTCATTGGTTGATCATTTAGGTCATTTTCGTCCTCCCTAGGCTTATTCTAATCCAATTAGGGTTTTTAACCAATCTTGTGCATCCAATATGTGATTTTGTGTCATTTTGTGTCATTGGTTGAACATTTAGGTGATTTTCGTACTCCCTAGGCTTATTCTAATCCAATTAGGGTTTTTAACCAATCTTGTGCATCCAATATGTGATTTTGTGTCATTTTGTGTCATTGGTTGAACATTTAGGTCATTTTCCTCCTCTCTAGGCTTATTCTAATCCAATTAGGGTTTTTAACCAATCTTGTGCATCCAATATGTGATTTTGTGTCATTTTGTGTCATTGGTTGAACATTTAGGTCATTTTCGTCCTCCCTAGGCTTATTCTAATCCAATTAGGGTTTTTAACCAATCTTGTGCATCCAATATGTGATTTTGTGTCATTGGTTGAACATTTAGGAAATTTTTGTCCTCCCTAGGCTTATTCTAATCCAATTAGGGTTTTTAACCAATCTTGTGCATCCAATATGTGATTTTGTGTCATTTTGTGTCATTGGTTGAACATTTAGGTCATTTTCGTCCTACCTAGGCTTATTCTAATCCAATTAGGGTTTTTAACCAATTTTGTGCATCTAATATGTGATTTTGTGTCATTGGTTGCACATTTAGGTCATTTTCGTCCTCCCTAGGCTTATTCTAATCCAATTAGGGTTTTTAATCAATCTTGTGCATATAATAAGTAATTTTGTGTCATTGTTAATCCAATTAGGACATTTTCTTCCTCGCTAGGCTTATTTTAATCCAATTAGGGTTTTTAATCAATCTTGTGCATATAATAAGTAATTTTGTGTCATTGTTAATCCAATTAGGACATTTTCGTCCTCGCTAGGCTTATTTTAATCCAATTAGGGTTTTTAACCAATCTTGTGCATCCAATATGTGATTTTGTGTCATTTTGTGTCATTGGTTGCACATTTAGGTCATTTTCGTCCTCCCTAGGCTTATTCTAATCCAATTAGGGTTTTTAACCAATCTTGTGCATCCAATATGTGATTTTCTGTCATTTGGTGTCATTGGTTGAACATTTAGGTCATTTTCGTCCTCCATACGCTTATTATAATCAAATTAGGGTTTTTAACCAATCTTGTGCATCCAATATGTGATTTTGTGTCATTTTGTGTCATTGGATGTACATTTAGGTCATTTTCGTCCTCCCTAGGCTTATTCTAATCCAATTAGGGTTTTTAACCAATCTTGTGCATCCAATATGTGATTTTATGTCATTTTGTGTCATTGGTTGAACATTTAGGTCATTTTCATCCTCCCTAGGCTTATTATAATCCAATTAGGGTTTTTAACCAATCTTGTGCATCCAATATGTGATTTTGTGTCATTTTGTGTCATTGGTTGAACATTTAGGTCATTTTCGTCCTCCCTTGGCTTATTCTAATCCAATTAGGGTTTTTGACCAATCTTGTGCATCCAACATGTGATATTGTGTCATTTTGTGTCATTGGTTGAACATTTAGGTCATTTTGTCCTCCCTAGGCTTATTCTAATCCAATTAGGGTTTTTAACCCATCTTGTGCATCTAATATGTGATTTTGTGTCATTGGTTGCACATTTAGGTCATTTTCGTCCTCCCTAGGCTAATTCTAATCCAATTAGGGTTTTTAACCAATCTTGTGCATCCAATATGTGATTTTGTGTCATTTTGTGTCATTGGATGAACATTTAAGTCATTTTCGTCCTCCCTAGGCTTATTCTAATCCTATTAGGGTTTTTAACCAATCTTGTGCATCCAATATGTGATTTTATGTCATTTTGTGTCATTGGTTGAACATTTAGGTCATTTTCGTCGTCCCTTGGCATATTCTAATTCCAATTAGGGTTTTTGACCAATCTTGTGCATCCAACATGTGATTTTGTGTCATTGGTTGAACATTTAGGTCATTTTGTCCTCCCTAGGCTTATTCTAATCCAATCAGGGTTTTTAACCCATCTTGTGCATCTAATATGTTATTTTGTGTCATTGGTTGCACATTTAGGTCATTTTGTCCTCCCTAGGCTAATTCTAATCCAATTAGGGTTTTTAACCAATCTTGTGCATCCAATATGTGATTTTGTGTCATTCTGTGTCATTGGTTGAACATTTAGATCATTTTCGTCCTCCCTTGGCTTATTCTAATCCAATTAGGGTTTTTGACCGATCTTGTGCATCCAATATGTGATTTTGTGTCATTTTGTGTCATTGGTTGAACATTTAGGTCATTTTGTCCTCCCTAGGCTTATTCTAATCCAATTAGGGTTTTTAACCAATCTTGTGCATCTAATATATGATTTTGTGTCATTGGTTGCACATTTAGGTCATTTTCGTCCTCCCTAGGCTCATTCTAATCCAATTAGGGTTTTTAACCAATCTTGTGCATCCAATATGTGATTTTGTGTCATTGGTAATCGAATTAGGTTATTTTCGTCCTCGCTAGGCTTATTCTAATCCAATTAGGGTTTTTAACCAATCTTGTGCATCCAATATGTGATGTTGTGTCATTTTGTGTCATTGGTTGAACATTTAGGTCATTTTCGTCCTACCTAGGCTTATTCTAATCCAATTAGGGTTTTTAACCAATTTTGTGCATCTAATATGTGATTTTGTGTCATTGGTTGCACATTTAGGTCATTTTGGTCCTCCCTAGGCTTATTCTAATCCAATTAGGGTTTTTAATCAATCTAGTGCATATAATAAGTAATTTTGTGTCATTGTTAATCCAATTAGGACATTTTCGTCCTCGCTAGGCTTATTTTAATCCAATTAGGGTTTTTAACCAATCTTGTGCATCCAATATGTGATTTTGTGTCATTTTGTGTCATTGGTTGCACATTTAGGTCATTTTCGTCCTCCCTAGGCTTATTCTAATCCAATTAGGGTTTTTAACCAATCTTGTGCATCCAATATGTGATTTTCTGTCATTTGGTGTCATTGGTTGAACATTTAGGTCATTTTCGTCCTCCATACGCCTATTATAATCAAATTAGGGTTTTTAACCAATCTTGTGCATCCAATATGTGATTTTGTGTCATTTTGTGTCATTGGATGTACATTTAGGTCATTTTCGTCCTCCCTAGGCTTATTCTAATCCAATTAGGGTTTTTAACCAATCTTGTGCATCCAATATGTGATTTTGTGTCATTTTGTGTCATTGGTTGAACATTTAGGTCATTTTCGTCCTCCCTAGGCATATTGTAATACAATTACGGTTTTTAACCAATCTTGTGCATCCAATATGTGATTTTGTGTCATTGGTTGAACATTTAGGTCATTTTCGTCCTCCCTAGGCTTATTCTAATCCAATTAGGGTTTTTAACCAATCTTGTGCATCCAATATGTGATTTTATGTCATTTTGTGTCATTGGTTGTACATTTAGGTCATTTTCGTCCTCCCTAGGCTTATTCTAATCCAATTAGGGTTTTTAACCAATCTTGTGCATCCAATATGTGATTTTGTGTCATTGGTTGAAGATTTAGGTCATTTTCGTCCTCCCTAGGCTTATTCTAATCCAATTAGTGTTTTTAACCAATCTTGTGCATCCAATATGTGATTTTGTGTCATTTTGTGTCATTGGTTGAACATTTAGGTTATTTTCGTCCTCCCTAGGCTTATTCTAATCCAATTAAGGTTTTTAACCAATCTTGTGCATCCAATATGTGATTTTGTGTCATTGGTTGAACATTTAGGTCATTTTCGTCCTCCCTAGGCTTATTCTAATCCAATTAGTGTTTTTAACCAATCTTGTGCATCCAATATGTGATTTTGTGTCATTTTGTGTCATTGGATGAACATTTAGGTTATTTTCGTCCTCCCTAGGCTTATTCTAATCCAATTAGGGTTTTTAACCAATCTTGTGCATCCAATATGTGATTTTGTGTCATTGGTTGAACATTTAGGTCATTTTCGTCCTCCCTAGGCTTATTCTAATCCAATTAGGGTTTTTAACCAATCTTGTGCATCCAATATGATATTTTGTGTCATTTTGTGTCATTGGTTGAACATTTAGGTCATTTTCGTCCTCCCTAGGCTTATTCTAATCCAATTAGGGTTTTTAACCAATCTTTTGCATCCAATATGTCATTTGTGTCATTGATTGAACATTTAGGTCAATTTCGTCCTCCCTAGGCTTATTCTAATCCAATTAGGGTTTTTAACCAATCTTGTGCATCCAATATGTGATTTTGTGTAATTTTGTGTCATTGGTTGAACATTTAGGTCATTTTCGTCCTCCCTAGGCTTATTCTAATCCAATTAGGGTTTTTAACCAATCTTGTGCATCCAATATGTGATTTTGTGTCACTGGTTGAACATTTAGGTCATTTTCGTCCTCCCTAGAGTTATTCTAATCCAATTAGTGTTTTTAACCAATCTTGTGCATTCAATATGTGATTTTGTGTCATTGGTTGATCATTTAGGTCATTTTCGTCCTCCCTAGGCTTATTCTAATCCAATTAGGGTTTTTAACCAATCTTGTGCATCCAATATGTGATTTTGTGTCATTTTGTGTCATTGGTTGAACATTTAGGTCATTTTCGTCCTCCGAAGGCTTATTCTCATCCAATTAGGGTTTTTAAACAATTTTGTGCATTGAATATGTGATTTTGTGTCATTGGTTGCGCATTTAGATCATTTTCGTCCTCCCTAGGCTTATTCTAATCCAATTAGGGTTTTTAACCAATCTTGTGCATCCAATATGTGATTTGGTGTCATTTTGTGTCATTGGTTGAACATTTAGGTCATTTTCGTCCTCCCTAGGCTTATTCTAATCCAATTAGGGTTTTTAACCAATCTTGTGCATCCAATATGTGATTTTGTGTCATTGGTTGCACATTTAGGTCATTTTCGTCCTCCCTAGGCTTATTCTAATCCAATTAGGGTTTTTAACCAATCTTGTGCATCCAATATGTGATTTTGTGTCATTTTATGTCATTGGTTGAACATTTAGGTCGTTTTCGTCCTCCCTTGGCCTATTCTAATCCAATTAGGGTTTTTAACCATTCTTGTGCCTCCAATATGTGATTTTGTGTCTTTTTGTGTCATTGGTTGAACATTTTGGTCATTTTCGTCCTCCCTAGGCTTATTCTAATCCAATTAGGGTTTTTAACCAATCTTGTGCATCAAATATGTGATTTTGTGTCATTGGTTGAACATTTAGGTCGTTTTCGTCCTCCCTTGGCCTATTCTAATCCAATTAGGGTTTTTAACCAATCTTGTGCCTCCAATATGTGATTTTGTGTCATTTTGTGTCATTGGTTGAACATTTTGGTCATTTTCGTCCTCCCTAGGCTTATTCTAATCCAATTAGGGTTTTTAACCAATCTTGTGCATCCAATATGTGATTTGGTGTCATTTTGTGTCATTGGTTGAACATTTAGGTCATTTTCGTCCTCCCTAGGCTTATTCTAATCCAATTAGGGTTTTTAACCAATCTTCTGCATCCAATATGTGATTTGGTGTCATTTTGTGTCATTGGTTGAACATTTAGGTCATTTTCGTCCTCCCTAGGCTTATTCTAATCCAATTAGGGTTTTTAACCAATCTTGTGCATCCAATATGTGATTTTGTGTCATTGGTTGCACATGTAGGTCATTTTCGTACTCCCTAGGCTTATTCTAATCCAATTAGGGTTTTTAACCAATCTTGTGCATCCAATAAGTGATTTTGTGTCATTGGTTGAACATTTAAGTCATTTTCGTCCTCCCTAGGCTTATTCGAATCCATTTAGGGTTTTTAACCAATCTTGTGCATCCAATATGTGATTTTGTGTCATTTTGTGTCATTGGTTGAACATTTAGGTCATTTTAATCATCCCTAGGCTTATTCTAATCTAATTAGGGTTTTGAACCAATCTTGTGCATCCAATATGTGATTTTGTGTCATTGGTTGAACATTTAGGTCATTTTCGTCCTCCCTAGGCTTATTCTAATCAAATTAGGGTTTTTAACCAATCTTGTGCATCCAATATCTGATTTTGTGTCATTTTGTGTCATTTTGTGTCATTGGTTGAACATTTAGGTCCTTTTCGTCCTCCCTAGGCTTTTTCTAATCCAATTAGGGTTTTTATCCAATCTTGTGCATCCAATATGTGATTTTGTGTCATTGGTTGAACATTTAGGTCATTTTCGTTCTACCTAGGCTTATTCTAATCCAATTAGGGTTTTTAACCAATCTTGTGCATCCAATATGTGATTTTGTGTCATTGGTTGAACATTTAGGTCATTTTCGTCCTCCCTAGGCTTATTCTAATCCAATTAGGGTTTTAACCAATCTTGTGCATCCAATATGTGATTTTGTGTCATTTTGTATTATTGGTTGAATATTTAGGTCATTTTTGTCCTCTCTAGGCTTATTCTAATCCAATTAGGGTTTTTAACCAATCTTGTGCATCCAATATGTGATTTTGTGTCATTGGTTGAACATTTAGGTCATTTTCGTCCTCCCTAGGCTTATTCTAATCCAATTAGGATTTTAACCAATCTTGTGCATCCAATATGTGATTTTGTGTCATTTTGTGTCATTGGTTGAATATTTAGGTCATTTTTGTCCTCCCTAGGCTTATTCTAATCCAATTAGGGTTTTTAACCAATCTTGTGCATCCAATATGTGATTTTGTGTCATTGGTTGAACATTTAGGTCATTTTCGTCCTCCCTAGGCTTATTCTAATCCTATTAGGGTTTTTAACCAATCTTGTGCATCCAATATGTGATTTTATGTCATTTTGTGTCATTGGTTGTACATTTAGGTCATTTTCGTCCTCCCTAGGCTTATTCTAATCCAATTAGGGTTTTTAACCAATCTTGTGCATCCAATATGTGATTTTGTGTCATTGGTTGAACATTTAGGTCATTTTCGTCCTCCCTAGGCTTATTCTAATCCAATGTTGTGCATCCCGTATGCGATTTTGTGTCAATTTGTGTCATTCGTTGAACATTTAGGTCATTTTCGTCCTCCCTAGGCTTATTCTAATCCAATTAGGGTTTTTAACCAATCTTGTGCATCCAATATGTGATTTTGTGTCATTGGTTGCACATTTAGGTCATTTTCGTCCTCCCTAGGCTAATTCTAATCCAATTAGGGTTTTTAACCAATCTTGTGCATCCAATATGTGATTTTGTGTCATTTTGTGTCATTGGTTGAACATTTAGGTCATTTTCGTCCTCCCTTGGCTTATTCTAATCCAATTAGGGTTTTTGACCAATCTTGTGCATCCAACATGTGATATTGTGTCATTTTGTGTCATTGGTTGAACATTTAGGTCATTTTGTCCTCCCTAGGCTTATTCTAATCCAATTAGGGTTTTTAACCCATCTTGTGCATCTAATATGTGATTTTGTGTCATTGGTTGCACATTTAGGTCATTTTCGTCCTCCCTAGGCTAATTCTAATCCAATTAGGGTTTTTAACCAATCTTGTGCATCCAATATGTGATTTTGTGTCATTTTGTGTCATTGGATGAACATTTAAGTCATTTTCGTCCTCCCTAGGCTTATTCTAATCCTATTAGGGTTTTTAACCAATCTTGTGCATCCAATATGTGATTTTATGTCATTTTGTGTCATTGGTTGAACATTTAGGTCATTTTCGTCCTCCCTTGGCATATTCTAATTCCAATTAGGGTTTTTGACCAATCTTGTGCATCCAACATGTGATTTTGTGTCATTGGTTGAACATTTAGGTCATTTTGTCCTCCCTAGGCTTATTCTAATCCAATTAGGGTTTTTAACCCATCTTGTGCATCTAATATGTTATTTTGTGTCATTGGTGGCACATTTAGGTCATTTTGTCCTCCCTAGGCTAATTCTAATCCAATTAGGGTTTTTAACCAATCTTGTGCATCCAATATGTGATTTTGTGTCATTCTGTGTCATTGGTTGAACATTTAGATCATTTTCGTCCTCCCTTGGCTTATTCTAATCCAATTAGGGTTTTTGACCGATCTTGTGCATCCAATATGTGATTTTGTGTCATTTTGTGTCATTGGTTGAACATTTAGGTCATTTTGTCCTCCCTAGGCTTATTCTAATCCAATTAGGGTTTTTAACCAATCTTGTGCATCCAATATGTGATGTAGTGTCATTTTGTGTCATTGGTTGAACATTTAGGTCATTTTCGTCCTACCTAGGCTTATTCTAATCCAATTAGGGTTTTTAACCAATTTTGTGCATCTAATATGTGATTTTGTGTCATTGGTTGCACATTTAGGTCATTTTCGTCCTCCCTAGGCTTATTCTAATCCAATTAGGGTTTTTAATCAATCTTGTGCATATAATAAGTAATTTTGTGTCATTGTTAATCCAATTAGGACATTTTCGTCCTCGCTAGGCTTATTTTAATCCAATTAGGGTTTTTAACCAATCTTGTGCATCCAATATGTGATTTTGTGTCATTTCGTGTCATTGGTTGCACATTTAGGTCATTTTCGTCCTCCCTAGGCTTATTCTAATCCAATTAGGGTTTTTAACCAATCTTGTGCATCCAATATGTGATTTTCTGTCATTTGGTGTCATTGGTTGAACATTTAGGTCATTTTCGTCCTCCATACGCTTATTATAATCAAATTAGGGTTTTTAACCAATCTTGTGCATCCAATATGTGATTTTGTGTCATTTTGTGTCATTGGATGTACATTTAGGTCATTTTCGTCCTCCCTAGGCTTATTCTAATCCAATTAGGGTTTTTAACCAATCTTGTGCATCCAATATGTGATTTTGTGTCATTTTGTGTCATTGGTTGAACATTTAGGTCATTTTCGTCCTCCCTAGGCTTATTCTAATCCAATTATGGTTCTTAACCAATCTTGTGCATCCAATATGTGATTTTGTGTCATTGGTTGAACATTGAGGTCATTTTCGTCCTCCCTAGGCTTATTCTAATCCAATTACGGTTTTTAACCAATCTTGTGCATCCAATATGTGATTTTGTGTCATTTTGTGTCATTGGTTGAACATTTAGGTCATTTTCGTCCTCCCTAGGCTAATTCTAATCGAATTAGGGTTTTTAACCAATCTTGTGCATCCAATATGTGATTTTGTGTCATTTTGTGTCATTCGTTTAACATTTAGGTCATTTTCGTCCTCCCTAGGCTTATTCTAATACAGTTACGGTTTTTAACCAATCTTGTGCATCCAATATGTGATTTTGTGTCATTTTGTGTCATTGGTTGAACATTTAGGTAATTTTCGTTCTCCCTAGGCTTATTCTAATCCAATTAGGGTTTTTAACCAATCTTGTGCATCCAATATGTGATTTTGTGTCATTTTGTGTCATTGGTTGAACATTTAGGTCATTTTCGTCCTCCCTAGGCTTATTCTAATCCATTTAGGGTTTTTAACCAATCTTTTGCATCCAATATGTGATTTTGTGTCATTTTGTGTCATTGGTTGAACATTTAGGTCATTTTCGTCCTCCCTAGGCTTATTCTAATCCAATTACGGTTTTTAACCAATCTTGTGCATCCAATATGTGATTTTGTGTCATTTTGTGTCATTGGTTGAATATTTAGGTCATTTTTGTCGTCCCTATGTTTATTCTAATCCAATTAGGGTTTTTAACCAATCTTGTGCATCCAATATGTGATTTTGTGTCATTGGTTGAACATTTAGGTCATTTTCGTCCTCCCTAGGTTTATTCTAATCCAATTAGGGTTTTTAACCAATCTTGTGCATCCAATATGTGGTTTTGTGTCTTTTTGTGTCATTTTGTGTCATTGGTTGAACATTTAAACCATTTTCGTCCTCCCTAGGTTTATTCTAATCCAATTAGGGTTTTTAACCAATCTTGTGCATCCAATATGTGATTTTGTGTCATTTTGTGTCATTGGTTGAACATTTAGGTCATTGTCGTCCTCCCTAGGCTTATTCTAATCCAATTAGGGTTTTTAACCAATCTTGTGCATCCAATATGTGATTTTGTGTCATTTTGTGTCATTGGTTGAACATTTAGGTCATTTTCGTCCTCCCTAGGCTTATTCTAATCCAATTGTGGTTTTTAACCAATCTTGTGCATCCAATATGTGATTTTGTGTCATTTTGTGTCATTGGTTGAACATTTAGGTCATTTTCGTCCTCCCTAGGCTTATTCTAATCCAATTAGGGTTTTTAACCAATCTTGTGCATCCAATATGTGATTTTGTGTCATTTTGTGTCATCAGTTGAACATTTAGTTCGTTTTCGTCCTCCCTAGGCTTATTCTAATCCAATTAGGGTTTTTAACCAATCTTGTGCATCCAATATGTGATTTTGTGTCATTTTGTGTCATTGGTTGAACATTTAGGTCATTTTCGTCCTCCCTAGGCTTATTCTAATCCAATTAGGGTTTTTAACCAATCCTGTGCATCCAATATGTGATTTTGTGTCATTGGTTGCACATTTAGGTCATTTTCGTCCTCCCTAGGCTTATTCTAATCCAATTAGGGTTTTTAACCAATCTTGTGCATCCAATATGTGATTTTGTGTCATTTTGTGTCATTGGTTGAACATTTAAGTTATTTTCGTCCTCCCTAGGCTTATTGTAATCCAATTAGGGTTTTTAACCAATCTTGTGCATCCAATATGTGATTTTGTGTCATTTTGTGTCATTGGTTGAACATTTAGGTCATTTTCGTCCTCCCTAGGCTTATTCCAATCCAATTAGGGTTTTTAACCAATCTTGTGCATCCAATATGTGATTTTGTGTCATTTTGTGTCATTGGTTGAACATTTAGGTCATTTTTGTCCTCCCTAGGCTTATTCTAATCCTATTAGGGTTTTTAACCAATCTTGTGCATCCAATATGTGATTTTGTGTCATTGGTTGAACATTTAGGTCATTTTCATCCTCCCTAGGCTTATTCTAATCCAATTAGGGTTTTTAACCAATCTTGTGCATCCAATATGTGATTTTGTGTCATTGGTTGATCATTTAGGTCATTTTCGTCCTCCCTAGGCTTATTCTAATCCAATTAGGGTTTTTAACCAATCTTGTGCATCCAATATGTGATTTTGTGTAATTTTGTGTCATTGGTTGAACATTTAGGTCATTTTCGTCCTCCCTAGGCTTATTCTAATCCAATTAGGGTTTTTAACCAATCTTGTGCATCCAATATGTGATTTTGAGTCATTGGTTGAACATTTAGGTCATTTTCGTCCTCCCTAGGCTTATTCTAATCCAATTAGGGTTTTTAACCAATCTTGTGCATCCAATATGTGATTTTGTGTAATTTTGTGTCATTGGTTGAACATTTAGGTCATTTTCTTCCTCCCTAGGCTTATTCTAATCCAATAAGGGTTTTTAACCAATCTTGTGCATCCAATATGTGATTTTGTGTCATTGGTTGAACATTTAGGTCATTTTCGTCCTCCCTAGGCTTATTCTAATCCAATTAGGGTTTTAAACCAATCTTGTGCATCCAATATGTGATTTGGTGTCATTTTGTGTCATTGGTTGAACATTTAGGTCATTTTCGTCCTCCCTAGGCTTATTCTAATCCAATTAGGGTTTTTAACCAATCTTGTGCATCCAATATGTGATTTTGTGTCATTTTGTGTCATTTGTTGAACATTTAGGTCATTTTCGTCCTCCGTAGGCTTATTCTAATCCAATTAAGGTTTTTAACCAATCTTGTGCATCCAATATGTGATTTTCTGTCATTTTGTGTCATTGGTTGAACATTTAGGTCATTTTCGTCCTCCCTAGGATTATTATAATCCAATTAGGGTTTTTAACCAATCTTGTGCATCCAATATGTGATTTTGTGTCATTGGTTGAACATTTAGGTCATTTTCGTCCTCCCTAGGCTTATTCTAATCCAATTAGGGTTTTTAACCAATCTTGTGCATCCAATACGTGATTTTGTGTCATTTTGTGTCATTGGTTGAACATTTAGGTCATTTTCGTCCTCCCTAGGATTATTCTAATCCAATTAGGGTTTTTAACCAATCTTGTGTATCCAATATGTAATTTTGTGTCGTTGGTTGAACATTTAGGTCATTTTCGTCCTCCCAAGGCTTATTCTAATCCAATTAGAGTTTTTAACCAATCTTGTGCATCCAATATGTGATTTTGTGTCATTTTGTGTCATTGGTTTAACATTTAGGTCATTTTCGTCCTCCCAAGGCTTATTCTAATCTAATTAGGGTTTTTAAACAATTTTGTGCATCCAATATGTGATTTTGTGTCATTGGTTGCACATTTAGGTCATTTTCGTCCTCCCTAGGCTTATTCTAATCCAATTAGGGTTTTTAACCAATCTTGTGCATCCAATATGTGATTTTGTGTCATTTTGTGTCATTGGTTGAACATTTAGGTCATTTTCGTCCTACCTAGGCTTATTCTAATCCAATTAGGGTTTTTAACCAATTTTGTGCATCTAATATGTGATTTTGTGTCATTGGTTGCACATTTAGGTCATTTTCGTCCTCCCTAGGCTTATTCTAATCCAATTAGGGTTTTTAATCAATCTTGTGCATATAATAAGTAATTTTGTGTCATTGTTAATCCAATTAGGACATTTTCTTCCTCGCTAGGCTTATTTTAATCCAATTAGGGTTTTTAATCAATCTTGTGCATATAATAAGTAATTTTGTGTCATTGTTAATCCAATTAGGACATTTTCGTCCTCGCTAGGCTTATTTTAATCCAATTAGGGTTTTTAACCAATCTTGTGCATCCAATATGTGATTTTGTGTCATTTTGTGTCATTGGTTGCGCATTTAGGTCATTTTCGTCCTTCCTAGGCTTATTCTAATCCAATTAGGGTTTTTAACCAATCTTGTGCATCCAATATCTGATTTTATGTCATTTTGTGTCATTGGTTGTCGTTTAGGTCATTTTCGTCCTCCCTAGGCTTATTCTAATCCAATTAGGGTTTTTAACCAATCTTGTGCATCTAATATGTGATTTTGTGTCATTGGTTGCACATTTAGGTCATTTTGGTCCTCCCTAGGCTTATTCTAATCCAATTAGGGTTTTTAATCAATCTTGTGCGTATAATAAGTGATTTTGTGTCATTGTTAATCCAATTAGGACATTTTCGTCCTCGCTAGGCTTATTTTAATCCAATTTGGGTTTTTAACCAATCTTGTGCATCCAATATGTGATTTTGTGTCATTGGTTGCACATTTAGGTCATTTTCGTCCTCCCTAGGCTTATTCTAATCCAATTAGGGTTTTTAACCAATCTTGTGCATCCAATATGTGATTTTCTATCATTTGGTGTCATTGGTTGAACATTTAGGTCATTTTCGTCCTCCCTAGGCTTATTCTGATCAAATTAGGGTTTTTAACCCATCTTGTGCATCCAATATGTGATTTTGTGTCATTGGTTGCACATTTAGGTCATTTTCGTCCTCCCTAGGCTTATTCTAATCCAATTAGGGTTTTTAATCAATCTTGTGCATATAATAAGTGATTTTGTGTCATTGTTAATCCAATTAGGTCATTTTCGTCCTCCCTAGGCTTATTCTAATCAAATTAGGGTTTTTAATCAATCTTGTGCATCTAATATGTGATTTTGTGTCATTGGTTGCACATTGAGGTCATTTTCGTCCTCCCTAGGCTTATTCTAATCCAATTAGGGTTTTAACCAATCTTGTGCATCCAATATGTGATTTTCTGTCATTTTGTGTCATTGGTTGTACATTTAGGTCATTTTCGTCCTCCCTAGGCTTATTCTAATCCAATTAGGGTTTTTAACCAATCTTGTGCATCCAATATGTGATTTTGTGTCATTTTGTGTCATTGGTTGTACATTTAGGTCATTTTCGTCCTCCCTAGGCTTATTCTAATCCAATTAGGGTTTTTTAACATTCTTGTGCATCCAATATGTGATTTTGTGTCATTTTGTGTCATTGGTTGAACATTTAGGTCATTTTCAACCTCCCTAGGCTTATTCTAATCCAATTAGGGTTTTTAACCAATCTTGTGCATCTAATCTGTGATTTTGTGTCATTGGTTGCACATTTAGGTCATTTTCGTCCTCCCTAGGCTTATTCTAATCCAATTAGGGTTTTTAATCAATCTTGTGCATATAATAAGTGATTTTGTGTCATTGTTAATCCAATTAGGACATTTTCTTCCTCGCTAGGCTTATTTTAATCCAATTAGGGTTTTTAACCAATCTTGTGCATCCAATATGTGATTTTGTGTCATTTTGTGTCATTGGTTGAACATTTAGGTCATTTTCGTCCTACCTAGGCTTATTCTAATCCAATTAGGGTTTTTAACCAATTTTGTGCATCTAATATGTGATTTTGTGTCATTGGTTGCACATTTAGGTCATTTTCGTCCTCCCTAGGCTTATTCTAATCCAATTAGGGTTTTTAATCAATCTTGTGCATATAATAAGTAATTTTGT
Source organism: Cicer yamashitae (assembly GCA_037974755.1). Classification (NCBI taxonomy): domain Eukaryota; kingdom Viridiplantae; phylum Streptophyta; class Magnoliopsida; order Fabales; family Fabaceae; genus Cicer; species Cicer yamashitae. Next base: position 3,420,987 of record JBBPBQ010000009.1, on the reverse strand, counting down.
GTCATTGTTAATCCAATTAGGACATTTTCTTCCTCGCTAGGCTTATTTTAATCCAATTAGGGTTTTTAATCAATCTTGTGCATATAATAAGTAATTTTGTGTCATTGTTAATCCAATTAGGACATTTTCGTCCTCGCTAGGCTTATTTTAATCCAATTAGGGTTTTTAACCAATCTTGTGCATCCAATATGTGATTTTGTGTCATTTTGTGTCATTGGTTGCGCATTTAGGTCATTTTCGTCCTTCCTAGGCTTATTCTAATCCAATTAGGGTTTTTAACCAATCTTGTGCATCCAATATCTGATTTTATGTCATTTTGTGTCATTGGTTGTCGTTTAGGTCATTTTCGTCCTCCCTAGGCTTATTCTAATCCAATTAGGGTTTTTTAACATTCTTGTGCATCCAATATGTGATTTTGTGTCATTTTGTGTCATTGGTTGAACATTTAGGTCATTTTCAACCTCCCTAGGCTTATTCTAATCCAATTAGGGTTTTTAACCAATCTTGTGCATCTAATATGTGATTTTGTGTCATTGGTTGCACATTTAGGTCATTTTCGTCCTTCCTAGGCTTATTCTAATCCAATTAGGGTTTTTAATCAATCTTGTGCATATAATAAGTGATTTTGTGTCATTGTTAATCCAATTAGGACATTTTCGTCCTCGCTAGGCTTATTTTAATCCAATTAGGGTTTTTAACCAATCTTGTGCATGCAATATGTGATTTTGTGTCATTGGTTGCACATTTAGGTCATTTTCGTCCTCCCTAGGCTTATTCTAATCCAATTAGGGTTTTTAACCTATCTTGTGCATCCAATATGTGATGTTGTGTCATTGGTAATCGAATTAGGTAATTTTCGTCCTCGTTAGGCTTATTCTAATCCAATTAGGGTTTTGAACCAATCTTTTGCATCCAATATGTGATTTTGTGTCATTTTGTGTCATTGGATAAACATTTAGGTCATTTTCGTCCTCCCTAGGCTTATTCTAATCCATTTAGGGTTTTTAACCAATCTTGTGCATCCAATATGTGATTTTGTGTCATATTGTGTCATTGGTTGAACATTTAGGTCATTTTCGTCCTCCCTAGGCTTATTCTAATCCAATTAGGGTTTTTAACCAATCTTGTGCATCCAATATGTGATTTGGTGTCATTTTGTGTCATTGGTTGAACATTTAGGTCATTTTCGTCCTCCCTAGGCTTATTCTAATCCAATTAGGGTTTTTAACCAATCTTGTGCATCCAATATGTGATTTTGTGTCATTGGTTGTACATTTAGGTCATTTTCGTCCTCCCTAGGCTTATTCTAATCCAATTAGGGTTTTTAACCAATCTTGTGCATATAATAAGTGATTTTATGTCATTGGTAATCCAATTAGGTCATTTTCGTCCTCGCTAGGCTTGTTCTAATCCAATTAGGGTTTTTAATCAATCTTGTGCATCCAATATGAGATTTATTGTCATTTTGTGTCATTGGTTGAACATTTAGGTCATTTTCGTCCTCCCTAGGCTTATTTTAATTCAATTAGGGATTTTAACCAATCTTGTGCATCCAATATGTGATTTTGTGTCATTGGTTGCACATTTAGGTCATTTTCGTCCTCCCTAGGCTTATTCTAATCCAATTAGGGTTTTTAACCAATCTTGTGCATCCAATATGTGATTTTGTGTCATTGGTTGAACATTTAGGTCATTTTCGTCCTCCCTAGGCTTATTCTAACCAATTAGGGTTTTTAACCAATATTATGCATCCAATATGTGATTTTTTGTCATTTTGTGTCATTGGTTGAACATTTAGGTCATTTTCGTCCTCCCAAGGCTTATTCTAATCCAATTAGGGTTTTTAACCAATCTTGTGCATCCAATATGTGATTTTGTGTCATTGGTTGAACATTTATGTCATTTTCGTCCTCCCTAGGCTTATTCTAATCCAATTAGGGTATTTAACCAATCTTGTGCATCCAATATGTGATTTTGTGTCATTGGTTGAACATTTAGGTCATTTTCGTTCTCCCTAGGCTTATTCGAATCCATTTAGGGTTTTTAACCAATCTTATGCATCCAATAAGTGATTCTGTGTTATTTTGTGTCATTGGTTGAACATTTAGGTTGTTGTCATCATCCCTAGGCTTATTCTAATCCAATTAGGGTTTTTAACCAATCTTGTGCATCCAATATGTGATTTGGTGTCATTTTGTGTCATTGGGTGAACATTTAGGTCATTTTCGTCCTCCCTAGGCTTATTCTAATCCAATTAGGGTTTTTAACCAATCTTGTGCATCCAATATGTGATTTTGTGTCATTGGTTGAACATTTAGGTCATTTTCGTCCTCCCTAGGCTTATTCTAATCCAATTAGGGTTTTTAACCAATCTTGTACAACCAATATGTGATTTTGTGTCATTGGTTGAACATTAAGGTCATTTTCGTCCTCCCTAGGCTTATTTTAATCCAATTTGGGTTTTTAACCAATCTTGTGCATCCAATATGTGATTTTGTGTCATTGGTTGAATATTTAGGTAATTTACGTCCTCGTTAGGGTTATTCTAATCCAATTAGGGTTTTTAACCAATCTTGTGCATCCAATATGTGATTTTGTGTCATTTTGTGTCATTGGTTGAACATTTAGGTCATTTTCGTCCTCCCTAGGCTTATTCTAATCCAATTAGGCTATTTAACCAATCTTGTGCATCCAATATGTGATTTTGTGTCATCAGTTGAACATTTAGGTCATTTTCGTCCTCCCTATGCTTATTCTAATCCAACTAGAGTTTTTATCCAATCTTGTGCATCCAATATGTGATTTTGTGTCATTGGTTGAACATTTAGGTCATTTTCGTCCTCCCTAGGCTTATTCTAATCCAATTAGGGTTTTTAACCAATCTTGTGCATCCAATATGTGATTTTGTGTCATTGGTTGAACATTTTGCTCATTTTCGTCCTCCCTAGGTTTATTCTAATCCAATTAGGGTTTTTAACCAATCTTGTGCATCCAAAATGTGATTTTGTGTCATTCTGTGTCATTGATTGAACATTTAGGTCATTTTCGTCCTCCCTAGGCTTATTCTAATCCAACTAGGGTTTTTAACCAATCTTGTGCATCCAATATGTGATTTTGTGTCATTGGTTGAATATTTAGGTCATTTTCGTTCTCCCTAAGCTTATTCTAATCCAATTAGGGTTTTTAACCAATCTTGTGCATCCAATATGTGATTTTGTGTCATTGGTTGAACATTTAGGTCATTTTCGTCCTCCCTAGGCTTATTCTAATCCAATTAGGGTTTTAACCAATCTTGTGCATCCAATATGTGATTTTGTGTCATTTTGTATTATTGGTTGAATATTTAGGTCATTTTTGTCCTCTCTAGGCTTATTCTAATCCAATTAGGGTTTTTAACCAATCTTGTGCATCCAATATGTGATTTTGTGTCATTGGTTGAACATTTAGGTCATTTTCGTCCTCCCTAGGCTTATTCTAATCCAATTAGGGTTTTAACCAATCTTGTGCATCCAAGATGTGATTTTGTGTCATTTTGTGTCATTGGTTGAATATTTAGGTCATTTTTGTCCTCCCTAGGCTTATTCTAATCCAATTAGGGTTTTTAACCAATCTTGTGCATCCAATATGTGATTTTGTGTCATTGGTTGAACATTTAGGTCATTTTCGTCCTCCCTAGGGTTATTCTAATCCAATTAGAGTTTTTAACCAATCTTGTGCATCCAATATGTGATTTTGTGTGATTTTGTGTCATTGGTTGAACATTTAGGTCATTTTCGTCCACCCTAGGCTTATTCTAATCCAATTAGGGTTTTTAACCAATCTTGTGCATCTAATATGTGATTTTGTGTCATTTTGTGTCATTGGTTGAACATTTCGGTCATTGTCGTCATCCCTAGGCTTATTCTAATCCAATTACGGTTTTTAACCAACATTGTGCATCCAATATGTGAGTTTGTGTCATTTTGTGTCATTGGTTGAACATTTAGGTCATTTTCGTCCTCCCTAGGCTTATTCTAATCCAATTAGGGTTTTTAACCAATCTTGTGCATCCAATATGTGATTTTGTGTCATTGGTTGAACATTTAGGTCATTTTCATCCTCCCTAGACTTATTCTAATCCAATTAGGGTTTTTAACCAATCTTGTGCATCCAATATGTGATTTAGTGTCATTGGTTGAACATTTAGGTCATTTTCGTCCTCCCTAGGCTTATTCTAATCGAATTAGGGTTTTTAACCAATCTTGAGCATCCAATATGTGATTTTGTGTCATTTTGTGTCATTGGTTGAACATTTAGGTCATTTTCGTCCTCCCTAGGCTTATTCTAATCCAATTAGGGTTTTTAACCAATCTTGTGCATCCAATATGTGATTTTGTGTCATTGGTTGAACATTTAGGTCATTTTCGTCCTCCCTAGGCTTATTCTAATCCAATGAGGGTTTTTAACCAATCTTGTGCATCCAATATGTGATTTTGTGTCATTGGTTGAACATTTAGGTCATTTTCGTCCTCCCTAGGCTTATTCTAATCCAATTAGGGTTTTTAACCAATCTTGTGCATCCAATATGTGATTTTGTGTCATTTTGTGTCATTGGTTGAAGATTTTGTTCATTTTCGTTCTCCCTAGGCTTATTCTAATCCAATTAGGGTTTTTAACCAATCTTGTGCATCCAATATGTGATTTTGTGTCATTTTGTGTCATTGGTTGAACATTTAGGTCATTTTCGTCCTCCCTAGGCTTATTCTAATCCAATTAGGGTTTTTAACCAATCTTGTGCATCCAATATGTGATTTTGTGTCATTGGTTGAACATTTAGGTCATTTTCGTCCTCCCTAGGCATATCCTAATCCAATTAGGGTTTTTAACCAATCTTGTGCATCCAATATGTGATTTTGTGTCATTGGTTGAACATATAGGTCATTTTCGTCCTCCCTAGGCTTATTCTAATACAATTAGGGTTTTTAACCAATCTTGTGCATCCAATATGTGATTTTGTGTCATTGGTTGAACATTTAGGTCATTTTCGTCCTCCCTAGGCTTATTCTAATCCAATTAGGGTTTTTAACCAATCTTGTGCATCCAATATGTGATTTTGTGTCATTTTGTGTCATTGGTTGAACATTTAGGTCATTTTCGTCTTTCGAAGGCTTATTCTCAGCCAATTAGGGTTTTTAAACAATTTTGTGCATCCAATATGTGATTTTGTGTCATTGGTTGCACATTTAGGTCATTTTCGTCCTCCCTAGGTTTATTCTAATCCAATTAGAGTTTTTAACCAATCTTGTGCATCCAATATGTGATTTGGTGTCATTTTGTGTCATTGGTTGAACATTTAGGTCATTTTCGTCCTCCCTAGGCTTATTCTAATCCAATTAGGGTTTTTAACCAATCTTGTGCATCCAATATGTGATTTGGTGTCATTTTGTGTCATTGGTTGAACATTTAGGTCATTTTCGTCGTCCCTAGGCTTATTCTAATCCAATTAGGGTTTTTAACCAATCTTGTGCATCCTATATGTGATTTTGTGTCATTGGTTGAACATTTAGGTCATTTTCGTCCTCCCTAGGCTTATTCTAATCCAATTAGGGTTTTAACCAATCTTGTGCATCCAATATGTGATTTTGTGTCATTTTGTGTCATTGGTTGAATATTTAGGTCATTTTTGTCCTCCCTAGGCTTATTCTAATTCAATTAGGGTTTTTTACCAATCTTGTGCATCCAATATGTGATTTTGTGTCATTGGTTGAACATTTAGGTCATTTTCGTCCTCCCTAGGCTTATTCTAATCCAATTAGGGTTTTTAACCAATCTTTTGCATCCAATATGTGATTTTGTGTCATTGGTTGAACATTTAGGTCATTTTCGTCCTCCCTAGGCTTTTTCTTTTCCAATTAGGGTTTTTAACCAATCTTGTGAATCCAATATGTGATTTTGTGTCATTTTGTGTCATTGGTTGAACATTTAGGTCATTTTCGTCCTCCCTAGGCTTATTCTAATCCAATTAGGGTTTTTAACCAATCTTGTGCATCCAATATGTGATTTTGTGTCATTTTGTGTCATTGGTTGAACATTTAGGTCATTTTCCTCCTCCCTAGGCTTATTCTAATCCAATTACGATTTTTAACTAATCTTGTGCATCCAATATGTGATTTTGTGTCATTTTGTGTCATTGGTTGAACATTTAGGTCATTTTTGTCGTCCCTAGGCTTATTCTAATCCAATTAGGGTTTTTAACAAATCTTGTGCATCCAATATGTGATTTTGTGTCCTTGGTTGAACATTTAGGTCATTTTTGTCCTCCCTGGGCTTATTCTAATCCAGTTAGGGTTTTTAACCAATCTTGTGCATCCAATATGTGATTTTGTGTCATTGGTTGAACATTTAGGTCATTTTCGTCCTCCCTAGGCTTATTCTAATCCAATTAGGGTTTTTAACCAATCTTGTGCATCCAATATGTGATTTTGTGTCATTGGTTGAACATTTAGGTCATTTTCGTCCTCCCTAGGCTTATTCTAATCCAATTAGGGTTTTAACCAATCTTGTGCATCCAATATGTGATTTTGTGTCATTTTGTGTCATTGGTTGAACATTTAGGTAATTTTCGTCCTTCCTAGGCTTATTCTAATCCAATTAGGGTTTTTAACCAATCTTGTGCATCCAATATGTGATTTTGTGTCATTGGTTGAACATTTAGGTCATTTTCGTCCTCCCTAGGCTTATTCTAATCCAATTAGGGTTTTTAACCAATCTTGTGCATCCAATATGTGATTTTGTGTCATTGGTTGAACATTTAGGTCATTTTCGTCCTCCCTAGGCTTTTTCTTTTCCAATTAGGGTTTTTAACCAATCTTGTGCATCCAATATGTGATTTTGTGTCATTGGTTGAACATTTAGGTCATTTTCGTCCTCCCTATGCTTATTCTAATCCAATTAGGGTTTTTAACCAATCTTGTGCATCCAATATGTGATTTTGTGTCATTTTGTGTCATTGGTTGAACATTTAGGTCATTTTCGTCCTCCCTAGGCTTATTCTAATCCAATTAGGGTTTTTAACCAATCTTGTGCATCGAATATGTGATTTTGTGTTATTTTGTGTCGTTGGTTGAACATTTAGGTCATTTTCGACCTCCCTAGGCTTATTCTAATCCAATTAGGGTTTTTAACCAAACTTGTGCACCCAATATGTCATTTTGTGTCATTGGTTGAACATTTAGGTTATTTTCGTCCTCCCTAGGCTTATTCTAATCCAATTAGAGTTTTTAACCAATCTTGTGCATCCAATATGTGATTTTGTGTCATTTTGTGTCATTGGTTGAACATTTAGGTCATTTTCGTCCTCCCTAGGCTTATTCTAATCCAATTACGAGTTTTAACCAATCTTGTGCATCCAATATGTGATTTTGTGTCATTGGTTGAACATTTAGGTCATTTTCGTCCTCCCTAGGCTTATTCTAATCCAATTACGGTTTTTAACCAATCTTGTGCATCCAATATGTGATTTTGTGTCATTTTGTGTCATTGGTTGAACATTTAGGTCATTTTCATCCTCCCTAGGCTTATTCTAATCCAATTAGGGTTTCTAACCAATCTTGTGCATCCAATATGTGATTTTGTGTCATTGGTTGAACATTTAGGTCATTTTCGTCCTCCCTAGGCTTATTCTAATCCAATTAGGGTTTTTAACCAATCTTGTGCATCCAATATGTGATTTTGTGTCATTGGTTGTACATTTAGGTCATTTTCGTCCTCCTTAGGCTTATTCTAATCCAATTAGGGTTTTTAACCAATCTTGTGCATCCAATATGTGATTTTGTGTCATTGGTTGAACATTTAGGTCATTTTCGTCCTCCCTAGGCTTATTCTAATCCAATTAGGGTTTTTAACTTATCTTGTGCATCCAAAATGTGATTTTGTGTCATTTTGTGTCATTGGTTGAACATTTAGGTCATTTTCGTCCTCCCTAGGCTTATTCTAATCCAATTAGGGTTTTTAACCAATCTTGTGCATCCAATATGTCATTTTGTGTCATTGGTTGAACATTTAGGTCATTTTCGTCCTCCCTAGGCTTATTCTTATCCAATTAGGGTTTTTAACCAATCTTGTGCATCCAATATGTGATTTTGTGTCATTGGTTGAACATTTAGGTCATTTTCGTCCTCCCTAGGCTTATTCTAATCCAATTAGGGTTTTAACCAATCTTGTGCATCCAATATGTGATTTTGTGTCATTTTGTGTCATTGGTTGAACATTTAGGTCATTTTCGTCCTCCCTAGGCTTATACTTTTCCAATTAGGGTTTTTAACCAATCTTGTGGATCCAATATGTGATTTTGTGTCGTTTTGTGTCATTGGTTGAACATTTAGGTCATTTTCGTCCTCCCTAGGCTTATTCTAATCCAATTAGGGTTTTTAACCAATCTTGTGCATCCAATATGTGATTTTGTGTCATTTTGTGTCATTGGTTGAACATTTAGGTCATTTTTGTCCTCCCTAGGCTTATTCTAATCCAATTAGGGTTTTTAACCAATCTTGTGCATCCAATATGTGATTTTGTTTCATTTTGTGTGATTGGTTGAACATTTAGGTCATTTTCTTCCTCCCTAGGCTTATTCTAATCCAATTAGGGTTTTTAACCAATCTTGTGCATCCAATATGTGATTTTGTGTCATTTTGTGTCATTGGTTGAACATTTAGGTCATTTTCGTCCTCCCTAGGCTTATTCTAATCCAATTAGGGTTTTTAACCAATCTTGTGCATCAAATATGTGATTTTGTGATTGGTTGAACATTTAGGTCATTTTCGTCCTCCCTAGGCTTATTCTAATCCAATTAGGGTTTTTAACCAATCTTGTGCATCCAATATGTGATTTTGTGTCATTGGTTGAACATTTAGGTCATTTTCGTCCTCCCTAGGCTTATTCTAATCCAATTAGGGTTTTTAACCAATCTTGTGCATCCAATATGTGATTTTGTGTCATTTTGTGTCTTTGGTTCAACATTTAGGTCATTTTCGTCCTCCCTAGGTTTATTCTAATCCAATTAGGATTTTTAACCAATCTTGTGCATCCAATATGTGATTTTGTGTCATTGGTTGAACATTTAAGTCATTTTCGTCCTCCCTAGGCTTATTCTAATCCAATTAGGGTTTTTAACCAATCTTGTGCATCCAATATGTGATTTTGTGTAATTTTGTGTCATTGGTTGAACATTTAGGTCATTTTCGTCCTCCCTAGGCTTATTCTAATCCAATTAGGGTTTTTAACCAATCTTGTGCATCCAATATGTGATTTTGTGTCATTGGTTGAATATTTAGGTAATTTTCGTCCTCCTTAGGCTTATTCTAATCCAATTAGGGTTTTTAACCAATCTTGTGCATCCAATATGTGATTCTGTGTCATTTTGTGTCATTGGTTGACATTTAGGTCATTTTCGTCCTCCCTAGGCTTATTCTAATCCAATTAGGGTATTTAACCAATCTTGTGCATCCAATATGTGATTTTGTGTCATTAGTTGAACATTTAGGTCATTTTCGTCCTCCCTATGCCTATTCTAATCCAACTAGAGTTTTTAACCAATCTTGTGCATCCATTATGTGATTTTGTGTCATTGGTTGAACATTTAGGTCACTTTCGTCCTCCTTAGGCTTATTCTAATCCAATTAGGGTTTTTAACCAATCTTGTGCATCCAATATGTGATTTTGTGTCATTGGTTGAACATTTAGGTCATTTTCGTCCTCCCTAGGCTTATTCTAATCCAATTAGGGTTTTTAACCAATCTTGTGCATCCAATATGTGATTTTGTGTCATTGGTTGAACATTTAGGTCATTTTCGTCCCCCCTAGGCTTATTCTAATCCAATTAGGGTTTTTAACCAATCTTGTGCATCCAATATGTGATTTTGTGTCATTGGTTGAACATTTAGGTCATTTTCGTCCTCCCTAGGCTTATTCTAATCCAATTAGGGTTTTTAACCAATCTTGTGCATCCAATATGTGATTTTGTGTCATTGGTTGAACATTTAGGTCATTTTCGTCCTCCCTAGGCTTATTCTAATCCAATTAGGGTTTTTAACCAATCTTGTGCATCCAATATGTGATTTTGTATCATTTTGTTTCATTGGTTGAACATTTAGGTCATTTTCGTTCTCCCTAGGCTTATTCTAATCCAATTAGGGTTTTTTTATCAATCTTGTGCATCCAATATGTAATTTTGTGTCATTTTGTGTCATTTGTTGAACATTTAGGTCATTTTCGTCCTCAATAGGCTTATTCTAATCCAATTAGGGTTTTTAACCAATCTTGTGCATCCAATATGTGATTTTGTGTCATTGGTTGAACATTTAGGTCATTTTCGTCCTCCCTAGGCTTATTCTAATCCAATTAGGGTTTTTAACCAATCTTGTGCATCCAGTATGTGATTTTGTGTCATTTTGTGTCGTTGGTTGAACATATAGATCATTTTCGTCCTGCATAGGCTTATTCTAATCCAATTAGGGTTTTTAACCAATCTTGTGCATCCAATATGTGATTTTGTGTCATTGGTTGAACATTTAGGTCATTTTCGTCCTCCCTAGGCTTATTCTAATCCAATTAGGGTTTTTAACCAATCTTGTGCATCCAATATGTGATTTTTTGTCATTGGTTGAATATTTAGGTCATTTTTGTCCTCCCTAGGCTTATTCTAATCCAATTAGGGTTTTTAACCAATCTTGTGCATCCAATATGTGATTTTGTGTCATTGGTTGAACATTTAGGTCATTTTCGTCCTCCCTAGGCTTATTCTAATCCAATTAGGGTTTTTAACCAATCTTGTGCATCCAATATGTGATTTTGTGTCATTGGTTGAACATTTAGGTCATTTTCGTCCTCCCTAGGCTTATTCTAATCCAATTAGGGTTTTTAACCAATCTTGTGCATCCAATATGTGATTTTGTACCATTGGTTGAACATTTAGGTCATTTTCGTCCTCCCTAGCCTTATTCTAATCCAATTATGGTTTTTAACCAATCTTGTGCATCCAATATGTGATTTTGTGTCATTTTGGGTCATTGGTTTAACATATAGGTCATTTTCGTCCTACCTAGACTTATTCTAATCCAATTAGGGTTTTTAACCAATCTTGTGCTTCCAATATGTGATTTTGTGTCATTGGTTGAACATTTAGGTCATTTTCGTCCTCCCTAGGCTTATTCTAATCCAATTAGGGTTTTTAACCAATCTTGTGCATCCAATATGTGATTTTGTGTCATTGGTTGAACATTTAGGTCATTTTCGTCCTCCCTAGGCTTATTCTAATCCAATTAGGGTTTTTAACCAATCTTGTGCATCCAATATGTGATTTTGTGTCATCAGTTGAACATTTTGGTCATTTTCGTCCTCCCTAGGCTTATTCTAATCCAATTAGGGTTTTTAACCAATCTTGTGCATCCAATATGTGATTTTGTGTCATTTTGTGTCATCGGTTGAACATTTAGGTCATTTTTCGTCCTCCCTAGGCTTATTCTAATCCAATTAGGGTTTTTAACCAATCTTGTGCATCTAATATGTGATTTTGTGTCATTTTGTGTCATCGGTTGAACATGTTGGTCATTTTCGTCCTCCCTAGGCTTATTCTAATCCAATTAGGGTTTTTAACCAATCTTGTGCATCCAATATGTGATTTTGTGTCATTGGTTGAACATTTAGGTCATTTTCGTCCTCCCTAGGCTTATTCTAATCCAATTAGGGTTTTTAACCAATCTTGTGCATCCAATATGTGATTTTGTGTCATTTTGTGTCATTGGTTGAACATTTAGGTCATTTTCGTCCTCCCTAGGCTTATTCTAATCCAATTAGAGTTTTTAACCAATCTTGTGCATCCAATACGTGATTTTGTGTCATTTGTTGAACATTTAGGTCATTTTCGTCATCGCTATGCTTATTCTAATCCAATTAGGGTTTTTAACCAATCTTGTGCATCCAATATGTGATTTTGTGTCATTTTGTGTCATTGGTTGAACATTTAGGTCATTTTCGTCCTCCCTAGGCTTATTCTAATCCAATTAGGGTTTTTAACCAATCTTGTGCATCCAATATGTGATTTTGTGTCATTTTGTGTCATTGGTTGAACATTTAGGACATTTTCGTCCTCCCTAGGCTTATTCAAATCCAATTAGGGTTTTTAACCAATCTTGTGCATCCAATATGTGATTTTGTGTAATTTTGTGTCATTGGTTGAACATTTAGGTCATTTTCGTCCTCCCTAGGCTTATTCTAATCCAATTAGGGTTTTTAACCAATCTTGTGCATCCAATATGTGATTTAGTGTCATTTTGTGTCATTGGTTGAACATTAAGGTCATTGTCGTCATCCCTAGGGTTATTCTAACCCAATTAGGGGTTTTAACCAATCTTGTGCATCCAATATGTGATTTTGTGTAATTTTGTGTCATTGGTTGAACATTTAGGTCATTTTCGTCCTCCCTAGGCTTATTCTAATCCAATTAGGGTTTTTAACCAATCTTGTGCATCCAATATATGATTTTGTGTAATTTTGTGTCATTGGTTGAACATTTAGGTCATTTTCGTCCTCCCTAGGCTAATTCTAATCCAATTAGGGTTTTTAACCAATCTTGTGCATCCAATTTGTGATTTTGTGTCATTTTGTGTCATTGGTTGAACATTTAGGTCATTTTCGTCCTCCCTAGGCTAATTCTAATCCAATTAGGGTTTTTAACCAATCTTGTGCATCCAATATGTGATTTTGTGTCATTTTGTGTCATTGGTTGAACATTTAGGTCATTTTTGTCCTCCCTAGGCTTATTCTAATCCAATTAGGGTTTTTAACCAATCTTTTGCATCCAATATGTGATTTTGTGTCATTGGTTGAACATTTAGGTCATTTTCGTCCTCCCTAGGTTTATTCTAATCCAATTAGGGTTTTTAACCAATCTTGTGCATCCAATATGTGATTTTGTGTCATTTTGTGTCATTGGTTGAACATTTAGGTCATTTTTGCCCTCCCTAGGCTTATTCTAATCCAATTAGGGTTTTTAACCAATCTTGTGCATCCAATATGTGATTTTGTGTCATTGGTTGAACATTTAGGTCATTTTCGTCCTCCCTAGGCTTATTCTAATCCAATTAGGGTTTTTAACCAATCTTGTGCATCCAATATGTGATTTTGTGTCATTTTCTGTCATTGGTTGAACATTTAGGTCATTTTTGTCCTCCCTATGCTTATTCTAATCCAATTAGGGTTTTTAACCAATCTTGTGCATTCAATATGTCATTTTGTGTCATTGGTTGAACATTTAGGTCGTTTTCGTCCTCCCTAGGCTTATTCTAATCCATTTAGGGTTTTTAACCAATCTTGTGCATCCAATATGTGATTTTGTGTCATTTTGTGTCATTGGTTGAACATTTAGGTCATTTTTGTCGTCCCTAGGCATATTCTAATCCAATTAGGGTTTTTAACCAATCTTTTGCATCCAATATGTGATTTTGTGTCATTGGTTGAACATTTAGGTCGTTTTCGTCCTCCCTAGGCTTATTCTAATCCATTTAGGGTTTTTAACCAATCTTGTGCATCCAATATGTGATTTTGTGTCATTTTGTGTCATTGGTTGAACATTTACGTCATTTTCGTCCTCCCTAGGCTTATTCTAACCCAATTACGGTTTTTAACCAATCTTGTGCATCCAATATGTGATTTTGTGTCATTTTGTGTCATTGGTTGAACATTTAGGTCATTTTCGTCCTCCCTAGGCTAATTCTAATCCCATTAGGGTTTTTAACCAATCTTGTGCATCCAATATGTGATTTTGTGTCATTTTGTGTCATTGGTTGAACATTTAGGTCATTTTTGTCCTCCCTAGGCTTATTCTAATCCAATTAGGGGTTTTAACCAATCTTGTGCATCCAATATGTGATTTTGTGTCATTGGTTGAACATTTAGGTCATATTCGTCCTCCCTAGGCTTATTCTAATCCAATTAGGGTTTTTAACAAATCAGGTGCATCCAATATGTGATTTTGTGTCATTTTGTGTCATTGGTTGAACATTTAGGTCATTTTCGTCCTCCCTAGGCTTATTCTAACCCAATTACGGTTTTTAACCAATCTTGTGCATCCAATATGTGATTTTGTGTCATTTTGTGTCATTGGTTGAACATTTAAGTCATTTTCGTCCTCCCTAGGCTTATTCTAATCCAATTAGGGTTTTTATCCAATCTTGTGCATCCAATATGTGATTTTGTGTCATTGGTTGCACATTTAGGTCATTTTCGTCCTCCCTAGGCTTATTCTAATCCAATTAGGGTTTTTAACCAATCTTGTGCATATAATAAGTGATTTTATTTAATTGGTAACCCAATTAGGTCATTTTCGTCCTCGCTAGGCTTATTCTAATCCAATTAGAGTTTTTAACCAATCTTGTGCATCCAATATGTGATTTTGTGTCATTTTGTGTCATTGGTTGAACATTTAGGTCATTTTCGTCCTCCCTAGGCTTATTCTAATCCAATTAGAGTTTTTAACCAATCTTGTGCATCCAATATGTGATTTTGTGTCATTGGTTGAACATTTAGGTCATTTTCGTCCTCCCTAGGTTTATTCTAATCCAATTAGGGTTTTTAACCAATCTTGTGCATCCAATATGTGATTTTGTGTCATTGGTTGAACATTAAGGTCATTTTCGTCCTCCCTAGGCTTATTCTAATCCAATTAGGGTTTTTAACCAATCTTGAGCATCCAATATGTGATTTTGTGTCATTTTGTGTCATTGGTTGAACATTTAGGTCATATTCGTCCTCCCTAGGCTTATTCTAATCCAATTAGGGTTTTTAACCAATCTTGTGCATCCAATATGTGATTTTGTGTCATTGGTTGAACATTTAGGTCAATTTCGTCCTCCCTAGGCTTATTCTAATCCAATTAGGGTTTTTAACCAATCTTGTGCATCCAATATGTAATTTTGTATCATTTTGGGTCATTGGTAGAACATTTAGGACATTTGCGTCCTCCCTAGGTTTATTCTAATCCAATTAGGGTTTTTATCCAATCTTGTGCATCCAATATGTGATTTTGTGTCATTGGTTGAACATTCAGGTCATTTTCGTCCTCCCTAGGCTTATTCTAATCCAATTAGGATTTTTAACCAATCTTGTGCATCCAATATGTGATTTTGTGTCATTTTGTGTCATTCGTTGAAAATTTAGGTCATTTTCGTCCTCCCTAGGCTTATTCTAATCCAATTAGGGTTTTTAACCAATCTTGTGCATCCAATATGTGATTTTGTGTCATTGGTTGAACATTTAGGTCATTTTCGTCCTCCCGAGGCTTATTCTAATCCAATTAGGGTTTTTAACCAATCTTGTGCATCCAATATGTGATTTTCTGTCATTTTGTGTCATTGGTTGAACATTTACATCATTTTTGTCCTCCCTAGGCTTATTCTAATCCAATTAGGGTTTTTAACCAATCTTGTGCATCCAATATGTGATTTTGTGTCATTGGTTGAACATTTAGGTCATTTTCGTCCTCCCTAGGCTTATTCTAATCCAATTAGGGTTTTAACCAATCTTGTGCATCCAATATGTGATTTTGTGTCATTTTGTGTCATTGGTTGAACATTTAGGTCATTTTCTTCCTCCCTAGGCTTATTCTAATCCAATTAGGGTTTTTAACCAATCTTGTGCATCCAATATGTGATTTTGTGTCATTTTGTGTCATTGGTTGAACATTTAGGTCATTTTCGTCCTCGCTAGGCTTATTCTAATCCAATTAGGGTTTTTAACCAATCTTGTGCATCCAATATGTGATTTTGTGTCATTATGTGTCATTGGTTGAACATTACGTCATTTTCGTCCTCCCTATACTTATTCTAATCCAATTAGGGTTTTTAACCAATCTTGTGCATCCAATATGTGATTTTGTGTCATTGGTTGAACATTTAGGTCATTTTCGTCCTCCCTAGGCTTATTCTAATCCAATTAGGGTTTTTAACCAATCTTGTGCATCCAATATGTGAGTTTCTGTCATTGGTTGAACATTTAGGTCATTTTCGTCCTCCCTAGGCTTATTCTAATCCAATTTGGGTTTTTAACCAATCTTGTGCCTCCAATATGTGATTTTGTGTCATTTTGTGTCATTGGTTGAACATTTAGGTCATTTTCGTCCTCCCTAGGCTTATTCTAATCCAATTAGGGTTTTTAACCAATCTTGTGCATCCAATATGTGATTTTGTGTCATTGGTTGAACATTTAGGTCATTTTCGTCCTCCCTAGGCTTATTCTAATCCAATGAGGGTTTTTAACCAATCTTGTGCATCCAATATGTGATTTTGTGTCATTGGTTGAACATTTAGGTCATTTTCGTCCTCCCTAGGCTTATTCTAATCCAATTAGGGTTTTTAACCAATCTTGTGCATCCAATATGTGATTTTGTGTCATTTGTTGAACATTTAGTTCATTTTCGTCCTCCCTAGGCTTATTCTAATCCAATTAGGGTTTTTAACCAATCTTGTGCATCCAATATGTGATTTTGTGTCATTGGTTGAACATTTAGGTCATTTTCGTCCTCCCTAGGCTTATTCTAATCCAATTAGGGTTTTTAACCAATCTTGTGCATCCAATATGTGATTTTGTGTAATTTTCTGTCATTGGTTGAACATTTAGGTCATTTTCGTCCTCCCTAGGCTTATTCTAATCCAATTAGGGTTTTTAACCAATCTTGTGCAACCAATATGTGATTTTGTGTCATTTTGTGTCATTGGTTGAATATTTAGGTCATTTTCGTCCTCCCTAGGCTTATTCTAATCCAATTAGGGTTTTTAACCAATCTTGTGCATCCAGTATGTGATTTTGTGTAATTTTGTGTCATTGGTTGAACATTTAGGTCATTTTCGTCCTCCCTAGGCTTATTCTAATCCAATTAGGGTTTTTAACCAATCTTGTGCAACCAATATGTGATTTTGTGTCATTGGTTGAACATTTAGGTCTATTTCGTCCTCCCTACGCTTATTCTAATCCAATTAGGGTTTTTAACCAATCTTGTGCATCCAACATGTGATTTTGTGTCATTGGGTGAACATTTAGGTCATTTTCGTCCTCCCTAGGCTTATTCTAATCCAATTAGGGTTTTTAACCAATCTTGTGCATCCAATATGTGATTTTGTGTCATTGGTTGAACATTTAGGTCATTTTCGTCCTCCCTAGGCTTATTCTAATCCAATTAGGGTTTTTAACCAATCTTGTGCATCCAATATGTGATTTTGTGTCATTGGTTGAACATTTAGGTCATTTTCGTCCTCCCTAGGCTTATTCTAATCCAATTAGGGTTTTAAACCAATCTTGTGTATCCAATATGTGATTTTGTGTCATTGGTTGAACATTTAGGTCTCTTTCGTCCTCCCTAGGCTTATTCTAATACAATTAATGTTTTTAATTAATCTTGTGCATCCAATATGTGATTTTGTATCATTAGTTGAACACTTAGGTCGTTTTCGTCCTCCCTAGGCTTATTCTGATCCAATTAGGGTTTTTAACCAATCTAGTGCATCCAATATGTGATTTTGTGTCATTTTGTGTCATTGGTTGAACATTTAGGTCATTTTCGTCCTCCCTAGGCTTATTCTAATCCAATTAGGGTTTTTAACCAATCTTGTGCATCCAATATGTGATTTTGTGTCATTGGTTGAACATTTAGGTCATTTTCGTCCTCCCTAGGCTTATTCTAATCCAATTAGGGTTTTTAACCATTCTTGTGCATCCAATATGTGATTTTGTGTCATTTTGTGTCATTGGTTGAACATTTAGGTCATTTTCGTCCTCCCTAGGCTTATCCTAATCCAATTAGGGTTTTTAACCAATCTTGTGCATACAATATGTCATTTTGTGTCATTGGTTGAACATTTAGGTCATTTTCGTCCTCCCTAGGCTTATTCTAATCCATTTAGGGTTTTTAACCAATCTTGTGCATCCAATATGTGATTTTGTGTCATTTTGTGTCATTGGTTGAACATTTAGGTCATTTTCGTCCTCCCTAGGCTTATTCCAATCGAATTAGGGTTTTTAACCAATCTTGTGCATCCAATATGTGATTTTGTGTCATTGGTTTAACATTTAGGTCATTTTCGTCCTCCCTAGGCTTATTCTAATACAATTAGGGTTTTTAACCAATCTTGTGCATCCAATATGTGATTTTGTGTCATTTTCTGTCATTGGTTGAACATTTAGGTCATTTTTGTCCTCCCTAGGCTTATTCTAATCCAATTAGGGTTTTTAACCAATCTTGTGCATTCAATATGTCATTTTGTGTCATTGGTTGAACATTTAGGTCGTTTTCGTCCTCCCTAGGCTTATTCTAATCCATTTAGGGTTTTTAACCAATCTTGTGCATCCAATATGTGATTTTGTGTCATTTTGTGTCATTGGTTGAACATTTAGGTCATTTTTGTCGTCCCTAGGCATATTCTAATCCAATTAGGGTTTTTAACCAATCTTTTGCATCCAATATGTGATTTTGTGTCATTGGTTGAACATTTAGGTCGTTTTCGTCCTCCCTAGGCTTATTCTAATCCATTTAGGGTTTTTAACCAATCTTGTGCATCCAATATGTGATTTTGTGTCATTTTGTGTCATTGGTTGAACATTTAGGTCATTTTCGTCCTCCCTAGGCTTATTCTTTTCCAATTAGGTTTTTTAACCAATAATTGTGCATCCAATATGTGATTTTGTGTCATTTTGTGTCATTGGTTGAACATTTAGGTCATTTTCGTCCTCCCTAGGCTTATTCTAATCCAATTAGGGTTTTTAACCAATCTTGTGCATCCAATATGTGATTTTGTGTCATTGGTTGAACATTTAGGTCATTTTCGTCCTCCCTAGGCTTATTCTAATTCAATTAGAGTTTTTATCCAATCTTGTGCATCCAATATGTGATTTTGTTTCATTTTGTGTCATTGGTTGAACATTTAGGTCATTTTCGGCCTCCCTAGGCTTATTCTAATCCAATTAGGGTTTTTAACCAATCTTGTGCATCCAATATGTGATTTTGTGTCATTGGTTGAACATTTAGGTCATTTTCGTCCTCCCTAGGCTTATTCTAATTCAATTAGGGTTTTTAACCAATCTTGTGCATCCAATATGTGATTTTGTGTAATTTTGTGTCATTAGTTGAACATTTAGGTCATTTTCCTCCTCCCTAGGCTTATTCCAATCCAATTAGGGTTTTTAACCAATCTTGTGCATCCAATATGTTTTTTTGTGTCATTTTGTGTCATTGGTTGAACATTTAGGTCATTTTCGTCCTCCCTAGGCTTATTCTAATCCAATTAGGGTTTTTAACCAATCTTGTGCATCCAATATGTGATTTTGTGTAATTTTGTGTCATTGGTTGAACATTTAGGTCATTTTCGTCGTCCCTAGGCTTATTCTAATCCAATTAGGGTTTTTAACCAATCTTGTGCATCCAATATGTGATTTTGTGTCATTGGTTGAACATTTAGGTCATTTTTGTCGTCCCTAGGCTTATTCTAATCCAATTAGGGTTTTTAACCAATCTTGTGCATCCAATATGTGATTTTGTGTCATTGGTTGAACATTTAGGTCATTTTCTTCCTCCCTAGGCTTATTCTAATCCAATTAGGGTTTTTAACCAATCTTGTGCAACCAATATGTGATTTTGTGTCATTGGTTGAACATTTAGGTCATTTTCGTCCTCCCTAGGCTTATTCTAATCCAATTAGGGTTTTTAACCAATCTTGTGCATCCAATATGTGATTTTGTGTCATTTTCTGTCATTGGTTGAACATTTAGGTCATTTTCGTCCTCCCTAGGCTTATTCTAATCCATTTAGGGTTTTTAACCAATCTTGTGCATCCAATATGTGATTTTGTGTCATTTTGTGTCATTGGTTGAACATTTAGGTCATTTTCGTCCTCCCTAGGCTTATTCTAATCCAATTAGGGTTTTAACCAATCTTGTGCATCCAATATGTGATTTTGTGTCATTTTGTGTCATTGGTTGAACATTTAGGTCATTTTCGTCCTCGTTAGGCTTATTCTAATCCAATTAGGGTTTTTAACCAATCGTGTGCTTCCAATATGTGATTTTGTGTCATTTTGTGTCATTGGTTGAACATTTAGGTCATTTTCGTCCTCCCTAGGCTTATTCTAATCCAATTAGGGTTTTAACCAATCTTGTGCATCCAATATGTGATTTTGTGTCATTGGTTGAACATTTAGGTCATTTTCGTCCTCCCTAGGCTTATTCTAATCCAATTAGGGTTTTAACCAATCTTGTGCATCCAATATGTGATTTTGTGTCATTTTGTGTCATTGGTTGAACATTTATGTCATTTTCGTCCTCCCTAGGCTAATTCTAATCGAATTAGGGTTTTTAACCAATCTTGTGCATCCAATATGTGATTTTGTGTCATTTTGTGTCATTGGTTTAACATTTAGGTCATTTTCGTACTCCCTAGGCTTATTCTAATCCAATTAGGGTTTTTAACCAATCTTGTGCATCCGATATTTGATTTTGTGTCATTGGTTGAACATTTAGGTCATTTTCGTCCTCCCTAAGTTTATTCTAATCCAATTAGGGTTTTTAACCAATCTTGTGCATCCAATATGTGATTTTGTGTCATTTTGTGTCATTGGTTGAACATTTAGGTCATTTTCGTCCTCCCTAGGCTTATTCTAATCCAATTAGGGTTTTTAACAAATCTTATGCATCCACTATGGGATTTTGTGTCATTGGTTGCACATTTAGGTCATTTTCGTGCTCCCTAGGCTTATTCTAATCCAATTAGGGTTTTTAACCAATCTTGTGCATATAATAAGTGATTTTGTGTCATTGGTATTCCAATTAGGTCATTTTCGTCCTCGCTAGGCTGATACTAATCCAATTAGGGTTTTTAACCAATCTTGTGCATCCAATATGTGATTTTGTGTCATTGGTTGAACATTTAGGTCATTTTCGTCCTCCCTAGGCTTATTCTAATCCAATTAGGGTTTTTAACCAATCTTGTGCATCCAATATGTGATTTTGTGTCATTGGTTGAACATTTAGGTCATTTTCGTCCTCCCTAGGCTTATTCTAATCCAATTAGGGTTTTTAACCAATCTTGTGCATCCAATATGTGATTTTGTATCATTTTGTGTTATCGGTTGAACATTTAGGTCATTTTCGTCCTCCCTAGGCTTATTCTAATCCAATTAGGGTTTTTAACCAATCTTGTGCATCCAATATGTGATTTTGTGTCATTGGTTGAACATTTAGGTCATTTTCGTCCTCCCTAGGCTTATTCTAATCCAATTAGGGTTTTTAACCAATCTTGTGCATCCAATATGTGATTTAGTGTCATTGGTTGTACATTTAGGTCATTTTCGTCCTCCCTAGGCTTATTCTAATCCAATTAGGGTTTTTAACCAATCTTGTGCATCCAATATGTGATTTTGTGTCATTGGTTGAACATTTAGGTCATTTTGGTCCTCCCTAGGCTTATTCTAATCGAATTAGGGTTTTTAACCAATCTTGTGCATCCAATATGTGATTTTGTGTCATTGGTTGAACATTTAGGTCATTTTCGTCCTCCCTAGGCTTATTCTAATCCAATTAGGGTTTTTAACCAATCTTGATCATCCAATATGTGATTTTGTGTCATTTTGTGTCATTGGTTGAACATTTAGGTCATTTTCGTCCTCCCTAGGCTTATTCTAATCCAATTAGGGTTTTTAACCAATCTTGTGCATCCAATATGTGATTTTGTGTCATTGGTTGAACATTTAGGTCATTTTCGTCCCCCCTAGGCTTATTCTAATCCAATTAGGGTTTTTAACCAATCTTGTGCATCCAATATGTGATTTTGTGTCATTGGTTGAACATTTAGGTCATTTTCGTCCTCCCTAGGCTTATTCTAATCCAATTAGGGTTTTTAACCAATCTTGTGCATCCAATATGTGATTTTGTGTCATTGGTTGAACATTTAGGTCATTTTCGTCCTCCCTAGGCTTATTCTAATCCAATTAGGGTTTTTAACCAATCTTGTGCATCCAATATATGATTTTGTATGATTAGTTGAACATTTAGGTCGTTTTCGTCCTCCCTAGGCTTATTCTAATCCAATTAGGGTTTTTAACCAATCTTGTGCATCCAATATGTGATTTTGTGTCATTTTGTGTCATTGGTTGAACATTTAGGTCATTTTCGTCCTCCCTAGGCTTATTCTTTTCCAATTAGGGTTTTTAACCAATCTTGTGCATCCAATATGTGATTTTGTGTCGTTTTGTGTCATTGGTTGAACATTTAGGTCATTTTCGTCCTCCCTAGGCTTATTCTAATCCAATTAGGGTTTTAACCAATCTTGTGCATCCAATATGTGATTTTGTGTCATTTTGTGTCATTGGTTGAACATTTAGGTCATTTTCGTCCTCCCTAGGCTTATTCTTTTCCAATTAGGTTTTTTAACCAATCTTGTGCATCCAATATGTGATTTTGTGTCATTGTGTCATTGGTTGAACATTTAGGTCATTTTCGTCCTCCCTAGGCTTATTCTAATGCAATTACGGTTTTTAACCAATCATGTGCATCCAATATGTGATTTTGTGTCATTTTGTGTCATTGGTTGAACATTTAGGTCATTTTCGTCCTCCCTAGGCTTATTCTAATCCCATTAGGGTTTTTAACCAATCTTGTGAATCCAATATGTGATTTTGTGTCATTTTGTGTCATTGGTTGAACATTTAGGTCATTTTCGTCCTCCCTAGGCTTATTCTAACCCAATTACGGTTTTTAACCAATCTTGTGCATCCAATATGTGATTTTGTGTCATTTTGTGTCATTGGTTGAACATTTAGGTCATTTTCGTCCTCCCTAGGCTAATTCTAATCCCATTAGGGTTTTTAACCAATCTTGTGCATCCAATATGTGATTTTGTGTCATTTTGTGTCATTGGTTGAACATTTAGGTCATTTTTGTCCTCCCTAGGCTTATTCTAATCCAATTAGGGGTTTTAACCAATCTTGTGCATCCAATATGTGATTTTGTGTCATTGGTTGAACATTTAGGTCATATTCGTCCTCCCTAGGCTTATTCTAATCCAATTAGGGTTTTTAACAAATCTGGTGCATCCAATATGTGATTATTGTCATTTTGTGTCATTGGTTGAACATTTACGTTATTTTCGTCCTCCCTAGGCTTATTCTAACCCAATTACGGTTTTTAACCAATCTTGTGCATCCAATATGTGATTTTGTGTCATTTTGTGTCATTGGTTGAACATTTAGGTCATTTTCGTCCTCCCTAGGCTTATTCTAATCCAATTAGGGTTTTTATCCAATCTTGTGCATCCAATATGTGAATTTGTGTCATTTTGTGTCATTGGTTGAACATTTAGGTCATTTTCGTCCTACCTAGGCTTATTCTAATCCAATTACGGTTTTTAATCAATCTTGTGCATCTAATATGTGATTTTGTGTCATTTTGTGTCATTGGTTGAACATTTAGGTCATTTTTGTCGTCCCTAGGTTTATTCTAATCCAATTAGGGTTTTTAACCAATCTTGTGCATCCAATATGTGATTTTATGTCATTGGTTGAACATTTAGGTCATTTTCGTCCTCCCTAGGTTTATTCTAATCCAATTAGGGTTTTTAACCAATCTTGTGCATCCAATATGTGATTTTGTGTCATCTTGTGTCATTGGTTGAATATTTAGGTCATTTTTGTCCTCCCTAGGCTTATTCTAATCCAATTAGGGTTTTTAACCAATCTTGTGCATCCAAAATGTGATTTTGTGTCAATTTGTATCATTGGTTGAACATTTAGGTCATTTTCGTCCTCCCTAGGCTTATTCTAATCCAATTAGGGTTTTTAACCAATGTTGTGCATCCAATATGTGATTTTGTGTCATTGGTTGAACATTTAGGTCAATTCGTCCTCCCTAGGCTTATTCTAATCCAATTAGGGTTTTTAACCAATCTTGTGCATCCAATATGTGATTTTGTGTCATTGGTTGAACATTTAGGTCATTTTCGTCCTCCCTAGGCTTCTTCTAATCCAATTAGGGTTTTTAACCAATCTTGTGCATCCAATATTTGATTTTGTGTCATTTTGTGTCATTGGTTGAACATTTAGGTCATTTTCATCCTCCCTAGGCTTATTCTAATCCAATTAGGGTTTTTAACCAATCTTGTGCATCCAATATGTGATTTTGTGTCATTGGTTGAACATTTAGGTCATTTTCGTCGTCCCTAGGCTTATTCTAATCCAATTACGGTTTTTAACCAATCTTGTGCATCCAATATGTGATTTTGTGTCATTTTGTGTCATTGGTTGAAAATTTAGGTCATTTTCGTCCTCCCTAGGCTTATTCTAATGCAATTAGGGTTTTTAACCAATCTTGTGCATCCAATATGTGATTTTGTGTCATTGGTTGAACATTTAGGTCATTTTCGTCCTCCCTAGGCTTATTCTAATCCAATTAGGGTTTTTAACCAATCTTGTGCATCCAATATGTGATTTTGTGTCATTGGTTGAACATTTAGGTCATTTTCGTCCTCCCTAGGCTTATTCTAATCCAATTAGGGTTTTTAACCAATCTTGTGCATCCAATATGTGATTTTGTCTCATTGCTTGAACATTTAGATCATTTTCGTCCTCCCTAGGCTTATTCTAATCCAATTAGGGTTTTTAACCAATCTTGTGCATCCAATATGTGATTTTGTGCATTTTGTGTCATTGGTTGAACATTTAGGTCATTTTGGTCCTCCCTAGGCTTATTCTAATCCAATTAGATTTTTAACCAATCTTGTGCATCCAATATGTGATTTTGTGTCATTGGTTGAACATTTAGGTCATTTTCGTCCTCCCTAGGCTTATTCTAATCCAATTAGGGTTTTTAACCAATCTTGTGCATCCAATATGTGATTTTGTGTCATTTTGTGTCATTGGTTGAACATTTAGGTCATTTTCGTCCTCCCTAGGCTTATTCTAATCCAATTAGGGTTTTTAACCAATCTTTTGCATCTAATATGTGATTTTGTGTGATTTTGTGTCATTGGTTGAACATTTAGGTCATTTTCGTCCTCCCTAGGCTTATTCTAATCCAATTAGGGTTTTTAACCAATCTTTTGCATCTAATATGCGATTTTGTGTCATTTTGTGTCATTGGTTGAACATTTATGTCATTTTCGTCCTCCCTAGTCTTATTCTAATCCAATTAGGGTTTTTAACCAATCTTGTGCATCCAATATGTGATTTTGTGTCATTGGTTAAACATTTTGGTCATTTTCGTCCTCCCTAGGCTTATTCTAATCCAATTAAGGTTTTTAACCAATCTTGTGCATCCAATATGTGATTTTGTGTCATTGGTTGGACATTTAGGTCATTTTCGTCCTCCCTAGGCTTATTCTAATCCAATTAGGGTTTTTAACCAATCTTGTGCATCCAATATGTGATTTTGTGTCATTGGTTGAACATTTAGGTCATTTTCGTCCTCCCTAGGCTTATTCTAATCCAATTAGGGTTTTTAACCAATCTTGTGCATCCAATATGTGATTTAGTGTCATTGGTTGAACATTTAGGTCATTTTCGTCCTCCCTAGGCTTATTCTAATCCAATTAGGGTTTTTAACCAATCTTGTGCATCCAATATGTGATTTTGTGTAATTGGTTGAACATTTAGGTCATTTTCGTCCTCCCTAGGCTTATTCTAATCCAATTAGCGTTTTTAACCAATCTTGTGCATCCAATATGTGATTTTGTGTCATGGGTTGAACATTTAGGTCATTTTCCTCTTCCCTAGACATATTCTAATCCAATTAGGGTTTTTAACCAATCTTGTGCATCCAATATGTGATTTTGTGTCATTGGTTGAACATTTAGGTCATTTTCGTCCTCCCTAGGCTTATTCTAATCCAATTAGGGTTTTTAACCAATCTTGTGCATCCAATATGTGATTTTGTGTCATTTTCTGTCATTGGTTGAACATTTAGGTCATTTTTGTCGTCCCTAGGCATATTCTAATCCAATTAGGGTTCGTAACCAATCTTTTGCATCCAATATGTGATTTTGTGTCATTGGTTGAACATTTAGGTCATTTTCGTCCTCCCTAGGTTTATTCTAATCCAATTAGGGTTTTTAACCAATATTGTGCATCCAATATGTGATTTTGTGTCATTTTGTGTCATTGGTTGAACATTTAGGTCATTTTCGTCCTCCCTAGGCTTATTCTAATCCAATTACGGTTTTTAACCAATCTTGTGCATCCAATATGTGATTTTGTGTCATTGGTTGAACATTTAGGTCATTTTCGTCCTCCCTAGGCTTATTCTAATCCAATTAGGGTTTTTAACCAATCTTGTGCATCCAATATGTGATTTTCTGTCATTGGTTGAACATTTAGGTCATTTTCGTCCTCCCTATGCTTATTCTAATCCAACTAGAGTTTTTAACCAATCTTGTGCATCCAATATGTGATTTTGTGTCATTGGTTGAACATTTAGGTCATTTTCGTCCTCCCTAGGCTTATTCTAATCCAATTAGGGTTTTTAACCAATCTTGTGCATCCAATATGTCATTTTGTGTCATTGGTTGAACATTTAGGTCGTTTTCGTCCTCCCTAGGCTTATTCTAATCCATTTAGGGTTTTTAACCAATCTTGTGCCTCCAATATGTGATTTTCTGTCATTTTGTGTCATTGGTTGAACATTTAGGTCATTTTCATCCTCCCTAGGCTTATTCTAATCCAATTACGGTTTTTAACCAATCATGTGCGTCCAATATGTGATTTTATGTCATTTTGTGTCATTGGTTGAACATTTAGGTCATTTTTGTCGTCCCTAGGCTTATTCTAATCCAATTAGGGTTTTTAACCAATCTTGTGCATCCAATATGTGATTTTGTGTCATTGGTTGAACATTTAGGTCATTTTCGTCCTCCCTAGGCTTATTCTAATCCAATTAGGGTTTTTAACCAATCTTGTGCATCCAATATGTGATTTTGTGTCATTTTGTGTCATTGGCTAAACTTTTAGTTCATTTTCGTCCTCCTAGGCTTATTCTAATCCAATTAGGGTTTTTAACCAATCTTGTGCATCCAATATGTGATTTTGTGTCATTTTGTGTCATTGGTTGAACATTTAGGTCATTTTCGTCCTCCCTAGGCTTATTCTAATCCAATTAGGGTTTTTAACCAATCTTGTGCATCCAATATGTGATTTTGTGTCATTTTGTGCTATTGGTTGAACATTTAGGTCATTTTCGTCCTCCCTAGGCTTATTCTAATCCAATTAGGGTTTTTAACCAATCTTGTGCATCCAATATGTGATTTTGTGTCATTGGTTGAACATTTAGGTCATTTTTGTCCTCCCTAGGCTTATTCTAATCCAATTAGGGTTTTTAACCAATCTTGTGCATCCAATATGTGTTTTTGTGTCATTGGTTGAACATTTAGGTCATTTTCGTCCTCGCTAGGCTTATTCTAATCCAATTAGGGTTTTTAACCAATCTTGTGCATCCAATATGTGATTTTGTGTCATTTTGTGTCATTGGTTGAACATTTAGGTCATTTTCGTCCTCCCAAGGCTTATTCTAATCCAATTACGGTTTTTAACCAATCTTGTGCATCCAATATGTGATTTTGTGTCATTTTGTGTCATTGGTTGAACATTTAGGTCATTTTTGTCGTCCCTAGGCATATTCTAATCCAATTAGGGTTTTTAACCAATCTTTTGCATCCAATATGTGATTTTGTGTCATTGGTTGAACATTTAGGTCGTTTTCGTCCTCCCTAGGCTTATTCTAATCCATTTAGGGTTTTTAACCAATCTTGTGCATCCAATATGTGATTTTGTGTCATTTTGTGTCATTGGTTGAACATTTAGGTCATTTTTGTCGTCCCTAGGCATATTCTAATCCAATTAGGGTTTTTAACCAATCTTGTGCATCCAATATGTGATTTTGTGTCATTGGTTGAACATTTAGGTCATTTTCGTCCTCCCTAGGCTTATTCTAATCCAATTACGGTTTTTAACCAATCTTGTGCATCCAATATGTGATTTTGTGTCATTGGTTGAACATTTAGGTCATTTTTGTCGTCCCTAGGTTTATTCTAATCCAATTAGGGTTTTTAACCAATCTTGTGCATCCAATATGTGATTTTGTGTCATACGTTGAACATTTAGGTCATTTTCGTCCTCCCTAGGTTTATTCTAATCCAATTAGGGTTTTTAACCAATCTTGTGCATCCAATATGTGATTTTGTGTCATTTTGTGTCATTGCTTGAACATTTAGGTCATTTTTGCCCTCCCTAGGCTTATTCTAATCCAATTAGGGTTTTTAACCAATCTTGTGCATCCAATATGTGATTTTGTGTCATTTTGTGTCATTGGTTGAACATTTAGGTCATTTTCGTCCTCCCTAGGCTTATTCTAATCCAATTAGGGTTTTTAACCAATCTTGTGCATTCAATATGTGATTTTGTGTCATTTTGTGTCATTGGTTGAACATTTAGGTCGTTTTCGTCCTCCCTAGGCTTATTCTAATCCAATTAGGGTTTTTAACCAATCTTGTGCATCCAATATGTGATTTTGTGTCATTGGTTGAACATTTAGGTCGTTTTCGTCCTCCCTAGGCTTATTCTAATCCATTTAGGGTTTTTAACCAATCTTGTGCATCCAATATGTGATTTTGTGTCATTTTGTGTCATTGGTTGAACATTTAGGTCATTTTCGTCCTCGCTAGGCTTATTCTAATCCAATTAGGGTTTTTAACCAATCTTGTGCATCCAATATGTGATTTTGTGTCATTTTGTGTCATTGGTTGAACATTTAGGTCATTTTCGTCCTCCCTAGGCTTATTCTTTTCCAATTAGGTTTTTTAACCAATAATTGTGCATCCAATATGTGATTTTGTGTCATTTTGTATCATTGGTTGAACATTTAGGTCATTTTCGTCCTCCCTAGGCTTATTCTAATCCAATTAGGGTTTTTAACCAATCTTGTGCATCCAATATGTGATTTTGTGTCATTGGTTGAACATTTAGGTCGTTTTCGTCCTCCCTAGGCTTATTCTAATCCATTTAGGGTTTTTAACCAATCTTGTGCATCCAATATGTGATTCTGTCTCATTTTGTGTCATTGGTTGAACATTTAGGTCATTTTCGTCCTCCCTAGGCTTATTCTAATGCAATTACGGTTTTTAACCAATAATGTGCGTCCAATATGTGATTTTGTGTTATTTTGTGTCATTGGTTGAACATTTAGGTCATTTTTGTCGTCCCTAGGCTTATTCTAATCCAAATAGGGTTTTTAACCAATCTTGTGCATCCAATATGTGATTTTGTGTCATTGGATGAACATTTAGGTCATTTTCGTCCTCCCTAGGCTTATTCTAATCCAATTAGGGTTTTTAACCAATCTTGTGCATCCAATATGTGATTTTGTGTCATTTTCTGTCATTGGTTGAACATTTAGGTAATTTTTGTCCTCCCTAGGCTTATTCTAATCCAATTAGGGTTTTTAACCAATCTTGTGCATTCAATATGTCATTTTGTGTCATTGGTTGAACATTTAGGTCGTTTTCGTCCTCCCTAGGCTTATTCTAATCCATTTAGGGTTTTTAACCAATCTTGTGCATCCAATATGTGATTTTGTGTCATTTTGTGTCATTGGTTGAACATTTAGGTCATTTTCGTCCTCCCAAGGCTTATTCTAATCCAATTACGGTTTTTAACCAATCTTGTGCATCCAATATGTGATTTTGTGTCATTTTGTGTCATTGGTTGAACATTTAGGTCATTTTTGTCGTCCCTAGGCATATTCTAATCCAATTAGGGTTTTTAACCAATCTTTTGCATCCAATATGTGATTTTGTGTCATTGGTTGAACATTTAGGTCATTTTTGTCGTCCCTAGGCTTATTCTAATCCAATTAGGGTTTTTAACCAATCTTGTGCATCCAATATGTGATTTTGTGTCATTGGTTGAACATTTAGGTCATTTTCTTCCTCCCTAGGCTTATTCTAATCCAATTAGGGTTTTTAACCAATCTTGTGCAACCAATATGTGATTTTGTGTCATTGGTTGAACATTTAGGTCATTTTCGTCCTCCCTAGGCTTATTCTAATCCAATTAGGGTTTTTAACCAATCTTGTGCATCCAATATGTGATTTTGTGTCATTTTCTGTCATTGGTTGAACATTTAGGTCATTTTCGTCCTCCCTAGGCTTATTCTAATTCAAATAGGGTTTTTAACCAATCTTGTGCATCCAATATGTGATTTTGTGTCATTTTGTGTCATTGGTTGAACATTTAGGTCATTTTCGTCCTCCCTAGGCTTATTCTAATTCAAATAGGGTTTTTAACCAATCTTGTGCATCCAATATGTGATTTTGTGTCATTGGTTGAACATTTAGGTCATTTTCGTCCTCCCTAGGCTTATTCTAATCCAATTAGGGTTTTTAACCAATCTTGTGCATCCAATATGTGATTTTGTGTCATTTTCTGTCATTGGTTGAACATTTAGGTCATTTTTGTCGTCCCTAGGCATATTCTAATCCAATTAGGGTTCGTAACCAATCTTTTGCATCCAATATGTGATTTTGTGTCATTGGTTGAACATTTAGGTCATTTTCGTCCTCCCTAGGTTTATTCTAATCCAATTAGGGTTTTTAACCAATATTGTGCATCCAATATGTGATTTTGTGTCATTTTGTGTCATTGGTTGAACATTTAGGTCATTTTCGTCCTCCCTAGGCTTATTCTAATCCAATTACGGTTTTTAACCAATCTTGTGCATCCAATATGTGATTTTGTGTCATTGGTTGAACATTTAGGTCATTTTCGTCCTCCCTAGGCTTATTCTAATCCAATTAGGGTTTTTAACCAATCTTGTGCATCCAATATGTGATTTTGTATCATTTTGTGTCATTGGTTGAACATTTAGATCATTTTCGTCCTCACTAGGCTTATTCTCATCCAATTAGGGTTTCTAACCAATCTTGTGCATCCAATATGTGATTTTGTGTCATTGGTTGAACATTTAGGTCATTTTCGTCCTCCCTAGGCTTATTCTAATCCAATTAGGGTTTTTAACCAATCTTGTGCATCCAATATGTGATTTTGTGTCATTGGTTGAACATTTAGGTCATTTTCGTCTTCCCTAGTCTTATTCTAATCCAATTAGGGTTTTTAACCAATCTTGTGCATCCAACATGTCATTTTGAGTCATTGGTTGAACATTTAGGTTATTTTCGTCCTCCCTAGTCTTATTCTAATCCAATTAGGGTTTTTAACCAATCTTGTGCATCCAATATGTGATTTTGTGTCTTTTGTTGAACATTTAGGTCATTTTCGTTCTCCCTAGGATTATTCTAATCCAATTTGGGTTTTTAACCAATCTTGTGCATCCAATTTGTGATTTTGTGTCATTGGTTGAACATTTAGGTCATTTTTGTCATCCTTGGACTTATTCTAACCCAATTAGGGTTTTTAACCAATCTTGTGCATCCAATATGTGATTTTGTGTCATTGGTTGAACATTTAGGTCATTTTCGTCCTCCCTAGGCTTATTCTAATCCAATTAGGGTTTTTAACCAATCTTGTGCATCCAATATGTGATTTTGTGTCATTGCTTGAACATTTAGTTCATTTTCGTTCTCCCTAGGCTTATTCTAATCCAATTAGGGTTTTTAACCAATCTTGTGCATCCAATATGTGATTTTGTGTCATTTTGTGTCATTGGTTGAACATTTAGGTCATTTTCGTCCTCCCTAGGCTTATTCTAATCCAATTAGGGTTTTTAACCAATCTTGTGCATCCAATATGTGATTTTGTGTCATTTTGTGGCATTGGTTGAACATTTAGGTCATCTTCGTCCACCCTAGGCTTATTCTAATCCAATTAGGGTTTTTAACCAATCTTGTGCATCCAATATGTGATTTTGTGTCATTTTGTGTCATTGGTTGAACATTTAGGTCATTTTCGTCCTCCCTAGGCTTATTCTAATGCAATTACGGTTTTTAACCAATCATGTGCATCCAATATGTGATTTTGTGTCATTTTGTGTCATTGGTTGAACATTTAGGTCATTTTCGTCCTCCCTAGGCTTATTCTAATCCAATTAGGGTTTTTAACCAATCTTGTGCATCCAATATGTGATTTTGTGTCATTGGTTGAACATTTAGGTCATTTTTGTCCTCCCTAGGCTTATTCTAATCCAATTAGGGTTTTTAACCAATCTTGTGCATCCAATATGTGATTTTGTGTCATTTTGTGTCATTGGTTGAACATTTAGGTCATTTTCGTCCTTGCTAGGCTTATTCTAATCCAATTAGGGTTTTTAACCAATCTTGTGCATCCAATATGTGATTTTGTGTCATTGGTTGAACATTTAGGTCATTTTCGTCCTCCCTAGGCTTATTCTAATCCAATTAGGGTTTTTAACCAATCTTGTGCATCCAATATGTGATTTTGTGTCATTTTGTGTCATTGGCTAAACTTTTAGTTCATTTTCGTCCTCCTAGGCTTATTCTAATCCAATTAGGGTTTTTAACCAATCTTGTGCATCCAATATGTGATTTTGTGTCATTTTGTGTCATTGGTTGAACATTTAGGTCATTTTCGTCCTCCCTAGGCTTATTCTAATCCAATTAGGGTTTTTAACCAATCTTGTGCATCCAATATGTGATTTTGTGTCATTTTGTGTCATTGGTTGAACATTTAGGTCATTTTCATCCTCCCTAGGCTTATTCTAATCCAATTAGGGTTTTTAACCAATCTTGTGCATCCAGTATCTGATTTTGTGTCATTGGTTGAACATTTAGGTCATTTTCGTTCCCCCTAGGCTTATTCTAATCCAATTAGGGTTTTAAACCAATCTTGTGCTTCCGATATGTGATTTTGTGTTAGTTTGTGTCATTGGTTGAACATTTAGGTCATTTTCGTCCTCACCAGGCTTATTCTAATCCAATTAGGGTTTTTCACCAATCCTGTGCATCCAATATGTGATTTTGTGTCATTGGTTGAACATTTAGGTCATTTTCGTCCTCCCTAGGGTTATTTTAATCCAATTATGATTTGTAACCAATCTTGTGCATCCAATATGTGATTTTGTGTCATTGGTTGAACATTTAGGTCATTTTTGTCCTCCCTAGGCTTATTCTACGCCAATTAGGGTTTTTAACCAATCTTGTGCATCCAATATGTGATTTTGTGTCATTTTGTGTCATTGGTTGAACATTTAGGTCATTTTCGTCCTCCCTAGGCTTATTCTAATCCAATTAGGGTTTTTAACCAATCTTGTGCATCCAATATGTGATTTTGTGTCATTTTGTGTCATTGGTTGAACATTTAGGTCATTTTCGTCCTCCCTAGGCTTATTCTAATCCAATTAGAGTTTTTAACCAATCTTGTGCATCCAATACGTGATTTTGTGTCATTTGTTGAACATTTAGGTCATTTTCGTCATCGCTATGCTTATTCTAATCCAATTAGGGTTTTTAACCAATCTTGTGCATCCAATATGTGATTTTGTGTCATTTTGTGTCATTGGTTGAACATTTAGGTCATTTTCGTCCTCCCTAGGCTTATTCTAATCCAATTAGGGTTTTTAACCAATCTTGTGCATCCAATATGTGATTTTGTGTCATTTTGTGTCATTGGTTGAACATTTAGGTCGTTTTCGTCCTCCCTATGCTTATTCTAATCCAATTAGGGTTTTTAACCAATCTTGTGCATTCAATATGTGATTTTGTGTCATTGGTTGAACATTTAGGTCATTTTCGTCCTCCCTAGGCTTATTCTAAACCAATTAGGGTTTTTAACCAATCTTGTGCATCCAATATGTGATTTTGTGTCATTTTGGGTCATTGGTTGAACATTTAGGTCATTTTTGTCCTCTCTAGGCTTATTCTAATCCAATTACGGTTTTTAACCAATCTTGTGCATCCAATATGTGATTTTGTGTCATTTTGTGTCATTGGTTGAACATTTAGGTCATTTTCGTCCTCCCTAGGCTTATTCTAATCCAATTAGGGTTTTTAACCAATCTTGTGCATCCAATATGTGATTTTGTGTCATTTTGTGTCATTGGTTGAACATTTAGGTCGTTTTCGTCCTCCCTAGGCTTATTCTAATCCATTTAGGGTTTTTAACCAATCTTGTGCATCCAATATGTGATTTTGTGTCATTGGTTGAACATTTAGGTCATTTTCGTCCTCCCTAGGCTTATTCTAATCCTATTAGGGTTTTTAACCAATCTTGTGCATCCAATATGTGATTTTGTGTCATTTTCTGTCATTGGTTGAAGATTTAGGTCATTTTTGTCCTCCCTAGGCTTATTCTAATCCAATTAGGGTTTTTAACCAATCTTGTGCATTCAATATGTCATTTTGTGTCATTGGTTGAACATTTAGGTCGTTTTCGTCCTCCCTAGGCTTATTCTAATCCATTTAGGGTTTTTAACCAATCTTGTGCATCCAATATGTG
Source organism: Cicer yamashitae (assembly GCA_037974755.1). Lineage (NCBI taxonomy): Eukaryota > Viridiplantae > Streptophyta > Magnoliopsida > Fabales > Fabaceae > Cicer > Cicer yamashitae. Next base: position 3,386,524 of record JBBPBQ010000009.1, on the reverse strand, counting down.
ATTTTGTGTCATTGGTTGAACATTTAGGTCATTTTCGTCCTCCCTAGGCTTATTCTAATCCTATTAGGGTTTTTAACCAATCTTGTGCATCCAATATGTGATTTTGTGTCATTGGTTGAACATTTAGGTCATTTTTGTCCTCCCTAGGCTTATTCTAATCCAATTAGGGTTTTTAACCAATCTTGTGCATCCAATATGTGATTTTGTGTCATTTTGTGTCATTGGTTGAACATTTAGGTCATTTTCGTTCTCCCTAGGCTTATTCTTTTCCAATTAGGGTTTTTAACCAATCTTGTGCATCCAATATGTGATTTTGTGTCATTTTGTGTCATTGGTTGAACATTTAGGTCATTTTCGTCCTCCCTAGGCTTATTCTAATCCAATTAGGGTTTTTAACTAATCTTGTGCATCCAATATGTGATTTTGTGTCATTTTGTGTCATTGGTTGAACATTTAGGTCATTTTCTTCCTCCCTAGGCTTATTCTAATCCAATTAGGGTTTTTAACCAATCTTGTGCATCCAATATGTGATTTTGTGTCATTTTGTGTCATTGGTTGAACCTTTGGGTCATTTTCGTCCTCCCTTGGCTTATTCTAATCCAATTAGGGTTTTTAACCAATCTTGTGCATCCAATATGTGATTTTGTGTCATTTTGTGTCATTGGTTGAACATTTAGGTCATTTTCGTCCTCCCTAGGCTTATTCCAATCCAATTAGAGTTTTTAACCAATCCTGTGCATCCAATATGTGATTTTGTGTCATTTTGTGTCATTGGTTGAACATTTAGGTCATTTTCGTCCTCCCTAGGCTTATTCTAATCCAATTAGGGTTTTTAACCAATCTTGTGCATCCAATATGTGATTTTGTGTCACTTTGTGTCATTGGTTGAACATTTAGGTCATTTTCGTCCTCCCTAGGCTTATTCCAATGCAATTAGGGTTTTTAACCAATCCTGTGCATCCAATATGTGATTTTGTGTCATTTTGTGTCATTGGTTGAACATTTAGGTCATTTTCGTCCTCCCTAGGCTTATTCTAATCCAATTAGGGTTTTTAACCAATCTTGTGCATCCAATATGTGATTTTGTGTCATTGGTTGAACATTTAGGTCATTTTTGTCCTCCCTAGGCTTATTCTAATCCAATTAGGGTTTTTAACCAATCTTGTGCATCCAATATGTGATTTTGTGTCATTTTGTGTCATTGGTTGAACATTTAGGTCATTTTCGTCCTTGCTAGGCTTATTCTAATCCAATTAGGGTTTTTAACCAATCTTGTGCATCCAATATGTGATTTTGTGTCATTGGTTGAACATTTAGGTCATTTTCGTCCTCCCTAGGCTTATTCTAATCCAATTAGGGTTTTTAACCAATCTTGTGCATCCAATATGTGATTTTGTGTCATTTTGTGTCATTGGCTAAACTTTTAGTTCATTTTCGTCCTCCTAGGCTTATTCTAATCCAATTAGGGTTTTTAACCAATCTTGTGCATCCAATATGTGATTTTGTGTCATTTTGTGTCATTGGTTGAACATTTAGGTCATTTTCGTCCTCCCTAGGCTTATTCTAATCCAATTAGGGTTTTTAACCAATCTTGTGCATCCAATATGTGATTTTGTGTCATTTTGTGTCATTGGTTGAACATTTAGGTCATTTTCGTCCTCCCTAGGCTTATTCTAATCCAATTAGCGTTTTTAACCAATCTTGTGTATCCAATATGTGATTTTGTGTCACTAGTTGAACATTGAGGTCATTTTCATCCTCCCTAGGCTTATTCTAATCCAATTAGGGTTTTTAACCAATCTTGTGCATCCAATATGTGATTTTGTGTCATTTTGTGTCATTGGTTGAACATTTAGGTCATTTTCGTCCTCCCTAGGCTTATTCTAATCCAATAAGGGTTTTTTACCAATCTTGTGCATCCAATATATGATTTTGTGTCATTGGTTGAACATTTAGGTCATTTTCGTCCTCCCTAGGCTTATTCTAATCCAATTAGGGTTTTTAACCAATCTTGTGCATCCAATATGTAATTTTGTGTCATTTTGTGTCATTGGTTGAACATTTAGGTCATTTTCGTCCTCGCTAGGCTTATTCTAATCCAATTAGGGTTTTTAACCAATCTTGTGCATCCAATATGTGATTTTGTGTCATTTTGTGTCATTGGTTGAACATGTAGGTCATTTTCGTCCTCCCTAGGCTTATTCTAATCCAATTAGGGTTTTTAACCAATCTTGTGCATCCAATATGTGATTTTGTGTCATTTTGTGTCATTGGTTGAACATTTAGGTCATTTTCGTCCTCCCTAGGCTTATTCTAATCCAATTAAGTTTTTAACCAATCTTGTGCATCCAATATGTGATTTTGTGTCATTGGTTGCACATTTAGGTCATTTTCGTCCTCCCTAGGCTTATTCTAATCCAATTAGGGTTTTTAACCAATCTTGTGCATCCAATATCTGATTTTGTGTCATTGGTTGCACATTTAGGTCATTTTCGTCCTCCCTAGGCTTATTCTAATCCAATTAGGGTTTTTAACCAATCTTGTGCATCCAATATGTGATTTTGTGTCATTTTGTGTCATTGGTTGAACATTTAGATCATTTTCGTCCTCCCTAAGCTTATTCTAATCCAATTAGGGTTTTTAACCAATATTGTGCATCCAATATGTGATTTTGTGTCATTTTGTGTCATTGGTTGAACATTTAGGTCATTTTCGTCCTCCCTAGGCTTATTCTAATCCAATTAGGGTTTTTAACCAATCTTGTGCATCCAATATGTGATTTTGTGTCATTGGTTAAACATTTAGGTCATTTTTGTCCTCCCTAGGCTTATTCTAATCCAATTAGGGTTTTTAACCAATCTTGTGCATCCAATATGTGATTTTGTGTCATTGGTTGAACATTTAGTTCATTTTCGTCCTCCCTAGGCTTATTCTATTCCAATTAGGGTTTTTAACCAATCTTGTGCATATAATAAGTGATTTTGTGTCATTGGTAATCCAATTAGGTCATTTTCGTCCTCGCTAGGCTTATTCTAATCCAATTAGGGTTTTTAACCAATCTTGTGCATCCAATATGTGATTTTGTGTCATTTTGTGTCATTGGTTGAACATTTAGATCATTTTCGTCCTCCCTAAGCATATTATAATCCAATTAGGGTTTTTAACCAATCTTGTGCATCCAATATGTGATTTTGTGTCATTGATTGAACATTTAGGTCATTTTTGTCCTCCCTAGGCTTATTCTAATCCAATTAGGGTTTTTAACCAATCTTGTGCATCCAATATGTGATTTTGTGTCATTTTGTGTCATTGGTTGAACATTTAGGTCATTTTCGTCCTCCCTAGGCTTATTCTTTTCCAATTAGGTTTTTTAACCAATAATTGTGCATCCAATATGTGATTTTGTGTCATTTTGTATCATTGGTTGAACATTTAGGTCATTTTCGTCCTCCCTAGGCTTATTCTAATCCAATTAGGGTTTTTAACCAATCTTGTGCATCCAATATGTGATTTTGTGTCATTGGTTGAACATTTAGGTCGTTTTCGTCCTCCCTAGGCTTATTCTAATCCATTTAGGGTTTTTAACCAATCTTGTGCATCCAATATGTGATTCTGTCTCATTTTGTGTCATTGGTTGAACATTTAGGTCATTTTCGTCCTCCCTAGGCTTATTCTAATGCAATTACGGTTTTTAACCAATAATGTGCGTCCAATATGTGATTTTGTGTTATTTTGTGTCATTGGTTGAACATTTAGGTCATTTTTGTCGTCCCTAGGCTTATTCTAATCCAAATAGGGTTTTTAACCAATCTTGTGCATCCAATATGTGATTTTGTGTCATTGGTTGAACATTTAGGTCATTTTCGTCCTCCCTAGGCTTATTCTAATCCAATTAGGGTTTTTAACCAATCTTGTGCATCCAATATGTGATTTTGTGTCATTTTCTGTCATTGGTTGAACATTTAGGTCATTTTTGTCCTCCCTAGGCTTATTCTAATCCAATTAGGGTTTTTAACCAATCTTGTGCATTCAATATGTCATTTTGTGTCATTGGTTGAACATTTAGGTCGTTTTCGTCCTCCCTAGGCTTATTCTAATCCATTTAGGGTTTTTAACCAATCTTGTGCATCCAATATGTGATTTTGTGTCATTTTGTGTCATTGGTTGAACATTTAGGTCATTTTCGTCCTCCCAAGGCTTATTCTAATCCAATTACGGTTTTTAACCAATCTTGTGCATCCAATATGTGATTTTGTGTCATTTTGTGTCATTGGTTGAACATTTAGGTCATTTTTGTCGTCCCTAGGCATATTCTAATCCAATTAGGGTTTTTAACCAATCTTTTGCATCCAATATGTGATTTTGTGTCATTGGTTGAACATTTAGGTCGTTTTCGTCCTCCCTAGGCTTATTCTAATCCATTTAGGGTTTTTAACCAATCTTGTGCATCCAATATGTGATTTTGTGTCATTTTGTGTCATTGGTTGAACATTTAGGTCATTTTCGTCCTCCCTAGGCTTATTCTAATGCAATTACGGTTTTTAACCAATCATGTGCGTCCAATATGTGATTTTGTGTTATTTTGTGTCATTGGTTGAACATTTAGGTCATTTTTGTCGTCCCTAGGCTTATTCTAATCCAATTAGGGTTTTTAACCAATCTTGTGCATCCAATATGTGATTTTGTGTCATTGGTTGAACATTTAGGTCATTTTCGTACTCCCTAGGCTTATTCTAATCCAATTAGGGTTTTTAACCAATCTTGTGCATCCAATATGTGATTTTGTGTCATTTTGTGTCATTGGTTGAACATTTAGGTCCTTTTCGTCGTCCCTAGGCTTATTCTAATCCAATTAGGGTTTTTAACCAATCTTGTGCATCCAATATGTGATTTTGTGTCATTGGTTGAACATTTAGGTCATTTTCGTCCTCCCTAGGCTTATTCTAATCCAATTACGGTTTTTAACCAATCATGTGCATCCAATATGTGATTTTGTGTCATTTTGTGTCATTGGTTGAACATTTAGGTCATTTTCGTCGTCCCTAGGCTTATTCTAATCCAATTACGGCTTTTAACCAATCTTGTGCATCCAATATGTGATTTTGTATCATATTGTGTCATTGGTTGAACATTTAGGTCATTTTCGTCGTCCCTAGGCTTATTCTAATCCAATTAGGGTTTTTAACCAATCTTGTGCATCCAATATGTGATTTTGTGTCATTGGTTGAACATTTAGGTCATTTTCGTCCTCCCTAGGTTTATTCTAATCCAATTAGGGTTTTTAACCAATCTTGTGCATCCAATATGTGATTTTGTGTCATTGGTTGAACATTAAGGTCATTTTCGTCCTCCCTAGGCTTATTCTAATCCAATTAGGGTTTTTAACCAATCTTGAGCATCCAATATGTGATTTTGTGTCATTTTGTGTCATTGGTTGAACATTTAGGTCATATTCGTCCTCCCTAGGCTTATTCTAATCCAATTAGGGTTTTTAACCAATCTTGTGCATCCAATATGTGATTTTGTGTCATTGGTTGAACATTTAAGTCATTTTTGTCCCCCTAGGCTTATTCTAATCCAATTAGGGTTTTTAACCAATCTTGTGCATCCAATATGTGATTTTGTGTCATTGGTTGAACATTTAGGTCATTTTCGTCCTCCCTAGGTTTATTCTAATCCAATTAGGGTTTTTAACCAATCTTGTGCATCCAATATGTGATTTTGTGTCATTGGTTGAACATTAAGGTCATTTTCGTCCTCCCTAGGCTTATTCTAATCCAATTAGGGTTTTTAACCAATCTTGTGCGTCCAATATGTGATTTTGTGTCAATGGTTCAACATTTAAGTCATTTTTGTCCTCCCTAGGCTAATTCTAATCCAATTAGGGTTTTTAACCAATCTTGTGCATCCAATATGTGATTTTGTGTCATTGGTTGAACATTAAGGTCATTTTCGTCCTCCCTAGGCTTATTCTAATCCAATTAGGGTTTTTAACCAATCTTGTGCATCCAATATGTGATTTTGTGTCATTTTGTGTCAATGGTTGAACATTTAGGTCATTTTCATCCTACCTAGGCTTATTTTAATCCAATTAGCGTTTTTAACCAATCTTGTGCATCCAATATGTGATTTTGTGTCATTTTGTGTCATTGGTTGAACATTTAGGTCATTTTCGTCCTCCCTAGGCTTATTCTAATCCAATTAGGGTTTTTAACCAATCTTGTGCATCCAATATGTGATTTTGTGTCATTGGTTGAACATTTAGTTCATTTTCGTCCTCCCTAGGCTTATTCTATTCCATTTAGGGTTTTTAACCAATCTTCTGCATCCAATATGTGATTTTGTGTCATTTTGTGTCATTGGTTCAACATTTAGGTCATTTTCGTCCTCCCTAGGGTTATTTTAATCCAATTAGGATTTTTAACCAATCTTGTGCATCCAATATGTGATTTTGTGTCATTTTGTGTCATTGGTTGAACATTTAGGTCATTTTCGTCCTCCCTAGGCTTATTCTAATCCAATTAGGGTTTTTAACCAATCTTGTGCATCCAATATGTGATTTTGTGTCATTTTGTGTCATTGGTTGACCATTTAGGTCATTTTCGTTCTCCCTAGGCTCTTTTTAATCCAATTAAGGTTTTTAACCAATCTTGTGCATCCAATATGTGATTTTGTGTCATTGGTTGAACATTTAGGTCATTTTCGTCCTCCCTAGGCTTATTCTAATCCAATTAGGGTTTTTAACCAATCTTGTGCATCCAATATGTGATTTTGTGTCATTTTGTGTCATTGGTTGAACATTTAGGTCATTTTTGTCGTCCCTAGGCATATTCTAATCCAATTAGGGTTTTTAACCAATCTTTTGCATCCAATATGTGATTTTGTGTCATTGGTTGAACATTTAGGTCGTTTTCGTCCTCCCTAGGCTTATTCTAATCCATTTAGGGTTTTTAACCAATCTTGTGCATCCAATATGTGATTTTGTGTCATTTTGTGTCATTGGTTGAACATTTAGGTCATTTTCGTCCTCCCTAGGCTTATTCTTTTCCAATTAGGTTTTTTAACCAATAATTGTGCATCCAATATGTGATTTTGTGTCATTTTGTGTCATTGGTTGAACATTTAGGTCATTTTCGTCCTCCCTAGGCTTATTCTAATCCAATTAGGGTTTTTAACCAATCTTGTGCATCCAATATGTGATTTTGTGTCATTGGTTGAACATTTAGGTCATTTTTGTCCTCCCTAGGCTTATTCTAATCCAATTAGGGTTTTTAACCAATCTTGTGCATCCAATATGTGATTTTGTGTCATTTTGTGTCATTGGTTGAACATTTAGGTCATTTTCGTCCTTGCTAGGCTTATTCTAATCCAATTAGGGTTTTTAACCAATCTTGTGCATCCAATATGTGATTTTGTGTCATTGGTTGAACATTTAGGTCATTTTCGTCCTCCCTAGGCTTATTCTAATCCAATTAGGGTTTTTAACCAATCTTGTGCATCCAATATGTGATTTTGTGTCATTTTGTGTCATTGGTTGAAGATTTTGTTCATTTTCGTTCTCCCTAGGCTTATTCTAATCCAATTAGGGTTTTTAACCAATCTTGTGCATCCAATATGTGATTTTGTGTCATTTTGTGTCATTGGTTGAACATTTAGGTCATTTTCGTCCTCCCTAGGCTTATTCTAATCCAATTAGGGTTTTTAACCAATCTTGTGCATCCAATATGTGATTTTGTGTCATTGGTTGAACATTTAGGTCATTTTTGTCCTCCCTAGGCTTATTCTAATCCAAATAGGGTTTTTAACCAATCTTGTGCATCCAATATGTGATATTGTGTCATTGGTTGAACATTTAGGTCATTTTCGTCCTCCCTAGGCTTATTCTAATCCAATTAGGGTTTTTAACCAATCTTGTGCATATAATAAGTGATTTTGTGTCATTGGTTGAACATTTAGGTCATTTTCGTCGTCCCTAGGCTTATTCTAATCCAATTACGGTTTTTAACCAATCTTGTGCATCCAATATGTGATTTTGTGTCATTTTATGTCATTGGATGAACATTTAGGTCATTTTCGTCCTCCCTAGGCTTATTCTAATCCAATTAGGGTTTTTAACCAATCTTGTGCATATAATAAGTGATTTTGTGTCATTGGTAATCCAATTAGGTCATTTTCGTCCTCGCTAGGCTTATTCTAATCCAATGAGGGTTTTTAACCAATCTTGTGCATCCAATATGTGATTTTGTGTCATTTTGTGTCATTGGTTGAACATTTAGGTCATTTTCGTCCTCCCTAGGCTTATTCTAATCCAATGAGGTTTTTTAACCAATCTTGTGCATCCTATATGTGATTTTGTGTCATTGGTTGAACATTTAGGTCATTTTTGTCCTCCATAGGCTTATTCTAATCCAATTAGGGTTTTTAACCAATCTTGTGCATCCAATATGTGATTTTGTGTCATTGGTTGAACATTTAGGTCATTTTCGTCCTCCCTAGGCTTATTCTAATCCAATTAGGGTTTTAACCAATCTTGTGCATCCAATATGTGATTTTGTGTCATTGGTTGAACATTTAGGTCATTTTCGTCCTCCCTAGGCTTATTCTAATCCATTTAGGGTTTTTAACCAATCTTGTGCATCCAATATGTGATTTTGTGTCATTTTGTGTCATTGGTTGAACATTTAGGTCATTTTCGTCCTCCCTAGGCTTATTCCAATCGAATTAGGGTTTTTAACCAATCTTGTGCATCCAATATGTGATTTTGTGTCATTGGTTTAACATTTAGGTCATTTTCGTCCTCCCTAGGCTTATTCTAATACAATTAGGGTTTTTAACCAATCTTGTGCATCCAATATGTGATTTTGTGTCATTTTCTGTCATTGGTTGAACATTTAGGTCATTTTTGTCCTCCCTAGGCTTATTCTAATCCAATTAGGGTTTTTAACCAATCTTGTGCATTCAATATGTCATTTTGTGTCATTGGTTGAACATTTAGGTCGTTTTCGTCCTCCCTAGGCTTATTCTAATCCATTTAGGGTTTTTAACCAATCTTCTGCATCCAATATGTGATTTTGTGTCATTGGTTGAACATTTAGGTCATTTTCGTCCTCCCTAGGCTTATTCTAATCCAATTACGGTTTTTAACCAATCTTGTGCATCCAATATGTGATTTTGTGTCATTTTGTGTCATTGGTTGAACATTTAGGTCATTTTTGTCGTCCCTAGGCATATTCTAATCCAATTAGGGTTTTTAAC
>JBBPBQ010000009.1:3353869-3372713 GCA_037974755.1 Cicer yamashitae | reverse complement strand
TCCCTAGGCTTATTCTAATCCCATTAGGGTTTTTAACCAATCTTGTGCATCCAATATGTGATTTTGTGTCATTGGTTGAACATTTAGGTCATTTTTGTCCTCCCTAGGCTTATTCTAATCCAATTAGGGTTTTTAACCAATCTTGTGCATCCAATATGTGATTTTGTGTCATTTTGTGTCATTGGTTGAACATTTAGGTCATTTTCGTTCTCCCTAGGCTTATTCTTTTCCAATTAGGGTTTTTAACCAATCTTGTGCATCCAATATGTGATTTTGTGTCATTTTGTGTCATTGGTTGAACATTTAGGTCATTTTCGTCCTCCCTAGGCTTATTCTAATCCAATTAGGGTTTTTAACTAATCTTGTGCATCCAATATGTGATTTTGTGTCATTTTGTGTCATTGGTTGAACATTTAGGTCATTTTCTTCCTCCCTAGGCTTATTCTAATCCAATTAGGGTTTTTAACCAATCTTGTGCATCCAATATGTGATTTTGTGTCATTTTGTGTCATTGGTTGAACCTTTGGGTCATTTTCGTCCTCCCTTGGCTTATTCTAATCCAATTAGGGTTTTTAACCAATCTTGTGCATCCAATATGTGATTTTGTGTCATTTTGTGTCATTGGTTGAACATTTAGGTCATTTTCTTCCTCCCTAGGCTTATTCTAATCCAATTAGGGTTTTTAACCAATCTTGTGCATCCAATATGTGCTTTTGTGTCATTTTGTGTCATTGGTTGAACATTTAGGTCATTTTTGTCCTCCCTAGGCTTATTCTAATCCATTTAGGGTTTTTAACCAATCTTGTGCATCCAATATGTGATATTGTGTCATTGGTTGAACATTTAGGTCATTTTTGTCCTCCCTAGGCGTATTCTAATCCAATTAGGGTTTTCAACAAATCTTGTGCATCCAATATCTGAATTTGTGTCATTTTGTGTCATTGGTTGAACATTTAGGCCATTTTCGTCCTCCCTAGGCTTATTCTAATCCAATTAGGGTTTTTAACCAATCTTGTGCATCCAATATGTGATTTTGTGTCATTGGTTGAACATTTAGGTCATTTTCGTCCTCCCTAGGCTTATTCTAATCCAATTAGGGTTTTTAACCAATCTTGTGCATCCAATATGTGATTTTTTGTCGTTGGTTGCACATTTAGGTCATTTTTGTCCTCCCTAGGCTTATTCTAATCCAATTAGGGTTTTTAACCAATCTTGTGCATATAATAAGTGATTTTCTGTCATCGGTAATCCAATTAGGTGATTTTCGTCCTCGCTAGGCTTATTCTAATCCAATTAGGGTTTTTAACCAATCTTGTGCATCCAATATGTGATTTTGTGTCATTGGTTGCACATTTAGGTCATTTTCGTCCTCCCTAGGCTTATTCTAATCCAATTAGGGTTTTTAACCAATCTTTTGCATCCAATATGTGATTTTGTGTCATTTTGTGTCATTGGTTGAACATTTAGGTCATTTTCGTCCTCCCTAGGCTTATTCTAATCCCATTAGGGTTTTTAACCAATCTTGTGCATCCAATATGCGATTTTGTGTCATTGGTTGAACATTTAGGTTATTTTCGTCATCCCTAGGCTTATTGTAATCCAATTAGGGTTTTTAACCAATCTTGTGCATCCAATATGTGATTTTGTGTCATTTTGTGTCATTGGTTGAACATTTAGGTCATTTTCGTCCTCCCTAGGCTTATTCTAATCCAATTAGGGTTTTTAACCAATCTTGTGCATCCAATATGTGATTTTGTGTCATTGGTTGAACATTTAGGTCATTTTCGTCCTCCATAGGCTTATTCTAATCCAATTAGGGTTTTAACCAATCTTGTGCATCCAATATGTGATTTTGTGTCATTTTGTGTCATTGGTTGAACATTTAGGTCATTTTCGTCCTCCCTAGGCTTATTCTAATCCAATTAGGGTTTTTAACCAATCTTGTGCATCCAATATGTGATTTTGTGTCATTTTGTGTCATTGGTTGAACATTTAGGTCATTTTCGTCCTCCCTAGGCTTATTCTAATCCAATTAGCGTTTTTAACCAATCTTGTGTATCCAATATGTGATTTTGTGTCACTAGTTGAACATTGAGGTCATTTTCATCCTCCCTAGGCTTATTCTAATCCAATTAGGGTTTTTAACCAATCTTGTGCATCCAATATGTGATTTTGTGTCATTTTGTGTCATTGGTTGAACATCTAGGTCATTTTCGTCCTCCCTAGGGTTATTCTAATCCAATTAGGGTTTTTAACCAATGTTGTGCATCCAAAATGTGATTTTGTGTCATTTTGTGTCATTGGTTGAACATTTAGGTCATTTTCGTCCTCCCTAGGCTTATTCTAATCCAATTAGGGTTTTAACCAATCTTGTGCATCCAATATGTGATTTTGTGTCATTTTGTGTCATTGGTTGAACATTTAGGTCATTTTCGTCCTCCCTAAGTTTATTCTAATCCAATTAGGGTTTTTAACCAATCTTGTGCATCCAATATGTGATTTTGTGTCATTTTGTGTCATTGGTTGAACATTTAGGTCATTTTCTTCCTCCCTAGGCTTATTCTAATCCAATTAGGGTTTTTAACCAATCTTGTGCATCCAATATGTGATTTTGTGTCATTTTGTGTCATTGGTTGAACATATAGGTCATTTTCGTCCTCCCTAGGCTTATTCAAATCCAATTAGGGTTTTTAACCAATCTTGTGCATCCAATATGTGATTTTGTGTCATTGGTTGAACATTTAGGTCATTTTCGTCCTCCCTAGGCTTATTCTAATCCAATTAGGGTTTTTAACCAATCTTGTGCATCCAATATGTGATTTTGCGTCATTGGTTGATCATTTAGGTCATTTTCGTCCTCCCTAGGCTTATTCTAATCCAATTAGGGTTTTTAACCAATCTTGTGCATCCAATATGTGATTTTGTGTCATTTTGTGTCATTGGTTGAACATTTAGGTCATTTTCGTCCTCCCTAGGCTTATTCTAATCCAATAAGGGTTTTTAACCAATCTTTAGCATCCAATATGTGATTTTGTGTCATTGGTTGAACATTTCGGTCATTTTCGTCCTCCCTAGGCTTATTCTAATCCAATTAGGGTTTTTAACCAATCTTGTGCATCCAATATGTGATTTTGTGTCATTTTGTGTCATTGGTTGAACATTTAGGTCATTTTCGTCCTCCCTAGGCTTATTCTAATCCAATTAGGATTTTTAACCAATCTTGTGCATCCAATATGTGACTTTGTGTTATTTTGTGTAATTGGTTGAAAATTTAGGTCATTTTCGTCGTCCCTAGGCTTATTCTAATCCAATTAGGGTTTTAAACCAATCTTGTGCATTCAATATGTGATTTTGTGTCATTGGTTGAACATTTAGGTCATTTTCGTCCTCCCTAGGCTTATTCTAATCCAATTAGGGTTTTTAACAAATCTTGTGCATCCAATATGTGATTTTTTGTCATTTTGTGTCATTGGTTGAACATTTAGGTCATTTTCGTCCTCCCTAGGCTTATTCTAATCCAATTAGGGTTTTTAACCAATCTTGTGCATCCAATATGTGATTTTGTGTCATTTTGTGTCATTGGTTGAACATTTAGGTCATTTTCGTCCTCCCTAGGCTTATTCTAATCCAATTAGGGTTTTTAACCAATCTTGTGCATCCTATATGTGATTTTGTATCATTGGTTGAACATTTAGGTCATTTTTGTCCTCCATAGGCTTATTCTAATCCAATTAGGGTTTTTAACCAATCTTGTGCATCCAATATGTGATTTTGTGTCATTGGTTGAACATTTAGGTCATTTTCGTCCTCCCTAGGCTTATTCTAATCCAATTAGGGTTTTCAACCGATCTTGTGCATTCAATATGTGATTTTGTGTCATTGGTTGAACATTTAGGTCATTTTCGTCCTCGCTAGGCTTATTCTAATCCAATTAGGGTTTTTAACCAATCTTGTGCATCCAATATGTGATTTTGTGTCATTTTGTGTCATTGGTTGAACATTTAGGTCATTTTCGTCCTCCCTAGGCTTATTCTTTTCCAATTAGGTTTTTTAACCAATAATTGTGCATCCAATATGTGATTTTGTGTCATTTTGTGTCATTGGTTGAACATTTAGGTCATTTTCGTCCTCCCTAGGCTTATTCTAATCCAATTAGGGTTTTTAACCAATCTTGTGCATCCAATATGTGATTTTGTGTCATATTGTGTCATTGGTTGAACATTTAGGTCATATTCCTCCTCCCTAGGCTTATTCTAATCCAATTAGGGTTTTTAACCAATCTTGTGCATCCAATATGTGATTTTGTGTCATTTTGTGTCATTGGTTGAACATTTAGGTCATTTTCGTCCTCCCTAGGCTTATTCTAATCCAATTAGGGTTTTTAACCAATCTTGTGCGTCCAATTAGTGATTTTGTGTCATTGGTTGAACATTTAGGTCATTTTCGTCCTCCCTAGGCTTATTCTAATCCAATTAGTGTTTTAAACCAATCTTGTGCATCCAATATGTTCTTTTGTGTCATTTTGTGTCATTGGTTGAACATTTAGGTCATTTTCGTCCTCCCTAGGCTTATTCTAATCCAATTAGGGTTTTTAACCAATCTTGTGCATCCAATATGTGATTTTGTGTCATTGGTTGAACATTTACGTCATTTTCGTCCTCCCTAGGCTTATTCCAATCCAATTAGGGTTTTTAACCAATCTTGTGCATCCAATATGTGATTTTGTGTCATTTTGTGTCATTGGTTGAACATTTAGGTCATTTTCGTCCTCCCTAGGCTTATTCTAATCCAATTACGGTTTTTAACCAATCTTGTGCATCCAATATGTGATTTTGTGTCATTTTGTGTCATTGGTTGAACATTTAGGTCATTTTCGTCCTCCCTAGGCTTATTCTAATCCAATTAGGGTTTTTAACCAATCATGTGCATCCAATATGTGATTTTGTGTCATTTTGTGTCATTGGTTGAACATTTAGGTCATTTTCGTCCTCCCTAGGCTTATTCTAATCCAATTAGGGTTTTTAAGCAATCTTGTGCATCCAATATGTGATTTTGTGTCATTGGTTGAACATTTAGGTCATTTTTGTCCTCCCTAGGCTTATTCTAATCCAATTAGGGTTTTTAACCAATCTTGTGCATCCAATATGTGATTTTGTGTCATTTTGTGTCATTGGTTGAACATTTAGGTCATATTCGTCCTCCCTAGGCTTATTCTAATCCGATTAGGGTTTTTAACCAATCTTGTGCTTCCAATATGTGATTTTGTGTCATTGGTTGAACATTTAGGTCATTTTTGTCCTCCCTAGGCTTATTCTAATCCAATTAGGGTTTTTAAGCAATCTTGTGCATCCAATATGTGATTTTGTGTCATTGGTTGAACATTTAGGGCATTTTCGTCCTCCCAAAGCTTATTCTAATCCAATTAGGGTTTTTAACCAATCTTGTGCATCCAATATGTGATTTTGTGTCATTGGTTGAACATTTAGGTCATTTTCGTCCTCCCTAGGCTTATTCTAATCCAATTAGGGTTTTTAACCAATCTTGTGCATCCAATATGTGATTTTGTATCATTTTGTTTCATTGGTTGAACATTTAGGTCATTTTCGTTCTCCCTAGGCTTATTCTAATCCAATTAGGGTTTTTTTATCAATCTTGTGCATCCAATATGTAATTTTGTGTCATTTTGTGTCATTTGTTGAACATTTAGGTCATTTTCGTCCTCAATAGGCTTATTCTAATCCAATTAGGGTTTTTAACCAATCTTGTGCATCCAATATGTGATTTTGTGTCATTGGTTGAACATTTAGGTCATTTTCGTCCTCCCTAGGCTTATTCTAATCCAATTAGGGTTTTTAACCAATCTTGTGCATCCAGTATGTGATTTTGTGTCATTTTGTGTCGTTGGTTGAACATATAGATCATTTTCGTCCTGCATAGGCTTATTCTAATCCAATTAGGGTTTTTAACCAATCTTGTGCATCCAATATGTGATTTTGTGTCATTGGTTGAACATTTAGGTCATTTTCGTCCTCCCTAGGCTTATTCTAATCCAATTAGGGTTTTTAACCAATCTTGTGCATCCAATATGTGATTTTTTGTCATTGGTTGAATATTTAGGTCATTTTTGTTCTCCCTAGGCTTATTCTAATCCAATTAGGGTTTTTAACCAATCTTGTGCATCCAATATGTGATTTTGTGTCATTTTGTGTCATTGGTTGAACATTTAGGTCATTTTCGTCCTCCCTAGGCTTATTCTAATCCAATTAGGGTTTTTAACCAATCTTGTGCATCCAATATGTGATTTTGTGTCATTGGTTGAACATTTAGGTCGTTTTCATCCTCCCTAGGCTTATTCTAATCCATTTAGGGTTTTTAACCAATCTTGTGCATCCAATATGTGATTTTGTGTCATTTTGTGTCATTGGTTGAACATTTAGGTCATTTTCATCCTCCCTAGGCTTATTCTAATGCAATTACGGTTTTTAACCAATCATGTGCATCCAATATGTGATTTTGTGTTATTTTGTGTCATTGGTTGATCATTTAGGTCATTTTTGTCGTCCCTAGGCTTATTCTAATCCAATTAGGGTTTTTAACCAATCTTGTGCATCCAATATGTGATTTTGTGTCATTGGTTGAACATTTAGGTCATTTTCGTCCTCCCTAGGCTTATTCTAATCCAATAGGGTTTTTTACCAATCTTGTGCATCCAATATGTGATTTTGTGTCATTTTCTGTCATTGGTTGAACATTTAGGTCATTTTTGTCCTCCCTAGGCTTATTCTAATCCAATTAGGGTTTTTAACCAATCTTGTGCATTTAATATGTCATTTTGTGTCATTGGTTGAACATTTAGGTCGTTTTCGTCCTCCCTAGGCTTATTCTAATCCATTTAGGGTTTTTAACCAATCTTGTGCATCCAATATGTGATTTTGTGTCATTTTGTGTCATTGGTTGAACATTTAGGTCATTTTCGTCCTCCCTAGGCTTATTCTAAGCCAATTACGGTTTTTAACCAATCTTGTGCATCCAATATGTGATTTTGTGTCATTTTGTGTCATTGGTTGAACATTTAGGTCATTTTTGTCGTCCCTAGGCATATTCTAATCCAATTAGGGTTTGTAACCAATCTTTTGCATCCAATATGTGATTTTGTGTCATTGGTTGAACATTTAGGTCATTTTCGTCCTCCCTAGGTTTATTCTAATCCAATTAGGGTTTTTAACCAATCTTGTGCATCCAATATGTGATTTTGTGTCATTGGTTGAACATTTAGGTCATTTTGGTCCTCCCTCGGCTTATTCTAATCCAATTAGGGTTTTTAACCAATCTTGTGCATCCAATATGTGATTTTGTGTCATTGGTTGAACATTTAGGTCATTTTCGTCCTCCCTAGGCTTATTCTAATCCAATTAGGGTTTTTAACCAATCTTGTGCATCCAATATGTGATTTAGTGTCATTTGTTGAACATTTAGGTCATTTTCGTCCTCCCTAGGCTTATTCTAATCCAATTAGGGTTTTTAACCAATCTTGTGCATCCAATATGTGATTTTGTGTCATTTTGTGTCATTGGTTGAACATTTAGGTCATATTCGTCCTCCCTAGGCTTATTCTAATCCAATTAGGGTTTTTAACCAATCTTGTGCATCCAATATGTGATTTTGTGTCATTGGTTGAACATTTAGGTCATTTTTGTCCCCCTAGGCTTATTCTAATCCAATTAGGGTTTTTAACCAATCTTGTGCATCCAATATGTGATTTTGTGTCATTTTGTGTCATTGGTTGAACATTTAGGTCATTTTCGTCCTCCCTAGGCTTATTCTAATCCAATTAGGGTTTTTAACCAATCTTGTGCATCCAATATGTGATTTTGTGTCATTTTGTGTCATTGGTTGAACATTTAGGTCATTTTCGTCCTCCCTAGGCTTATTCTAATCCAATTAGCGTTTTTAACCAATCTTGTGTATCCAATATGTGATTTTGTGTCACTAGTTGAACATTGAGGTCATTTTCATCCTCCCTAGGCTTATTCTAATCCAATTAGGGTTTTTAACCAATCTTGTGCATCCAATATGTGATTTTGTGTCATTTTGTGTCATTGGTTGAACATTTAGGTCATTTTCGTCCTCCCTAGGCTTATTCTAATCCAGTTAGGGTTTTTAACCGATCTTGTTCATCCAATATGTGATTTTGTGTCATTTTGTGTCATTGGTTGAACATTTAGGTCATTTTCGTCCTCCCTAGGCTTATTCTAATCCAATTAGGGTTTTTAACCAATCTTGTGCATCCAATATGTGATTTTGTGTCATTTTGTGTCATTGGTTGAACATTTAGGTCATTTTCGTCCTCCCTAGGCTTATTCTAATCCAATT
The DNA here is from genome assembly GCA_037974755.1 of Cicer yamashitae. Lineage (NCBI taxonomy): Eukaryota > Viridiplantae > Streptophyta > Magnoliopsida > Fabales > Fabaceae > Cicer > Cicer yamashitae. Next base: position 3,364,340 of record JBBPBQ010000009.1, on the reverse strand, counting down.
ACGGTTTTTAACCAATCTTGTGTATCCAATATGTGATTTTGTGTCACTAGTTGAACATTGAGGTCATTTTCATCCTCCCTAGGCTTATTCTAATCCAATTAGGGTTTTTAACCAATCTTGTGCATCCAATATGTGATTTTGTGTCATTTTGTGTCATTGGTTGAACATTTAGGTCATTTTCGTCCTCCCTAGGCTTATTCTAATCCAATTAGGGTTTTTAACCGATCTTGTTCATCCAATATGTGATTTTGTGTCATTTTGTGTCATTGGTTGAACATTTAGGTCATTTTCGTCCTCCCTAGGCTTATTCTAATCCAATTAGGGTTTTTAACCAATCTTGTGCATCCAATATGTGATTTTGTGTCATTTTCTGTCATTGGTTGAACATTTAGGTCATTTTTGTCCTCCCTAGGCTAATTCTAATCCAATTAGGGTTTTTAACCAATCTTGTGCATCCAATATGTGATTTTGTGTCATTGGTTGAACATTTAGGTCATTTTCGTCCTCCCTAGGCTTATTCTAATCCAATTAGGGTTTTTAACCAATCTTGTGCATCCAATATATGATTTTGTATGATTAGTTGAACATTTAGGTCGTTTTCGTCCTCCCTAGGCTTATTCTAATCCAATTAGGGTTTTTAACCAATCTTGTGCATCCAATATGTGATTTTGTGTCATTTTGTGTCATTGGTTGAACATTTAGGTCATTTTCGTCCTCCCTAGGCTTATTCTAATCCAATTAGGGTTTTTAACCAATCTTGTGCATCCTATATGTGATTTTGTATCATTGGTTGAACATTTAGGTCATTTTTGTCCTCCATAGGCTTATTCTAATCCAATTAGGGTTTTTAACCAATCTTGTGCATCCAATATGTGATTTTGTGTCATTGGTTGAACATTTAGGTCATTTTCGTCCTCCCTAGGCTTATTCTAATCCAATTAGGGTTTTCAACCGATCTTGTGCATTCAATATGTGATTTTGTGTCATTGGTTGAACATTTAGGTCATTTTCGTCCTCGCTAGGCTTATTCTAATCCAATTAGGGTTTTTAACCAATCTTGTGCATCCAATATGTGATTTTGTGTCATTTTGTGTCATTGGTTGAACATTTAGGTCATTTTCGTCCTCCCTAGGCTTATTCTTTTCCAATTAGGTTTTTTAACCAATAATTGTGCATCCAATATGTGATTTTGTGTCATTTTGTGTCATTGGTTGAACATTTAGGTCATGTTCGTCCTCCCTAGGCTTATTCTAATCCAATTAGGGTTTTTAACCAATCTTGTGCATCCAATATGTGATTTTGTGTCATTTTGTGTCATTGGTTGAACATTTAGGTCATTTTCGTCCTCCCTAGGCTTATTCTAATCCAATTAGGGTTTTTAACCAATCTTGTGCATCCAATATGTGATTTTGTGTCATTGGTTGACCTTTTAGGTCATTTTCGTCCTCCCTAGGCTTATTCTAATCCAATTAGGGTTTTTAACCAATCTTGTGCATCCAATATGTGATTTTGTGTCATTTTGTGTCATTGGTTGAACATTTAGGTCATTTTCGTCCTCCCTAGGCTTATTCTAATCCAATTAGTGTTTTTAACCATTCTTGTGCATCCAATATGTGATTTTGTTTAATTGGTTGAACATTTAGGTCATTTTGGCCTTGCTAGGCTTGTTCTAATCCAATTAGGATTTTTAACCAATCATGTGCATCCAAATATGTGATTTTTTGTCATTGGTTGAACATTTAGGTCATTTTCGTCCTCCCTAGGCTTATTCTAATCCAATTAGGGTTTTTAACCAATCTTGTGCATCCAATATGTGATTTTGTGTCATTTTGTGTCATTGGTTGAACATTTAGGTCATTTTCGTCCTCCCTAGGCTTATTCTAATCCAATTAGAGTTTTTAACCAATCTTGTGCATCCAATACGTGATTTTGTGTCATTTGTTGAACATTTAGGTCATTTTCGTCATCGCTATGCTTATTCTAATCCAATTAGGGTTTTTAACCAATCTTGTGCATCCAATATGTGATTTTGTGTCATTTTGTGTCATTGGTTGAACATTTAGGTCATTTTCGTCCTCCCTAGGCTTATTCTAATCCAATTAGGGTTTTTAACCAATCTTGTGCATCCAATATGTGATTTTGTGTCATTTTGTGTCATTGGTTGAACATTTAGGTCATATTCGTCCTCCCTAGGCTTATTCTAATCCAATTAAGGTTTTTAACCAATCTTGTGCATCCAATATGTGATTTTGTGTCATTTTGTGTCATTGGTTGAACATTTAGGTCATTTTCGTCCTCCCTAGGCTTATTCTAATCCAATTAGGGTTTTTAACCAATCTTGTGCATCCAATATGTGATTTTGTGTCATTTTGTGTCATTGGTTGAACATTTAGGTCATATTCGTCCTCCCTAGGCTTATTCTAATCCGATTAGGGTTTTTAACCAATCTTGTGCTTCCAATATGTGATTTTGTGTCATTGGTTGAACATTTAGGTCATTTTTGTCCTCCCTAGGCTTATTCTAATCCAATTAGGGTTTTTAAGCAATCTTGTGCATCCAATATGTGATTTTGTGTCATTGGTTGAACATTTAGGGCATTTTCGTCCTCCCAAAGCTTATTCTAATCCAATTAGGGTTTTTAACCAATCTTGTGCATCCAATATGTGATTTTGTGTCATTGGTTGAACATTTAGGTCATTTTCGTCCTCCCTAGGCTTATTCTAATCCAATTAGGGTTTTTAACCAATCTTGTGCATCCAATATGTGATTTTGTGTCATTGGTTGAACACTTAGGTCATTTTCGTCCTCCCTAGGCTTATTCTAATCCAATTAGGGTTTTAAACCAATCTTGTGCATCCAATATGTGATTTTGTTTCATTTTGTGTCGTTGGTTGAACATATAGATCATTTTCGTCCTCCATAGGCTTATTCTAATCCAATTAGGGTTTTTAACCAATCTTGTGCATCCAATATGTGATTTTCTGTCATTTTGTGTCATTGGTTGAACATTTAGGTCATTTTCGTCCTCCCTAGGCTTATTCTAATCCAATTAGGGTTTTTAACCAATCTTGTGCATCCAATATGTGATTTTGTGTCATTGGTTGAACATTTAGGTCATTTTCGTCCTCCCTAGAGTTATTCTTATCCAATTAGGGTTTTTAACCAATCTTGTGCATCCAATATGTGATTTTGTGTCATTTTGTGTCATTGGTTGAACATTTAGGTCATTTTCTTCCTCCCTAGGCTTATTCTAATCCAATTAGGGTTTTTAACCAATCTTGTGCATCCAATATGTGATTTTGTGTCGTTTTGCGTCATTGGTTGAACATTTAGGTCATTTTCGTCCTCCCTAGGCTTATTCTAATCCAATTAGGGTTTTTAACCAATCTTGTGCATCCAATATGTGATTTTGTGTCATTTTGTGTCATTGGTTGAACATTTAGGTCATTTTCGTCCTCCCTAGGCTTATTCTAATCCAATTAAGGTTTTTAACCAATCTTGTGCATCCAATATGTGATTTTGTGTCATTGGTTGAACATTTAGGTCATTATCGTCCTCCCTAGGCTTAATCTAATCCAATTAGGGTTTTTAACCAATCTTGTGCATCCAATATGTCATTTAGTGTCATTGGTTGAACATTTAGGTCATTTTCGTCCTCCCTTGGGTTATTCTTATCCAATTATGGTTTTTAACAAATCTTGTGCATCCAATATGTGATTTTGTGTCATTTTGTATCATTGGTTGAACATTTAGGTCATTTTCGTCCTCCCTAGGCTTATTCTAATCCAATTAGGGTTTTTAACCAATCTTGTGCATCCAATATGTGATTTTGTGTCATTTTGTGTCATTGGTTGAACATTTAGGTCATTTTCGTCCTCCCTAGGCTTATTCTAATCCAATTAGAGTTTTTAACCAATCTTGTGCATCCAATACGTGATTTTGTGTCATTTGTTGAACATTTAGGTCATTTTCGTCATCGCTATGCTTATTCTAATCCAATTAGGGTTTTTAACCAATCTTGTGCATCCAATATGTGATTTTGTGTCATTTTGTGTCATTGGTTGAACATTTAGGTCATTTTCGTCCTCCCTAGGCTTATTCTAATCCAATTAGGGTTTTTAACCAATCTTGTGCATCCAATATGTGATTTTGTGTCATTTTGTGTCATTGGTTGAACATTTAGGTCATTTTCGTCCTCCCTAGGCTTATTCTAATCATATTAGGGTTTTTAACCAATCTTGTGCATCCAATATGTGATTTTGAGTCATTTTTTGTCATCGGTTGAACATTTAGGTCATTTTCGTCCTCCCTAGGCTAATTCTAATCCAATTAGGGTTTTTAACCAATCTTGTGCATCCAATATGTGATTTTGTGTCATTTTGTGTCATTGGTTGAACATTTAGGTCATTTTCGTCCTCGCTAGGCTTATTCTAATCCAATTAGGGTTTTTAACCAACCTTGTGCATCCAATATGTTATTTTGTGTCATTGATTGAACATTTAGGTCATTTTTGGCCTCCCTAGGATTATTCTAATCCAATTAGGGTTTTTAACCAATCTTGTGCATCAAATATGTGATTTTGTGTCATTTTGTGTCATTGGTTGAACATTTAGGTCATTTTCGTCCTCCCTAGGCTTATTCTAATCATATTAGGGTTTTTAACCAATCTTGTGCATCCAATATGTGATTTTGTGTCATTGGTTAAACATTTAGGTCATTTTCGTCCTCCCTAGGCTTATTCTAATCCAATTAGGGTTTTTAACCAATCTTGTGCATCCAATATGTGATTTTGTGTCATTGGTTGAACATTTAGGTCATTTTCGTCCTCGCTAGGCTTATTGTAATCGAATTAGGGTTTTTAACCAATCTTGTGCATCCAATATGTGATTTTGTGTCATTTTGTGTCATTGGTTGAACATTTAGGTCATTTTCGTCCTCCCTAGGCTTATTCTAATCCAATTACGGTTTTTAACCAATATTGTGCATCCAATATGTGATTTTGTGTCATTTTGTGTCATTGGTTGAACATTTAGGTCATTTTTGTCGTCCCTAGGCATATTCTAATCCAATTAGTGTTTTTAACCAATCTTTTGCATCCAATATGTGATTTTGTGTCATTGGTTGAACATTTAGGTCATTTTCGTCCTCCCTAGGTTTATTCTAATCCAATTAGGGTTTTTAACCAATCTTGTGCATCCAATATGTGATTTTGTGTCATTTTGTGTCATTGCTTGAACATTTAGGTCATTTTCGTCCTCCCTAGGCTTATTCTAATCCAATTACGGTTTTTAACCAATCTTGTGCATCCAATATGTGATTTTGTGTTATTGGTTGAACATTTAGGTCATTTTCGTCCTCCCTAGGCTTATTCTAATCCAATTACGGTTTTTAACCAATCTTGTGCATATAATAAGTGATTTTGTGTCATTGGTAATCCAATTAGGTCATTTTCACCCTCGCTAGGCTTATTCTGATCCAATAAGGGTCTTTAACCAATCTTGTGCATCCAATATGTGATTTTGTGTCATTTTGTGTCATTGGTTTAACATTTAGGTCATTTTCGTCCCCCCAAGGCTTATTCTAATCCAATTAGGGTTTTTAACCAATCTAGTGCATCCAATACGTGATTTTGTGTCATTTTGTGTCATTGCTTGAACATTTAGGTCATTTTCGTCCTCCCTAGGCTTATTCTAATCCAATTAGGGTTTTTAACCAATCTTGTGCATCCAATATGTGATTTTGTGTCATTTTGTGTCATTGGTTGAACATTTAGGTCATTTTCGTCCTCCCTAGGCTTATTCTAATACAATTGGGGTTTTTAACCAATCTTGTGCATATAATAAGTGATTTTGTGTCATTGGTAATCCAATTAGGTCATTTTCGTCCTCGCTAGGCTTATTCCAATCCAATTAGGGTTTTTAACCAATCTTGTGCATCCAATATGTGATTTTGTGTCATTTTGTGTCATTGGTTGAACATTTAGGTCATTTTCGTCCTCCCTAGGCTTATTCTAATCCAATTACGGTTTTTAACCAATCTTGTGCATCCAATAATTGATTTTGTGTCATTTTGTGTCATTGGTTGAACATTTAGGTCATTTTTGTCGTCCCTAGGCATATTCTAATCCAATTAGGGTTTTTAACCAATCTTTTGCATCCAATATGTGATTTTGTGTCATTGGTTGAACATTTAGGTCGTTTTCGTCCTCCCTAGACTTATTCTAATCCATTTAGGGTTTTTAACCAATCTTGTGCATCCAATATGTGATTTTGTGTCATTTTGTGTCATTGGTTGAACATTTAGGTCATTTTCGTCCTCCCTAGGCTTATTCTAATGCAATTACGGTTTTTAACCAATCATGTGCATCCAATATGTGATTTTGTGTTATTTTGTGTCATTGGTTGATCATTTAGGTCATTTTTGTCGTCCCTAGGCTTATTCTAATCCAATTAGGGTTTTTAACCAATCTTGTGCATCCAATATGTGATTTTGTGTCATTGGTTGAACATTTAGGTCATTTTCGTCCTCCCTAGGCTTATTCTAATCCAATTAGGGTTTTTAACCAATCTTGTGCATCCAATATGTGATTTTGTGTCATTTTCTGTCATTGGTTGAACATTTAGGTCATTTTTGTCCTCCCTAGGCTTATTCTAATCCAATTAGGGTTTTTAACCAATCTTGTGCATTTAATATGTCATTTTGTGTCATTGGTTGAACATTTAGGTCGTTTTCATCCTCCCTAGGCTTATTCTAATCCATTTAGGGTTTTTAACCAATCTTGTGCATCCAATATGTGATTTTGTGTCATTTTGTGTCATTGGTTGAACATTTAGGTCATTTTCGTCCTCCCTAGGCTTATTCTAATGCAATTAGGGTTTTTAACCAATCTTGTGCATCCAATATGTGATTTTGTGTCATTTTGTGTCATTGGTTGAACATTTAGGTCATTTTCGTCCTCCCTAGGCTTATTCTAATCCAATTAGGGTTTTTAACCAATCTTGTGCATCCAATATGTGATTTTGTGTCATTGGTTGAACATTTAGGTCATTTTCGTTCTCCCTAGTCTTATTCTAATCTAATTAGGGTTTTTAACCAATCTTGTGCATCCAATATGTGATTTTGTTTCATTGGTTGAACATTTAGGTCATTTTCGTCCTCCCTAGGCTTATTCTAATCCAATTAGTGTTTTTAACCAATCTTGTGCATCCAATATGTGATTTTGTGTCATTTTGTGTCATTGGTTGAACATTTAGGTCATTTTCGTTCTCCCTAGGCTTATTCTAATCCAATTAGGGTTTTTAACCAATCTTGTGCATCCAATATGTGATTTTGTGTCATTTTGTGTCATTGGTTGAACATTTAGGTCATTTTCGTCCTCCCTAGGCTTATTCTAATCCAATTAGGGTTTTTAAACAATCTTTTGCATCCAGTATGTTGTTTTGTGTCATTGGTTGAACACTTAGGTTATTTTTGTCCTCCGTAGGCTTATTCTAATCCAATTAGGGTTTTTAACCAATCTTGTGCATCCAATATGTGATTTTGTGTCATTTTGTGTCATTGGTTGAACATTTAGGTCATTTTCGTCCTCCCTAGGCTTATTCTAATCCAATTAGGGTTTTTAACCAATCTTGTCCATCCAATATGTGATTTTGTGTCATTTTGTGTCATTTGTTGAACATTTAGGTCATTTTCGTCCTCCCTAGGCTTATTCTAATCCAATTAGGGTTTTTAACCAATCTTGTGCATCCAATATGTGATTTTGTGTCATTTTGTGTCATTGGTTGAACATTTAGGTCATTTTCGTCCTCCCTAGGCTTTTTCTAATCCAATTAGGGTTTTTAACCAATCTTGTGCATCCAATATGTGATTTTGTGTCATTGGTTGAACATTTAGGTCATTTTTGTCCTCCCTAGGCTTATTCTAATCCAATTAGGGTTTTTAACCAATCTTGTGCATCCAATATGTGATTTTGTGTCATTTTGTGTCATTGGTTGAACATTTAGGTCATTTTCGTCCTCCCTAGGCTTATTCTAATCCAATTACGAGTTTTAACCAATCTTGTGCATCCAATATGTGATTTTGTGTCATTGGTTGAATATTTAGGTCATTTTTGTCCTCCCTAGGCTTATTCTAATCCAATTAGGGTTTTTAACCAATCTTGTGCATCCAATATGTGATTTTGTGTCATTTTGTGTCATTGGTTGAACATTTAGGTCATTTTCGTCCTCCCTAGGCATATTCTAATCCAATTAGGGTTTGTAACCAATCTTGTGCATCTAATATGTGATTTTGTGTCATTGGTTGAACATTTAGGTCTTCTTCGTCCTCCCTAGGCTTATTCTAATCCAATTAGGGTTTTTAACCAATCTTGTGCATCCAATATGTGATTTTGTGTCATTTTGTGTCATTGGTTGAACATTTAGGTCATTTTCGTCCTCCCTAGGCTTATTCTAATCCAATTAGGGTTTTTAACCAATCTTGTGCATCCAATATGTGATTTTGTGTCATTTTGTGTCATTGGTTGAACATTTAGGTCATTTTCGTCCTCCCTAGGCTTATTCTAATCATATTAGGGTTTTTAACCAATCTTGTGCATCCAATATGTGATTTTGAGTCATTTTTTGTCATCGGTTGAACATTTAGGTCATTTTCGTCCTCCCTAGGCTAATTCTAATCCAATTAGGGTTTTTAACCAATCTTGTGCATCCAATATGTGATTTTGTGTCATTTTGTGTCATTGGTTGAACATTTAGGTCATTTTCGTCCTCGCTAGGCTTATTCTAATCCAATTAGGGTTTTTAACCAACCTTGTGCATCCAATATGTTATTTTGTGTCATTGATTGAACATTTAGGTCATTTTTGGCCTCCCTAGGATTATTCTAATCCAATTAGGGTTTTTAACCAATCTTGTGCATCAAATATGTGATTTTGTGTCATTTTGTGTCATTGGTTGAACATTTAGGTCATTTTCGTCCTCCCTAGGCTTATTCTAATCATATTAGGGTTTTTAACCAATCTTGTGTATCCAATATGTGATTTTGTGTCATTTTTTGTCATTGGTTGAACATTTAGGTCATTTTCGTCCTCCCTAGGCTAATTCTAATCCAATTAGGGTTTTTAACCAATCTTGTGCATCCAATATGTGATTTTGTGTCATTTTGTGTCATTGGTTGAACATTTAGGTCATTTTCGTCCTCGCTAGGCTTATTCTAATCCAATTAGGGTTTTTAACCAATCTTGTGCATCCAATATGTGATTTTGTGTCATTTTCTGTCATTGGTTGAACATTTAGGTCATTTTTGTCCTCCCTAGGCTTATTCTAATCCAATTAGGGTTTTTAACCAATCTTGTGCATTCAATATGTCATTTTGTGTCATTGGTTGAACATTTAGGTCGTTTTCGTCCTCCCTAGGCTTATTCTAATCCATTTAGGATTTTTAACCAATCTTCTGCATCCAATATGTGATTTTGTGTCATTTTGTGTCATTGGTTGAACATTTAGGTCATTTTCGTCCTCCCTAGGCTTATTCTAATCCAATTACGGTTTTTAACCAATCTTGTGCATCCAATATGTGATTTTGTGTCATTTTTTGTCATTGGTTGAACATTTAGGTCATTTTTATCGTCCCTAGGCATATTCTAATCCAATTAGGGTTTTTAACCAATCTTTTGCATCCAATATGTGATTTTGTGTCATTGGTTGAACATTTTGGTCGTTTTCGTCCTCCCTAGGCTTATTCTAATCCATTTAGGGTTTTTAACCAATCTTGTGCATCCAATACGTGATTTTGTGTCATTTTGTGTCATTGGTTGAACATTTAGGTCATTTTCGTCCTCCCTAGGCTTATTCTAATGCAATTACGGTTTTTAACCAATCATGTGCGTCCAATATGTGATTTTGTGTTATTTTGTGTCATTGGTTGAACATTTAGGTCATTTTTGTCGTCCCTAGGCTTATTCTAATCCAATTAGGGTTTTTAACCAATCTTGTGCATCCAATATGTGATTTTGTGTCATTGGTTGAACATTTAGGTCATTTTCGTCCTCCCTAGGCTTATTCTAATCCAATTAGGGTTTTTAACCAATCTTGTGCATCCAATATGTGATTTTGTGTCATTTTCTGTCATTGGTTGAACATTTAGGTCATTTTTGTCCTCCCTAGGCTTATTCTAATCGAATTAGGGTTTTTAACCAATCTTGTGCATTTAATATGTCATTTTGTGTCATTGGTTGAACATTTAGGTCGTTTTCGTCCTCCCTAGGCTTATTCTAATCCATTTAGGGTTTTTAACCAATCTTGTGCATCCAATATGTGATTTTGTGTCATTTTGTGTCATTGGTTGAACATTTAGGTCATTTTCGTCCTCCCTAGGCTTATTCTAAGCCAATTACGGTTTTTAACCAATCTTGTGCATCCAATATGTGATTTTGTGTCATTTTGTGTCATTGGTTGAACATTTAGGTCATTTT
>JBBPBQ010000009.1:3238170-3282372 GCA_037974755.1 Cicer yamashitae | reverse complement strand
GGTCATTTTCGTCCTCCCTAGACTTATTCTAATCCAATAAGGGTTTTTATCCAATCTTGTGCATCCAATATGTGATTTTGTGTCATTGGTTGCACATTTAGGTCATTTTCGTACTCCCTAGACTTATTCTAATGCAATTAGGGTTTTTAACCAATCTTGTGCATCCAATATGTGATTTTGTGACATTGGTTAAACATTTAGGTCATTTTCGTACTTCTTAGGCTTATTCTAATCCAATTTGGGTTTTTAACCAATCTTGTGCATATAATAAGTGATTTTGTGTCATTGGTTGCACATTTAGGTCATTTTCGTCCTCCCTAGACTTATTCTAATCCAATTAGGGTGTTTAACCAATCTTGTGCATCAATAAGTGATTTTGTGTCTTTGGTTGAACATTTAGGTCATTTTCGTCCTCCCTAGACCTATTCTAGTCCAATTAGGGTTTTTAACCAATCTTGTGCATCCAATAAGTGCGTTTGTGTCATTCGATTAACATATAGGTCATTTTCGTCCTCCCTAGGCTTATTCTAATCCAATTAGGGTTTTTAACCAATCTTGTGCATCCAATATGTGATTTTGTGTCATTGGTTGCACATTTAGGTCATTTTCGTCCTCCCTAGACTTATTCTAATCCAATTAGGGTTTTTAACAAATCTTGTGCATCCAATATGTGATTTTGTGTCATTGGTTGAATATTTGGGTCATTTTCGTCCTTCTTACGCTTATTCTCATCCAATTAGGGTTTTTAACCAATCTTGTGCATCCCATATGTGATTTTGTGTCATTGGTTGCACATTTCGGTCATTTTCGTCCTCCCTAGACTTATTCTAATCCAATATGGGGTTTTATCCAATCTTGTGCATCCAATATGTGATTTTGTGTCATTGGTTGCACATTTAGGTCATTTTCGTCCTCCCTAGACTTATTCTAATGCAATTAGGGTTTTTAACCAATCTTGTGCATCCAATATGTGATTTTGTGTCATTGGTTGCACATTTAGGTCATTTTCGTCCTCCCTAGACTTATTCTAATCCAATTAGGGTTTTTAACCAATCTTGTGCATCCAATATGTGATTTTGTGTCATTGGTTGAACATTTAGGTCATTTTCGTCCTCCCTAGGCTTATTCTAATCAAATTAGGATTTTTATCCAATCTTGTGCATCCCATATGTGATTTTGTGTCAATTTGTGTCATTGGGTGAACATTTTGGTCATTTTCGTTCTCCCTAGGCTTATTCTAATCCAATTAGGGTTTTTAACCAATCTTGTGCATCCAATATGTGATTTTGTGTCATTGGTTGCACATTTAGGTCATTTTCGTCCTCCCTAGGCTTATTCTAATCCAATTAGGGTTTTTAGCCTATCTTGTGCATCCAATATGTGATTTTGTGTCATTTTGTGTCATTGGTTGAACATTTAGGTCATTTTCGTCCTCCCTAGGCTTATTCTAATCCAATTAGGGTTTTTAACCAATCTTGTGCATCCAATATGTGATTTTGTGTCATTGGTTGAACATTTAGGTCATTTTCGTCCTCCCTAGGCTTATTCTAATCCAATTAGGGTTTTTAACCAATCTTGTGCATCCAATATGTGATTTGGTGTCATTGGTTGAACATTTAGGTCATTTTCGTCCTCCCTAGGCTAATTCTAATCCAATTAGGGTTTTTAACCAATCTTGTGCATCCAATATGTGATTTTGTGTCATTGGTTGAACATTTAGGTCATTTTCGTCCTCCCTAGGCTTATTCTAATCCAATTAGGGTTTTTAACCAATCTTGTGCATCCAATATGTGATTTTGTGTCATTGGTTGAACATTTAGGTCATTTTCCTCCTCCCTAGGCTTATTCTAATCCAATTAGGGTTTTTAATCAATCTTGTGCATCCAATATGTGATTTTGTGTCATTGGTTGAACATTTAGGTCATTTTCGTCCTCCTTAGGCTTATTCTAATCCAATTAGGGTTTTTAACCAATCTTGTGCATCCAATATGTGATTTTGTGTCATTGGTTGATCATTTAGGTCATTTTCGTCCTCCCTAGGCTTATTCTAATCCAATTAGGGTTTTTAACCAATCTTGTGCATCCAATATGTGATTTTGTGTCATTGTGTGTCATTGGTTGAACATTTAGGTCATTTTCGTCCTCCCTAGGCTTATTCTAATCCAATTAGGGTTTTTAACCAATCTTGTGCATCCAATATGTGATTTTGTGTCATTTTGTGTCATTGGTTGAACATTTAGGTCATTTTCGTCCTCCCTAGGCTTATTCTAATCCAATTACGATTTTTAACCAATCTTGTGCATCCAATATGTGATTTTGTGTCATTGGTTGAACATTTAGGTCATTTTCGTCCTCCCTAGGCCTATTATAATCCAATTAGGGTTTTTAACCAATCTTGTGCATCCAATATGTGATTTTGTGTCATTTTGTGTCATTGGTTGAACATTTAGGTCATTTTCGTCCTCCCTAGGCTTATTCTAATCCAATTAGGGTTTTTAACCAATCTTGTGCATCCAATATGTGATTTTGTGTCGTTGGTTGAACATTTAGGTCATTTTCGTCCTCCCTAGGCTTATTCTAATCCAATTAGGGTTTTTAACCAATCTTGTGCATCCAATATCTGATTTTGTGTCATTTTGTGTCATCGGTTGAACATTTAGGTCATTTTCGTCCTCCCTAGGCTTATTCTAATCCAATTAGGGTTTTTAACCAATCTTGTGCATCCAATATGTGATTTTGTGTCATTGGTTGAACATTTAGGTCATTTTCGTCCTCCCTAGGCTTATTCTAATCCAATTAGGGTTTTTAACCAATCTTGTGCATCCAATATGTGATTTTGTGTCATTTGTTGAACATTTAGGTCATTTTCGTCCTCCCTCGGCTTATTCTAATCCAATTAGGGTTTTTAACCAATCTTGTGCATCCAATATGTGATTTTGTGTCATTGGTTGAACATTTAGGTCATTTTCGTCCTCCCTAGGCTTATTCTAATCCAATTAGGGTTTTTAACCAATCTTGTGCATCCAATATGTGATTTTGTGTCATTGGTTGAACATTTAGGTCATTTTTGTCCTCCCTAGGCCTATTCTAATCCAATTAGGGTTTTTAACCAATCTTGTGCGTCCAATAAGTGATTTTGTGTCATTGGTTGAACATTTAGGTCATTTTCGTCCTCCCTAGGCTTATTCTAATCCAATTAGGGTTTGTAACCAATCTTGTGCATCCAATATGTGATTTTGTGTCATTTTGTGTCATTGGTTGAACATTTAGGTCATTTTCGTCTTCCCTAGGCTTATTCTAATCCAATTAGGGTTTTTAACCAATCTTGTGCATCCAATATGTGATTTTGTGTCATTGGTTGAACATTTAGGTCATTTTTGTCCTCCTTTGGCTTATTCTAATCCAATTAGGGTTTTTAACCAATCTTGTGCATCCAATATGTGATTTTGTGTCATTTTGTGTCATTGGTTGAACATTTAGGTCATTTTCGTCCTCCCTAGGCTTATTCTAATCCAATTACGATTTTTAACTAATCTTGTGCATCCAATATGTGATTTTGTGTCATTTTGTGTCATTGGTTGAACATTTAGGTCATTTTTGTCGTCCCTAGGCTTATTCTAATCCAATTAGGGTTTTTAACAAATCTTATGCATCCAATATGTGATTTTGTGTCATTGGTTGAACATTTAGGTCATTTTTGTCCTCCCTGGGCTTATTCTAATCCAGTTAGGGTTTTTAACCAATCTTGTGCATCCAATATGTGATTTTGTGTCATTGGTTGAACATTTAGGTCATTTTCGTCCTCCCTAAGCTTATTCTAATCCAATTAGGGTTTTTAACCAATCTTGTGCATCCAATATGTGATTTTGTGTCATTGGTTGAACATTTAGGTCATTTTCGTCCTCCCTAGGCTTATTCTTATCCAATTAGGGTTTTTAACCAATCTTGTGCATCCAATATGTGATTTTGTGTCATTGGTTGAACATTTAGGTCATTTTTGTCCTCCCTAGGCTTATTCTAATCCAATTAGGGTTTTTAACCAATCTTGTGCATCCAATATGTGATTTTGAGTCATTGGTTGAACATTTAGGTCATTTTCGTCCTCCCTAGGCTTATTCTAATCCAATTAGGGTTTTTAACCAATCTTGTGCATCCAATATGTGATTTTGTGTCATTGGTTGAACATTTAGGTCATTTTCGTCCTCCCTAGGCTTATTCTAATCCAATTAGCGTTTTTAACTAATCTTGTGCATCCAATATGTGATTTTGTGTCATTTTGTGTCATCGGTTCAACATTTAGGTCATTTTCGTCCTCCCTAGGATTATTCTAATCCAATTAAGGTTTTCAACCAATCTTGTGCATCCAATATGTGATTTTGTGTCATTGGTTGAACATTTAGGTCATTTTCGTCCTCCCTAGGCTTATTCTAATCCAATTAGGGTTTTTAACCAATCTTGTGCATCCAATATGTGATTTTGTGTCATTGGTTGAACATTTAGGTCATTATCGTCCTCCCTAGAGTTATTCTAATGCAATTAGTGTTTTTAACCAATCTTGTGCATCCAATATGTGATTTTGTGTCATTGGTTGAACATTTAGGTCATTTTCGTCCTCCCTAGGCTTATTCTAATCCAATTAGGGTTTTTAACCAATCTTGTGCATCCAATATGTGATTTTTTTATCATTTTGTGTTATTGGTTGAACATTTAGGTCATTTTCGTCCTCCCTAGGCTTATTCTAATCCAATTAGGGTTTTTAACCAATCTGCTGCATCCAATATGTGATTTTGTGTCATTGGTTGAACATTTAGGTCATTTTCGTCCTCCCTAGGCTTATTCTAATCCAATTAGGGTTTTTAACCAATCTTGTGCATCCAATATGTGATTTTGTGTCATTGGTTGAACATTTAGGTCATTTTCGTCCTCCCTAGGCTTATTCTAATCCAATTAGGGTTTTTAACCAATCTTGTGCATCCAATATGTGATTTTGTGTCATTGCTTGAACATTTAGTTCATTTTCGTTCTCCCTAGGCTTATTCTAATCCAATTAGGGTTTTTAACCAATCTTGTGCATCCAATATGTGATTTTGTGTCATTTTGTGTCATTGGTTGAACATTTAGGTCATTTTCGTCCTCCCTAGGCTTATTCTAATCCAATTAGGGTTTTTAACCAATCTTGTGCATCCAGTATGTGATTTTGTGTCATTGATTGAACATTTAGGTCATTTTCGTCCTCCCTAGGCTTATTCTAATCCAAATAGGGTTTTTAATCAATCTTGTGCATCCAATATGTGATTTTGTGTCATTGGTTGAACATTTAGGTCATTTTCGTCCTCCCTAGGCTTATTCTAATCCAATTAGGGTTTTTAACCAATCTTGTGCATCCAATATGTGATTTTGTGTCATTGGTTGAACATTTAGGTCATTTTCGTCCTCCCTAGGCTTATTCTAATCCAATTAGGGTTTTTAACCAATCGTGTGCATCCAATATGTGATTTAGTGTCATTGGTTGAACATTTAGGTCATTTTCGTCCTCCCTAGGCTTATTCTAATCCAATTAGGGTTTTTAACCAATCTTGTGCATCCAATATGTGATTTTGTGTCATTGGTTGAACATTTAGGTCATTTTCGTCTTCCCTAGGCTTATTCTAATCCAATTAGGGTTTTTAACCAATCTTGTGCAACCAATATGTGATTTTGTGTCATTTTGTGTCATTGGTTGAACATTTAGGTCATTTTCGTCCTCCCTAGGCTTATTCTAATCCAATTAGGGTTTTTAACCAATCTTGTGCATCCAGTATGTGATTTTGTGTAATTTTGTGTCATTGGTTGAACATTTAGGTCATTTTCGTCCTCCCTAGGCTTATTCTAATCCAATTAGGGTTTTTAACCAATCTTGTGCAACCAATATGTGATTTTGTGTCATTGGTTGAACATTTAGGTCTATTTCGTCCTCCCTACGCTTATTCTAATCCAATTAGGGTTTTTAACCAATCTTGTGCATCCAACATGTGATTTTGTGTCATTGGGTGAACATTTAGGTCATTTTCGTCCTCCCTAGGCTTATTCTAATCCAATTAGGGTTTTTAACCAATCTTGTGCATCCAATATGTGATTTTGTGTCATTGGTTGAACATTTAGGTCATTTTCGTCCTCCCTAGGCTTATTCTAATCCAATTAGGGTTTTTAACCAATCTTGTGCATCCAATATGTGATTTTGTGTCATTGGTTGAACATTTAGGTCATTTTCGTCCTCCCTAGGCTCATTTAGGTCATTTTCGTCCTCCCTAGGCTTATTCTAATCCAATTAGGGTTTTTAACCAATCTTGTGCATCCAATATGTGATTTTGTGTCATTTTGTGTCATTGGTTGAACATTTAGGTCATTTTCGTCATCCCTAGGCTTATTCTAATCCAATTAAGGTTTTTTACCAATCTTGTGCTTCCAATATGTGATTTTGTGTCATTGGTTGAACATTTAGGTCATTTTCGTCCTCCCTAGGCTTATTCTAATCCAATTAGGGTTTTTAACCAATCTTGTGCATCCAATATGTGATTTTGTGTCATTGGTTGAACATTTAGGTCATTTTCGTCCTCCCTAGGCTTATTCTAATCCAATTAGCATGTTTAACCAATCTTGTGCATCCAATATGTGATTTTGTGTCATTTTCTGTCACTGGTTGAACATTTAGGTCATTTTTGTCCTCCATAGGCTAATTCTAATCCAATTAGGGTTTTTAACCAATCTTGTGCATCCAATATGTGATTTTGTGTGATTAGTTGAACATTTAGGTCATTTTCGTCCTCCCTAGGGTTATTCTAATCCAATTAGTGTTTTTAACCAATCTTGTGCATCCAATATTTGATTTTGTGTCATTAATTGAACACTTATCTCATTTTCGTCCTCCCTAAGTTTATTCTAATCCAATTAGGGTTTTTAACCAATCTTGTGCATCCAATATGTGATTTTGTGTCATTTTGTGTCATTGGTTGAACATTTAGGTCATTTTCGTCCTCCCTAGGCTTATTCTAATCCAATTACGGTTTTTAACAAATCTTGTGCATCCAATATGTGATTTTGTGTAATTGGTTGAACATTTAGGTCATTTTCGTCGTCCCTTGGCTTATTCTAATCCAATTAGGGTTTATAACCAATCTTGTGCATCCAATATGTGAATTTGTGTGATTAGTTGAACATTTAGGTCATTTTCGTCCTCCCTAGGGTTATTCTAATCCAATTAGTGTTTTTAACCAATCTTGTGCATCCAATATTTGATTTTGTGTCATTAATTGAACACTTATGTCATTTTCGTCCTCCCTAAGTTTATTCTAATCCAATTAGGGTTTTTAACCAATCTTGTGCATCCAATATGTGATTTTGTTTCATTTTGTGTCATTGGTTGAACATTTAGGTCATTTTCGTCCTCCCTAGGGATATTCTAATCCAATTAGGGTTTTTAACCAATCTTGTGCATCCAATATGTGATTTTGTGTCATTTTGTGTCATTGGTTGAACATTTAGGTCATTTTCGTCCTCCCTAGGCTTATTCTAATCCAATTACGGTTTTTAACCAATCTTGTGCATCCAATAATTGATTTTGTGTCATTTTGTGTCATTGGTTGAACATTTAGGTCATTTTCGTCCTCCCTAGGCTTATTCTAATCCAATTAGGGTTTTTAACCAATCTTGTGCATACAATATGTCATTTTGTGTCATTTTGTGTCATTGGTTGAACATTTAGTTCATTTTCGTCCTCCCTAGGCTTATTCTAATCCATTTAGGGTTTTTAACCAATCTTGTGCATCCAATATGTGATTTTGTGTCATTTTGTGTCATTGGTTGAACGTTTAGGTCATTTTCGTCCTCCCTAGGCTTATTCTAATCCAATTACGATTTTTAACTAATCTTGTGCATCCAATATGTGATTTTGTGTCATTTTGTGTCATTGGTTGAACATTTAGGTCATTTTTGTCGTCCCTTGGCTTATTCTAATCCAATTAGGGTTTTTAACAAATCTTGTGCATCCAATATGTGATTTTGTGTCATTGGTTGAACATTTAGGTCATTTTTGTCCTCCCTGGGCTTATTCTAATCCAGTTAGGGTTTTTAACCAATCTTGTGCATCCAATATGTGATTTTGTGTCATTGGTTGAACATTTAGGTCATTTTCGTCCTCCCTAAGCTTATTCTAATCCAATTAGGGTTTTTAACCAATCTTGTGCATCCAATATGTGATTTTGTGTCATTGGTTGAACATTTAGGTCATTTTCGTCCTCCCTAGGCTTATTCTTATCCAATTAGGGTTTTTAACCAATCTTGTGCATCCAATATGTGATTTTGTGTCATTGGTTGAACATTTAGGTCATTTTTGTCCTCCCTAGGCTTATTCTAATCCAATTAGGGTTTTTAACCAATCTTGTGCATCCAATATGTGATTATGTGTCGTTTTGTGTCATTGGTTGAACATTTAGGTCATTTTCGTCCTCCCTAGGCTTATTCTAATCCAATTAGGGTTTTTAACCAATCTTGTGCATCCAATATGTGATTTTGTGTCATTGGTTGAACATTTAGGTCATTTTCGTCCTCCATTGGCTTATTCTAATCCAATTAGGTTTTTAACCAATCTTGTGCATCCAATATGTGATTTTGTGTCATTTTGTGTCATTGGTTGAACATTTAGGTCATTTTCGCCCTCCCTAGGCTTATTCTAATCCAATTAGGGTTTTTAACCAATCTTGTGCATCCAATATGTGATTTTGTGTCATTTTGTGTCATTGGTTGAACATTTAGGTCAATTTCGTCCTCCCTAGGCTTATTCTAATCCAATTAGGGTTTTTAACCAATCTTGTGCATCCAATATGTGATTTTGTGTCATTGGTTGAACATTTAGGTAAATTTCGTCCTCCCTAGGCTTATTCTAATCCAATTAGGGTTTTTAACCAATCTTGTGCATCCAATATGTGATTTTGTGTCATTGGTTGAACATTTAGGTCATTTTCGTCCTCCCTAGGCTTATTCTAATCCAATTAGGGTTTTTAACCAATCTTGTGCATCCAATATGTGATTTTGTGTCATTGGTTGAACATTTAGGTCATTTTCGTCCTCCCTAGGCTTATTCTAATCCAATTAGGGTTTTTAACCAATCTTGTGCATCCAATATGTGATTTTGTGCATTTTGTGTCATTGGTTGAACAGTTAGGTCATTTTGGTCCTCCCTAGGCTTATTCTAATCCAATTAGGGTTTTTAACCAATCTTGTGCATCCAATATGTGATTTTGTGTCATTGGTTGAACATTTAGGTCATTTTCGTCCTCCCTAGGCTTATTCTAATCCAATTAGGGTTTTTAAAAAATCTTGTGCATCAAATATGTGATTTTGTGTCATTGGTTGAACGTTTAGGTCATTTTGGTCCTCCTTAGGCTTATTCTAATCCAATTAGGGTTTTTAACCAATCTTGTGCATCCAATATGTGATTTTGTGTCATTTTGTGTCATTGGTTGAACATTTAGGTCATTTTCGTCCTCCCTAGGCTTATTCTAATCCAATTAGGGTTTTTAACCAATCTTGTGCATCAAATATGTGATTTTGTGTCATTGGTTGAAAATTTAGGTCATTTTCGTCCTCCCTAGGCTTATTCTAATCCAATTAGGGTTTTTAACCAATCTTGTGCATCCAATATGTGATTTTGTGTCATTATGTGTCATTGGTTGAACATTTAGGTCATTTTCGTCCTCCCTAGGCTTATTCTAATCCAATTAGGGTTTTTAACCAATCTTGTGCATCCAATATGTGATTTTGTGTCATTGGTTGAAAATTTAGGTCATTTTCGTCCTCCCTAGGCTTATTCTAATCCAATTAGGGTTTTTAACCAATCTTGTGCATCCAATATGTGATTTTGTGTCATTTTGTGTCATTGGTTGAACATTTAGGTCATTTTCGTCCTCCCTAGGCTTATTCTAATCCAATTAGGGTTTTTAACCAATCTTGTGCATCCAATATGTGATTTTGTGTCATTGGTTGAACATTTAGGTCATTTTCGTCCTCCCTAGGCTTATTCTAATCCATTTAGGATTTTTAACCAATCTTGGGCATCCAATATGTGATTTTGTGTCATTTTGTGTCATTGGTTGAACATTTAGGTCATTTTCGTCCTCCCTATGCTTATTCTAATCCAATTAGGGTTTTTAACCAATCTTGTGCATCCAATATGTGATTTTGTGTCATTTTGTGTCATTGGTTGAACATTTAGGTCATTTTCGTTCTCCCTAGGCTTATTCTAATCCAATTAGGGTTTTTAACCAATCTTGTGCATACAATATGTCATTTTGTGTCATTTTGTGTCATTGGTTGAACATTTAGGTCATTTTCGTCCTCCCTAGGCTTATTCTAATCCATTTAGGGTTTTTAACCAATCTTGTGCATCCAATATGTGATTTTGTGTCATTTTGTGTCATTGGTTGAACATTTAGGTCATTTTCGTTCTCCCTAGGCTTATTCTAATCCAATTAGGGTTTTTAACCAATCTTGTGCATCAAATATGTGATTTTGTGTCAATGGTTGAACATTTAGGTCATTTTGGACATCCCTAGGCTTATTCTAATCCAATTAGGGTTTTTAACCAATCTTGTGCATCCAATATGTAATTTTGTGTCATTGGTTGAACATTTAGATCATTTTCGTCCTCCCTAGGCTTATTCTAATCCAATTAGGGTTTTTAACCAATCTTGTGCATCCAATATGTGATTTTGTGTCATTGGTCTAACATTTAGGTCATTTTCGTCCTCCCTAGGCTTATTCTAATCCAATTACGGTTTTTAACCAATCTTGTGCATCCAATATGTGATTTTGTGTCATTGGTTGAACATTTAGATCATTTTCGTCCTCCCTAGGCTTATTCTAATACAATTAGGGTTTTTAACCAATCTTGTGCATCCAAATGTGATTTTGTGTCATTTTGTGTCATTGGTTGAACATTTAGGTCATTTTCGTCCTCCCTAGGCTTATTCTAATCCAATTAGGGTTTTTAACCAATCTTGTGCATCCAATATGTGATTTTGTGTCATTGGTTGAACATTTAGGTCATTTTCGTCCTCCCTAGGCTTATTCTAATCCAATTAGGGTTTTTAACCATTCTTGTGCAACCAAATGTGATTTTGTGTCATTTTGTGTCATTGGTTGAACATTTAGGTTATTTTCGTCCTCCCTAGGCTTATTCTAATCCAATTAGGGTATCTAACCAATCTTGTGCATCCAATATGTGATTTTGTGTCATTGGTTGAACATTTAGGTCATTTTCGTCCTCCCTATGCTTATTCTAATCCAACTAGAGTTTTTAACCAATCTTGTGCATCCAATATGTGATTTTGTGTCATTGGTTGAACATTTAGGTCATTTTCGTCCTCCTTAGGCTTATTCTAATCCAATTAGGGTTTTTAACCAATCTTGTGCATCCAATATGTGATTTTGTGTCATTGGTTGAACATTTAGGTCATTTTCGTCCTCCCTAGGCTTATTCTAATCCAATTAGGGTTTTTAACTAATCTTGTGCATCCAATATGTGATTTTGTGTCCTTAGTTGAACATTTAGGTCGTTTTCGTCCTCCCTAGGCTTATTCTAATCCAATTAGGGTTTTCAACCAATCTTGTGCATCCAATATGTGATTTTGTGTCATTTTGTGTCATTGGTTGAACATTTAGGTCATTTTCGTCCTCCCTAGGCTTATTCTAATCCAATTAGGGTTTTTAACCAATCTTGTGCATCCAATATGTGATTTTGTGTCATTGGTTGAACATTTAGGTCATTTTTGTCTTCCCTAGGCTTATTCTAATCCAATTAGGGTTTTTAACTAATCTTGTGCATCCAATATGTGATTATGTGTCATTGGTTGAACATTTAGGTCATTTTTGTCCTCCCTAGGCTTATTCTAATCCAATTAGGGTTTTTAACCAATCTTGTGCATCCAATATGTGATTTTGTGTCATTGGTTGAACATTTAGGTCATTTTCGTCCTCCCTAGGCTTATTCTAATCCAATTAGGGTTTTTAACCAATCTTGTGCATCCAATATATGATTTTGTGTAATTTTGTGTCATTGGTTGAACATTTAGGTCATTTTCGTCCTCCCTAGGCTTATTCTAATCCAATTAGGGTTTTTAACCAATCTTGTGCATCCAATATGTGATTTTGTGTCATTTTGTGTCATTGTTTGAACATTTAGGTCATTTTCGTCCTCTCAAGGCTTTTTGTATTCCAATTAGGGTTTTTAACCAATCTTGTGCATCCCATATGTGATTTTGTGTCATTGGTTGAACATTTAGGTCATTTTCGTCCTCCCTAGGCTTATTCTAATCCAATTAGGGTTTTTAACCAATCTTGTGCATCCAATATGTGATTTTGTGTCATTGGTTGAACATTTAGGTCATTTTCGTCCTCCGAAGGCTTATTCTCATCCAATTAGGGTTTTTAAACAATTTTGTGCATCCAATATGTGATTTTGTGTCATTGGTTGCGCATTTAGATCATTTTCGTCCTCCCTAGGCTTATTCTAATCCAATTAGGGTTTTTAACCAATCTTGTGCATCCAATATGTGATTTTGTGTCATTTTGTGTCATTGGTTGAACATTTAGGTCATTTTCGTCCTCCCTAGGCCTATTCTAATCTAATTAAGGTCTTTAACCAATCTTGTGCATCCAATATGTGATTTTGTGTCATTGGTTGAACATTTAGGTCATTTTCGTCCTCCCTAGGCTTATTCTAATCCAATTAGGGTTTTTAACCAATCTTGTGCATCCAATATGTGATTTTGTGTCATTGGTTGAACATTTAGGTCATTTTCGTCCTCCCTAGGCTTATTTTAATCCATTTAGGGTTTTTAACCAATCTTGTGCATCCAATATGTGATTTTGTGTCATTGGTTGAACATTTAGGTCATTTTCGTCGTCCCTAGGCTTATTCTAATCCAATTAGGGTTTTTAACCAATCTTGTGCATCCAATATGTGATTTAATGTCATTGGTTGAACATTTAGGTCATTTTCGTCCTCCCTAGGCTTATTCTAATCCAATTAGGGTTTTTAACCAATCTTGTGCATCCAATATGTGATTTTGTGTCATTGGTTGAACATTTAGGTCATTTTGGTCCTCCCTAGGCTTATTCTAATCCAATTAGGGTTTTTAACCAATCTTGTGCATCCAATATGTGATTTTGTGTCATTGGTTGAACATTTAGGTCATTTTCGTCGTCCCTAGGCTTATTCTAATCCAATTACAGTTTTTAACCAATCTTGTGCATCCAATATGTGATTTTGTGTCATTGGTTGAACATTTAGGTCATTTTCGTCCTCCCTAGGCTTATTCTAATCCAATTAGGGTTTTTAACCAATCTTGTGCATCCAATATGTGATTTTGTGTCATTGGTTGAACATTTAGGTCATTTTCGTCCTCCCTAGGCTTATTCTAATCCAATTAGGGTTTTTAACCAATCTCGTGCATCCAATATGTGATTTTCTGTCATTGGTTGAACATTTAGGTCATTTTCGTCCTCCCTAGGCTTATTCTAATCCAATTAGGGTTTTTAACCAATCTTGTGCATCCAATATGTGATTTTGTGTCATTGGTTGAACATTTAGGTCATTTTCGTCCTCCCTAGGCTTATTCTAATCCAATTAGGGTTTTTAACCAATCTTGTGCATCCAATAAGTGATTTTGTGTCATTCGTTGGACATTTAGGTCATTTTCGTCCTCCCTAGGCTTATTCTAATCCAATTAGGGTTTTTAACCAATCTTGTGCATCCAATATGTGATTTTGTGTCATTGGTTGCACATTTAGGTCATTTTCGTCCTCCCTAGGCTTATTCTAATCCAATTAGGGTTTTTAACCAATCTTGTGTATATAATAAGTGATTTTGTGTCATTGGTAATCCAATTAGGTCATTTTCGTCCTCCATAGGCTTATTCTAATCCAATTAGGGTTTTTAACCAATCTTTTGCATCCAATATGTGATTTTGTGTCATTGGTTGAACATTTAGGTCATTTTCGTCCTCCCTAGGCTTATTCTAATCCAATTAGGGTTTTTAACCAATCTTGTGCATATAATAAGTGATTTTGTGTCATTGGTAATCCAATTTGGTCATTTACGTCCTCCTTATGCTTATTCTAATCCAATTAGGGTTTTTAACCAATCTTGTGCATCCAATATTTGATTTAGTGTCATTGGTTGAACATTTAGGTCATTTTCGTCCTCCCTAGGCTTATTCTAATCCAATTAGGGTTTTTAACCAATCTTGTGCATCCAATATGTGATTTTGTGTCATTGGTTGAACATTTAGGTCATTTTCGTCCTCCCTACGCTTATTCTAATCCAATTAGGGTTTTTAACCAATCTTGTGCATCCAATATGTGATTTTGTGTCATTGGTTGAACATTTAGGTCATTTTCGTCCTCCGTAGGCTTATTCTAATCTAATTAGCGTTTTTAACCAATCTTGTGCATATAATAAGTGATTTTGTGTCATTGGTAATCCAATTAGGTCATTTTCGTCCTCCATAGGTTTATTCTAATCCAATTAGGGTTTTTAACCAATCTTTTGCATCCAATATGTGATTTTGTGTCATTGGTTGAACATTTAGGTCATTTTCGTCCTCCCTAGGCTTATTCTAATCCAATTAAGGTTTTTAACCAATCTTGTGCATCCAATATGGGATTTTGTGTCATTGGTTGCACATTTAGGTCATTTTCGTGCTCCCTAGGCTTATTCTAATCAAATTAGGGTTTTTAACCAATCTTGTGCATATAATAAGTGATTTTGTGTCATTGGTATTCCAATTAGGTCATTTTCGTCCTCGCTAGGCTTATACTAATCCTATTAGGGTTTTTAACCAATCTTGTGCATCCAATATGTGATTTTGTGTCATTGGTTGAACATTTAGGTCATTTTCGTCCTCCCTAGGCTTATTCTAATCCAATTAGGGTTTTTAACCAATCTTGTGCATCCAATATGTGATTTTGTGTCATTGGTTGAACATTTAGGTCATTTTCCTCCTCCCTAGGCTTATTCTAATCCAATTAGGGTTTTTAACCAATCTTGTGCATCCAATATGTGATTTAGTGTCCTTTTGTGTCATTGGTTGAACATTTAGGTCATTTTCGTCCTCCCTAGGCTTATTCTAATCCAATTAGGGTTTTTAACCAATCTTGTGCATCCAATATGTGATTTTGTGTCATTGGTTGAACATTTAGGTCATTTTCCTCTTCCCTAGGCATATTCTAATCCAATTAGGGTTTTTAACCAATCTTGTGCATCCAATATGTGATTTTGTGTCGTTTTGTGTAATTGGTTGAACATTTAGGTCATTTTCGTCCTCCCTAGGCTTATTCTAATCCAATTAGGGTTTTTAACCAATCTTGTGCATCCAATATGTGATTTTGTGTCATTGGTTGAACATTTAGGTCATTTTCGTCCTCCCTAGGCTTATTCTAATCCAATTAGGGTTTTTAACCAATCTTGTGCATCCAATATGTGATTTTGTGTCATCTTGTGTCATTGGTTGAACATTATGTCATTTTCGTCCTCCATAGGCTTATTCTAATCCAATTAGGGTTTTTAACCAATCTTGTGCATCCAATAGGTGATTTGTGTCATTTGGTGGCATTCGTTGAAAATTTAGGTCATTTTCGTCCTCCCTAGGCTTATTCTAATCCAATTAGGGTTTTTAACCAATCTTGTGCATCCAATATGTGATTTTGTGTCATTGGTTGAACATTTAGGTCATTTTCGTCCTCCCTAGGCTTATTCTAATCCAATTAGGGTTTTTAACCAATCTTGTGCATCCAATATGTGATTTTGTGTCATTGGTTGAACATTTAGGTCATTTTCGTCCTCGCTAGGCTTTTTCGAATCCAATTAGGGTTTTTAACCAATCTTGTGCATCCAATATGTGATTTTGTGTCATTGGTTGAACATTTAGGTCATTTTCGTCCTCCCTAGGCTTATCCTAATCCAATTAGGGTTTTTAACCAATCTTGTGCATCCAATATGTGATTTTGTACCATTGGTTGAACATTTAGGTCATTTTCGTCCTCCCTAGCCTTATTCTAATCCAATTATGGTTTTTAACCAATCTTGTGCATCCAATATGTGATTTTGTGTCATTTTGGGTCATTGGTTTAACATATAGGTCATTTTCGTCCTCCCTAGGCTTATTCTAATCCAATTAGGGTTTTTAACCAATCTTGTGCATCCAATATGTGATTTTGTGTCATTGGTTGAACATTTAGGTCATTTTCGTCCTCCCTAGGCTTATTCTAATCCAATTAGGGTTTTTAACCAATCTTGTGCATCCAATATGTGATTTTGTGTCATTGGTTGAACATTTAGGACATTTTGGTCCTCCCTAGGCTTATTCTAATCCAATTAGGGTTTTTAACCAATCTTGTGCATCCAATATGTGATTTTGTGTCATCTTGTGTCATTGGTTGAACATTTAGGCCATTTTCATCCTCCCTAGGCTTATTCTAATCCAATTAGGGTTTTTAACCAATCTTGTGCATCCAATATGTGATTTTGTGTCATTGGTTGAACATTTAGGTCATTTTCGTCCTCCCTAGGCTTATTCTAATCCAATTAGGGTTTTTAACCAATCTTGTGCATCTAATATGTGATTTTGTGTCATTGGTTGAACATTTAGGTCATTTTCGTCCTCCCTAGGCTTATTCTAATCCAATTAGGGTTTTTAACCAATCTTGTGCATCCAATATGTGATTTTGTGTCATTGGTTGTACATTTAGGTGATTTTCGTCCTCCCTAGGCTTATTCTAATCCAATTAGGGTTTTTAACCAATCTTGTGCATCCAATATGTGATTTTGTGTCATTGGTTGAACATTTAGGTCATTTTCGTCCTCCCTAGGCTTATTCTAATCCAATTAGGGTTTTTAACCAATCTTGTGCATCCAATATGTGATTTTGTGTCATTTTGTGTCATTGGTTGAACATTTTGTTCATTTTCGTTCTCCCTAGGCTTATTCTAATCCAATTAGGGTTTTTAACCAATCTTGTGCATCCAATATGTGATTTTGTGTCATTGGTTGAACATTTAGGTCAATTTCGTCCTCCCTAGGCTTATTCTAATCCAATTAGGGTTTTTAACCTATCTTGTGCATCCAATATGTAATTTTGTATCATTTTGTGTCATTGGTTGAACATTTAAGACATTTGCGTCCTCCCTAGGTTTATTCTAATCCAATTAGGGTTTTTATCCAATCTTATGCATCCAATATGTGATTTTGTGTCATTTTGTGTCATTGGTTGAACATTTACGTCATTTTTGTCCTCCCTAGGCTTATTCTAATCCAATTAGGGTTTTTAACCAATCTTGTGCATCCAATATGTGATTTTGTGTCATTGGTTGAACATTTAGGTCATTTTCGTCCTCCCTAGGCTTATTCTAATCCAATTAGGGTTTTTAACCAATCTTGTGCATCCAATATGTGATTTTGTGTCATTGGTTGAACATTTAGGTCATTTTTGTCCTCCCTAGGCTTATTCTAATCCAAATAGGGTTTTTAACCAATCTTGTGCATCCAATATGTGATATTGTGTCATTGGTTGAACATTTAGGTCATTTTCGTCCTCCCTAGGCTTATTCTAATCCAATTAGGGTTTTTAACCAATCTTGTGCATATAATAAGTGATTTTGTGTCATTGGTTGAACATTTAGGTCATTTTCGTCGTCCCTAGGCTTATTCTAATCCAATTACGGTTTTTAACCAATCTTGTGCATCCAATATGTGATTTTGTGTCATTTTATGTCATTGGATGAACATTTAGGTCATTTTCGTCCTCCCTAGGCTTATTCTAATCCAATTAGGGTTTTTAACCAATCTTGTGCATATAATAAGTGATTTTGTGTCATTGGTAATCCAATTAGGTCATTTTCGTCCTCGCTAGGCTTATTCTAATCCAATGAGGGTTTTTAACCAATCTTGTGCATCCAATATGTGATTTTGTGTCATTTTGTGTCATTGGTTGAACATTTAGGTCATTTTCGTCCTCCCTAGGCTTATTCTAATCCAATGAGGTTTTTTAACCAATCTTGTGCATCCTATATGTGATTTTGTGTCATTGGTTGAACATTTAGGTCATTTTTGTCCTCCATAGGCTTATTCTAATCCAATTAGGGTTTTTAACCAATCTTGTGCATCCAATATGTGATTTTGTGTCATTGGTTGAACATTTAGGTCATTTTCGTCCTCCCTAGGCTTATTCTAATCCAATTAGGGTTTTAACCAATCTTGTGCATCCAATATGTGATTTTGTGTCATTGGTTGAACATTTAGGTCATTTTCGTCCTCCCTAGGCTTATTCTAATCCATTTAGGGTTTTTAACCAATCTTGTGCATCCAATATGTGATTTTGTGTCATTTTGTGTCATTGGTTGAACGTTTAGGTCATTTTCGTCCTCCCTAGGCTTATTCTAATCCAAT
Organism: Cicer yamashitae; assembly: GCA_037974755.1. Lineage (NCBI taxonomy): Eukaryota > Viridiplantae > Streptophyta > Magnoliopsida > Fabales > Fabaceae > Cicer > Cicer yamashitae. The sequence continues at coordinate 3,263,891 of JBBPBQ010000009.1, read as the reverse complement.
TAGGGTTTTTAACCAATCTTGTGCATCCAATATGTGATTTTGTGTCGTTGGTTGAACATTTAGGTCATTCTCGTCCTCCCTACGCTTATTCTAATCCAATTAGGGTTTTAACCAATCTTATGCATCCAATATGTGATTTTGTGTCATTCTGTGTCATTGGTTGAACATTTAGGTCATTTTCGTCCTCCCTAGGCTTATTCTAATCCAATTACGGTTTTTAACCAATCTTGTGCATCCAATATGTGATTTTGTGTCATTGGTTGAACATTTAGGTCATTTTCGTCCTCCCTAGGCTTATTCTAATCCAATTAGGGTTTTTAACCAATCTTGTGCATCCAATATGTGATTTTGTGTCATTGGTTGCACATTTAGGTCATTTTCATCCTCCCTAGACTTATTCTAATCTAATTAGGGTTTTTAACCAATCTTGTGCATCCAATATGTGATTTTGTGTCATTAGTTGAACACTTTGGTCATTTTCGTACTTCTTAGGCTTATTCTAATCCAATTAGGGTTTTTAACCAATCTTGTGCATCCAATATGTGATTTTGTGTCATTGGTTGCACATTTAGGTCATTTTCTTCCTCCCTAGGCTTATTCTAATCCAATTAGGTTTTTTAACCAATCTTGTTCTTCAATAAGTGATTTTGTGTCTGTGGTTGAACATTTAGGTCATTTTCGTCCTCCCTAGGTTTATTCTAATCCAAGTAGGGTTTTTAACCAATCTTGTGCATCCAATAAGTGTGTTTGTGTCATTCGATTAACATTTAGGTCATTTTCGTCCTCCCTAGGCTTATTTTAATCCAATTAGGGTTTTTAACCAATCTTGTGCATCCAATATGTGATTTTGTGTCATTGGTTGAACACTTTGGTCATTTTCGTACTTCTTAGGCTTATTCTAATCCAATTTGGGTTTTTAACCAATCTTGTACATATAATATGTGATTTTGTGTCATTGGTTGCACATTTAGGTCATTTTCATCCTTCCTAGACTTATTCTAATCTAATTAGGGTTTTTAACCAATAATGTGCATCCAATATGTGATTTTGTGTCTTTGGTTGAACATTTAGGTCATTTTCGTCCTCCCTAGACCTATTCTAGTCCAATTAGGATTTTTAACCAATCTTGTGCATCCAATAAGTGCGTTTGTGTCATTCGATTAACATATAGGTCATTTTCGTCCTCCCTAGGTTTATTCTAATCCAAGTAGGGTTTTTAACCAATCTTGTTCATCCAATAAGTGTGTTTGTGTCATTCGATTAACATTTAGGTCATTTTCGTCCTCCCTAGGCTTATTTTAATCCAATTAGGGTTTTTAACCAATCTTGTGCATCCAATATGTGATTTTGTGTCATTGGTTGAACACTTTGGTCATTTTCGTACTTCTTAGGCTTATTCTAATCCAATTTGGGTTTTTAACCAATCTTGTACATATAATATGTGATTTTTTGTCATTGGTTGCACATTTAGGTCATTTTCATCCTCCCTAGACTTATTCTAATCTAATTAGGGTTTTTAACCAATCCTGTGCATCCAATATGTGATTTTGTGTCTTTGGTTGAACATTTAGGTCATTTTCGTCCTCCCTAGACCTATTCTAGTCCAATTAGGATTTTTAACCAATCTTGTGCATCCAATAAGTGCGTTTGTGTCATTCGATTAACATATAGGTCATTTTCGTCCTCCCTAGGCTTATTCTAATCCAATTAGGGTTTTTAACCAATCTTGTGCATCCAATATGTGATTTTGTGTCATTGGTTGCACATTTAGGTCATTTTCGTCCTCCCTAGACTTATTCTAATCCAATTAGGGTTTTTAACAAATCTTGTGCATCCAATATGTGATTTTGTGTCATTGGTTGAATATTTGGGTCATTTTCGTCCTTCTTAGGCTTATTCTCATCCAATTAGGGTTTTTAACCAATCTTGTGCATCCCATATGTGATTTTGTGTCATTGGTTGCACATTTCGGTCATTTTCGTCCTCCCTAGACTTATTCTAATCCAATATGGGGTTTTATCCAATCTTGTGCATCCAATATGTGATTTTGTGTCATTGGTTGCACATTTAGGTCATTTTCGTCCTCCCTAGACTTATTCTAATGCAATTAGGGTTTTTAACCAATCTTGTGCATCCAATATGTGATTTTGTGTCATTGGTTGCACATTTAGGTCATTTTCGTCCTCCCTAGACTTATTCTAATCCAATTAGGGTTTTTAACCAATCTTGTGCATCCAATATGTGATTTTGTGTCATTGGTTGATCATTTAGGTCATTTTCGTTCTCCCCAGGCTTATTCTAATCCAATAAGGATTTTTATCCAATCTTGTGCATCCAATATGTGATTTTGTGTCAATTTGTGTCATTGGTTGAACATTTAGGTCATTTTCGTCACCCCTAGGCTTATTCTAATCCAATTAGGGTTTTTAACCAATCTTGTGCATCCAATATGTGATTTTGTGTCATTGGTTGCACATTTAGGTCATTTTCGTCCTCCCTAGGCTTATTCTAATCCAATTAGGGTTTTTAACCAATCTTGTGAATATAATAAGTGATTTTGGGTTATTGGTAATCAAATTAGGTCATTTTCGTCCTCGCTAGGCTTATTCTAATCCAATTAGGGTTTTTAACCAATCTTGTGCATCCAATATGTGATTTTGTGTCATTGGTTGAACATTTAGGTCATTTTCGTCCTCCCTAGGCTTATTATAATCCAATTAGGGTTTTTAACCAATCTTGTGCATCCAATATGTGATTTTCTGTCATTTTGTGTCATTGGTTGAACATTTAGGTCATTTTCGTCCTCCCTAGGCTTATTCTAATCCAATTAGGGTTTTTAACCAATCTTGTGCATCCAATATGTGATTTTGTGTCATTGGTTGAACATTTAGGTCATTTTCGTCCTCCCTAGGCTTATTCTAATCCAATTAGGGTTTTTAACCAATCTTGTGCATCCAGTATGTGATTTTGTGTCATTTTGTGTCGTTGGTTGAACATATAGATCATTTTCGTCCTCCATAGCCTTATTCTAATCCAATTAGGGTTTTTAACCAATCTTGTGCATCCAATATGTGATTTTGTGTCATTGGTTGAACATTTAGGTCATTTTCGTCCTCCCTAGGCTTATTCTAATCCAATTAGGGTTTTTAACCAATCTTGTGCATCCATTATGTGATATTGTGTCATTGGTTGAACATTTAGGTCATTTTCGTCCTCCCTAGGCTTATTCTAATCCAATTAGGGTTTTTAACCAATCTTGTGCATCCAATATGTGATTTTGTGTCATTGGTTGAACATTTAGGTCATTTTCGTCCTCCCTAGGCTTATTTTAATCCGATTAGGGTTTTTAACCAATCTTGTGCAACCAATATGTGATTTTGTGTCATTGGTTGAACATTTAGGTCATTTTCGTCCTCCCTAGGCTTATTCTAATCCAATTAGGGTTTTTAACCAATCTTGTGCATCCAATATGTGATTCTGTGTCATTTTGTGTCATTGGTTGACATTTAGGTCATTTTCGTCCTCCCTAGGCTTATTCTAATCCAATTAGGGTATTTAACCAATCTTGTGCATCCAATATGTGATTTTGTGTCATTAGTTGAACATTTAGGTCATTTTCGTCCTCCCTATGCCTATTCTAATCCAACTAGAGTTTTTAACCAATCTTGTGCATCCATTATGTGATTTTGTGTCATTGGTTGAACATTTAGGTCACTTTCGTCCTCCTTAGGCTTATTCTAATCCAATTAGGGTTTTTAACCAATCTTGTGCATCCAATATGTGATTTTGTGTCATTGGTTGAACATTTAGGTCATTTTCGTCCTCCCTAGGCTTATTCTAATCCAATTAGGGTTTTTAACCAATCTTGTGCATCCAATATGTGATTTTGTGTCATTGGTTGAACATTTAGGTCATTTTCGTCCCCCCTAGGCTTATTCTAATCCAATTAGGGTTTTTAACCAATCTTGTGCATCCAATATGTGATTTTGTGTCATTGGTTGAACATTTAGGTCATTTTCGTCCTCCCTAGGCTTATTCTAATCCAATTAGGGTTTTTAACCAATCTTGTGCATCCAATATGTGATTTTGTGTCATTGGTTGAACATTTAGGTCATTTTCGTCCTCCCTAGGCTTATTCTAATCCAATTAGGGTTTTTAACCAATCTTGTGCATCCAATATGTGATTTTGTGTCATCGGTTGAATATTTAGGTCATTTTTGTCCTCCCTAGGCTTATTCTAATCCAATTAGGGTTTTTAACCAATCTTGTGCATCCAATATGTGATTTTGTGTCATTGGTTGAACATTTAGGTCATTTTCGTCCTCCCTAGGCTTATTCTAATCCAATTAGGGTTTTTAACCAATCTTGTGCATCCAATATGTGATTTTGTGTCATTGGTTGAACATTTAGGTCATTTTCGTCCTCCCTAGGCTTATTCTAATCCAATTAGGGTTTTTAACCAATCTTGTGCATCCAATATGTGATTTTGGGTCATGGGTTGAACATTTAGGTCATTTTCCTTTTCCCTAGGCATATTCTAATCCAATTAGGGTTTTTAACCAATCTTGTGCATCCAATATGTGATTTTGTGTCATGGGTTGAACATTTAGGTCATTTTCCTCTTCCCTAGGCATATTCTAATCCAATTAGGGTTTTTAACCAATCTTGTGCATCCAATATGTGATTTTGTGTCATTTTGTGTCATTGGTTGAACATTTAGGTCATTTTCCTCTTCCCTAGGCATATTCTAATCCAATTAGGGTTTTTAACCAATCTTGTGCATCCAATATGTGATTTTGTGTCATTTTGTGTCATGGGTTGAACATTTAGGTCATTTTCCTCTTCCCTAGGCTTATTCTAATCCAATTAGGGTTTTTAACCAATCTTGTGCATCCAATATGTGATTTTGTGTCATTGGTTGAACATTTAGGTCATTTTCGTCCTCCCTAGGCTTATTCTAATCCAATTAGGGTTCTTAACCAATCTTGTGCATCCAATATGTGATTTTGTGTCATTGGTTGAACATTTAGGTCATATTCGTCCTCCCTAGGCTTATTTTAATCCAATTAGGGTTTTTAACCAATCTTGTGCATCCAATATGTGATTTTGTGTCATTGGTTGAACATTTAGGTCATTTTCGTCCTCCCTAGGCTTATTCTAATCCAATTAGGTTTTTTAACCAATCTTGTGCATCCAATATGTGATTTTGTGTCATTGGTTGAACATTTAGGTCATTTTCGTCCTCCCTAGACTTATTCTAATCCAATTAGGGTTTTTAACCAATCTTGTGCATCCAATATGTGATTTTGTGTCATTGGTTGAACATTTAGGTCATTTTCGTCCTTCTTAGGCTTATTCTCATCCAATTAGGGTTTTTAACCAATCTTGTGCATCCCATATGTGATTTTATGTCATTGGTTGCACATTTAGGTCATTTTCGTCCTCCCTAGACTTATTCTAATCCAATTAGGGTTTTTAACCAATCTTGTGCATCCAATATGTGATTTTGTGTCATTGGTTGAACATTTAGGTCATTTTCGTCCTTCTTAGGCTTATTCTCATCCAATTAGGGTTTTTAACCAATCTTGGGCATCCCATATGTGATTTTATGTCATTGGTTGCACATTTAGGTCATTTTCGTCCTCCCTAGACTTATTCTAATCCAATTAGGGTTTTTAACCAATCTTGTGCATCCAATATGTGATTTTGTGTCATTGGTTGAACATTTAGGTCATTTTCGTCCTTCTTAGGCTTATTCTAATCCAATTAGGGTTTTTAACCAATCTTGTGCATCCAATATGTGATTTTGTGTCATTGGTTGCACATTTAGGTCATTTTCATCCTCCCTAGACTTATTCTAATCTAATTAGGGTTTTTAACCAATCTTGTGCATCCAATATGTGATTTTGTGTCATTGGTTGAACACTTTGGTCATTTTCGTACTTCTTAGGCTTATTCTAATCCAATTTGGGTTTTTAACCAATCTTGTACATATAATATGTGATTTTGTGTCATTGGTTGCACATTTAGGTCATTTTCATCCTCCCTAGACTTATTCTAATCTAATTAGGGTTTTTAACCAATCCTGTGCATCCAATATGTGATTTTGTGTCATTGGTTGAACATTTAGGTCATTTTCGTACTTCTTAGGCTTATTCTAATCCAATTTGGGTTTTTAACCAATCTTGTGCATATAATAAGTGATTTTGTGTCATTGGTTGCACATTTAGGTCATTTTCTTCCTCCCTAGGCTTATTCTAATCCAATAAGGGTTTTTATCCAATCTTGTGCATCCAATATGTGATTTTGTGTCGTTGGTTGCACATTTAGGTCATTTTCGTCCTCCCTAGACTTATTCTAATGCAATTAGGGTTTTTAACCAATCTTATGCATCCAATATGTGATTTTGTGTCATTGGTTGAACATTTAGGTCATTTTCGTACTTCCTAGGTTTATTCTAATCCAAGTAGGGTTTTTAACCAATCTTGTGCATCCAATAAGTGTGTTTGTGTCATTCGATTAACATTTAGGTCATTTTCGTCCTCCCTAGGCTTATTTTAATCCAATTAGGGTTTTTAACCAATCTTGTGCATCAATAAGTGATTTTGTGTCTTTGGTTGAACATTTAGGTCATTTTCATCCTCCCTAGACCTATTCTAGTCCAATTAGGGTTTTTAACCAATCTTGTGCATCCAATAAGTGCGTTTGTGTCATTCGATTAACATATAGGTCATTTTCGTCCTCCCTAGGCTTATTCTAATCCAATTAGGGTTTTTAACCAATCTTGTGCATCCAATATGTGATTTTGTGTCATTGGTTGCACATTTAGGTCATTTTCGTCCTCCCTAGACTTATTCTAATCCAATTAGGGTTTTTAACAAATCTTGTGCATCCAATATGTGATTTTGTGTCATTGGTTGAACATTTGGGTCATTTTCGTCCTTCTTAGGCTTATTCTCATCCAATTAGGGTTTTTAACCAATCTTGTGCATCCCATATGTGATTTTGTGTCATTGGTTGCACATTTCGGTCATTTTCGTCCTCCCTAGACTTATTCTAATCCAATAAGGGTTTTTATCCAATCTTGTGCATCCAATATGTGATTTTGTGTCATTGGTTGCACATTTAGGTCATTTTCGTCCTCCCTAGACTTATTCTAATGCAATTAGGGTTTTTAACCAATCTTGTGCATCCAATATGTGATTTTGTGTCATTGGTTGAACATTTAGGTCATTTTCGTACTTCTTAGGCTTATTCTAATCCAATTTGGGTTTTTAACCAATCTTGTGCATATAATAAGTGATTTTGTGTCATTGGTTGCACATTTAGGTCATTTTCTTCCTCCCTAGGCTTATTCTAATCCAATAAGGGTTTTTATCCAATCTTGTGCATCCAATATGTGATTTTGTGTCGTTGGTTGCACATTTAGGTCATTTTCGTCCTCCCTAGACTTATTCTAATGCAATTAGGGTTTTTAACCAATCTTATGCATCCAATATGTGATTTTGTGTCATTGGTTGAACATTTAGGTCATTTTCGTACTTCCTAGGTTTATTCTAATCCAAGTAGGGTTTTTAACCAATCTTGTGCATCCAATAAGTGTGTTTGTGTCATTCGATTAACATTTAGGTCATTTTCGTCCTCCCTAGGCTTATTTTAATCCAATTAGGGTTTTTAACCAATCTTGTGCATCAATAAGTGATTTTGTGTCTTTGGTTGAACATTTAGGTCATTTTCGTCCTCCCTAGACCTATTCTAGTCCAATTAGGGTTTTTAACCAATCTTGTGCATCCAATAAGTGCGTTTGTGTCATTCGATTAACATATAGGTCATTTTCGTCCTCCCTAGGCTTATTCTAATCCAATTAGGGTTTTAACCAATCTTGTGCATCCAATATGTGATTTTGTGTCATTGGTTGCACATTTAGGTCATTTTCGTCCTCCCTAGACTTATTCTAATCCAATTAGGGTTTTTAACAAATCTTGTGCATCCAATATGTGATTTTGTGTCATTGGTTGAACATTTGGGTCATTTTCGTCCTTCTTAGGCTTATTCTCATCCAATTAGGGTTTTTAACCAATCTTGTGCATCCCATATGTGATTTTGTGTCATTGGTTGCACATTTCGGTCATTTTCGTCCTCCCTAGACTTATTCTAATCCAATAAGGGGTTTTATCCAATCTTGTGCATCCAATATGTGATTTTGTGTCATTGGTTGCACATTTAGGTCATTTTCGTCCTCCCTAGACTTATTCTAATGCAATTAGGGTTTTTAACCAATCTTGTGCATCCAATATGTGATTTTGTGTCATTGGTTGCACATTTAGGTCATTTTCGTCCTCCCTAGACTTATTCTAATCCAATTAGGGTTTTTAACCAATCTTGTGCATCCAATATGTGATTTTGTGTCATTGGTTGCACATTTAGGTCATTTTCTTCCTCCCTAGGCTTATTCTAATCCAATTAGGGTTTTTAACCAATCTTGTGCATCAATAAGTGATTTTGTGTCTTTGGTTGAACATTTAGGTCATTTTCGTCCTCCCTAGACCTATTCTAGTCCAATTAGGGTTTTTAACCAATCTTGTGCATCCAATAAGTGCGTTTGTGTCATTCGATTAACATATATGTCATTTTCGTCCTCCCTAGGCTTATTCTAATCCAATTAGGGTTTTTAACCAATCTTGTGCATCCAATATATGATTTTGTGTCATTGGTTGCACATTTAGGTCATTTTCGTCCTCCCTAGACTTATTCTAATCCAATTAGGGTTTTTAACCAATCTTGTGCATCCAATATGTGATTTTGTGTCATTGGTTGAACATTTAGGTCATTTTCGTCCTTCTTAGGCTTATTCTCATCCAATTAGGGTTTTTAACCAATCTTGGGCATCCCATATGTGATTTTATGTCATTGGTTGCACATTTAGGTCATTTTCGTCCTCCCTAGACTTATTCTAATCCAATTAGGGTTTTTAACCAATCTTGTGCATCCAATATGTGATTTTGTGTCATTGGTTGAACATTTAGGTCATTTTCGTCCTTCTTAGGCTTATTCTAATCCAATTAGGGTTTTTAACCAATCTTGTGCATCCAATATGTGATTTTGTGTCATTGGTTGCACATTTAGGTCATTTTCATCCTCCCTAGACTTATTCTAAACTAATTAGGGTTTTTAACCAATCTTGTGCATCCAATATGTGATTTTGTGTCATTGGTTGAACACTTTGGTCATTTTCGTACTTCTTAGGCTTATTCTAATCCAATTTGGGTTTTTAACCAATCTTGTACATATAATATGTGATTTTGTGTCATTGGTTGCACATTTAGGTCATTTTCATCCTCCCTAGACTTATTCTAATCTAATTAGGGTTTTTAACCAATAATGTGCATCCAATATGTGATTTTGTGTCTTTGGTTGAACATTTAGGTCATTTTCGTCCTCCCTAGACCTATTCTAGTCCAATTAGGATTTTTAACCAATCTTGTGCATCCAATAAGTGCGTTTGTGTCATTCGATTAACATATAGGTCATTTTCGTCCTCCCTAGGTTTATTCTAATCCAAGTAGGGTTTTTAACCAATCTTGTTCATCCAATAAGTGTGTTTGTGTCATTCGATTAACATTTAGGTCATTTTCGTCCTCCCTAGGCTTATTTTAATCCAATTAGGGTTTTTAACCAATCTTGTGCATCCAATATGTGATTTTGTGTCATTGGTTGAACACTTTGGTCATTTTCGTACTTCTTAGGCTTATTCTAATCCAATTTGGGTTTTTAACCAATCTTGTACATATAATATGTGATTTTTTGTCATTGGTTGCACATTTAGGTCATTTTCATCCTCCCTAGACTTATTCTAATCTAATTAGGGTTTTTAACCAATCCTGTGCATCCAATATGTGATTTTGTGTCTTTGGTTGAACATTTAGGTCATTTTCGTCCTCCCTAGACCTATTCTAGTCCAATTAGGATTTTTAACCAATCTTGTGCATCCAATAAGTGCGTTTGTGTCATTCGATTAACATATAGGTCATTTTCGTCCTCCCTAGGCTTATTCTAATCCAATTAGGGTTTTTAACCAATCTTGTGCGTCCAATATGTGATTTTGTGTCATTGGTTGCACATTTAGGTCATTTTCGTCCTCCCTAGACTTATTCTAATCCAATTAGGGTTTTTAACCAATCTTGTGCATCCAATATGTGATTTTGTGTCATTGGTTGAACATTTAGGTCATTTTCGTCCTTCTTAGGCTTATTCTCATCCAATTAGGGTTTTTAACCAATCTTGTGCATCCCATATGTGATTTTATGTCATTGGTTGCACATTTAGGTCATTTTCGTCCTCCCTAGACTTATTCTAATCCAATTAGGGTTTTTAACCAATCTTGTGCATCCAATATGTGATTTTGTGTCATTGGTTGAACATTTAGGTCATTTTCGTCCTTCTTAGGCTTATTCTAATCCAATTAGGGTTTTTAACCAATCTTGTGCATCCAATAAGTGCGTTTGTGTCATTCGATTAACATATAGGTCATTTTCGTCCTCCCTAGGCTTATTCTAATCCAATTAGGGTTTTTAACCAATCTTGTGCATCCAATATGTGATTTTGTGTCATTGGTTGCACATTTAGGTCATTTTCGTCCTCCCTAGACTTATTCTAATCCAATTAGGGTTTTTAACCAATCTTGTGCATCCAATATGTGATTTTGTGTCATTGGTTGAACATTTGGGTCATTTTCGTCCTTCTTAGGCTTATTCTCATCCAATTAGGGTTTTTAATCAATCTTGTGCATCCCATATGTGATTTTGTGTCATTGGTTGCACATTTAGGTCATTTTCGTCCTCCCTACACTTATTCTAATCCAATAAGGGTTTTTATCCAATCTTGTGCATCCAATATGTGATTTTGTGTCATTGGTTGCACATTTAGGTCATTTTCGTACTCCCTAGACTTATTCTAATGCAATTAGGGTTTTTAACCAATCTTGTGCATCCAATATGTGATTTTGTGACATTGGTTAAATATTTAGGTCATTTTCGTACTTCTTAGGCTTATTCTAATCCAATTTGGGTTTTTAACCAATCTTGTGCATATAATAAGTGATTTTGTGTCATTGGTTGCACATTTAGGTCATTTTCGTCCTCCCTAGACTTATTCTAATCCAATTAGGGTGTTTAACCAATCTTGTGCATCAATAAGTGATTTTGTGTCTTTGGTTGAACATTTAGGTCATTTTCGTCCTCCCTAGACCTATTCTAGTCCAATTAGGGTTTTTAACCAATCTTGTGCATCCAATAAGTGCGTTTGTGTCATTCGATTAACATATAGGTCATTTTCGTCCTCCCTAGGCTTATTCTAATCCAATTAGGGTTTTTAACCAATCTTGTGCATCCAATATGTGATTTTGTGTCATTGGTTGAACATTTAGGTCATTTTCGTCCTTCTTAGGCTTATTCTCATCCAATTAGGGTTTTTAACCAATCTTGTGCATCCCATATGTGATTTTGTGTCATTGGTTGCACATTTAGGTCATTTTCGTCCTCCCTAGACTTATTCTAATCCAATTAGGGTTTTTAACCAATCTTGTGCATCAATAAGTGATTTTGTGTCTTTGGTTGAACATTTAGGTCATTTTCGTCCTCCCTAGACCTATTCTAGTCCAATTAGGGTTTTTAACCAATCTTGTGCATCCAATAAGTGCGTTTGTGTCATTCGATTAACATATAGGTCATTTTTGTCCTCCCTAGGCTTATTCTAATCCAATTAGGGTTTTTAACCAATCTTGTGCATCCAATATGTGATTTTGTGTCATTGGTTGCACATTTAGGTCATTTTCGTCCTCCCTAGACTTATTCTAATCCAATTAGGGTTTTTAACAAATCTTGTGCATCCAATATGTGATTTTGTGTCATTGGTTGAACATTTGGGTCATTTTCGTCCTTCTTAGGCTTATTCTCATCCAATTAGGGTTTTTAACCAATCTTGTGCATCCCATATGTGATTTTGTGTCATTGGTTGCACATTTCGGTCATTTTCGTCCTCCCTAGACTTATTCTTATCCAATAAGGGTTTTTATCCAATCTTGTGCATCCAATATGTGATTTTGTGTCATTGGTTGCACATTTAGGTCATTTTCGTCCTCCCTAGACTTATTCTAATGCAATTAGGGTTTTTAACCAATCTTGTGCATCCAATATGTGATTTTGTGTCATTGGTTGCACATTTAGGTCATTTTCTTCCTCCCTAGACTTATTCTAATCCAATAAGGGTTTTTATCCAATCTTGTGCATCCAATATGTGATTTTGTGTCATTGGTTGCACATTTAGGTCATTTTCGTACTCCCTAGACTTATTCTAATGCAATTAGGGTTTTTAACCAATCTTGTGCATCCAATATGTGATTTTGTGACATTGGTTGAACATTTAGGTCATTTTCGTACTTCTTAGGCTTATTCTAATCCAATTTGGGTTTTTAACCAATCTTGTGCATATAATAAGTGATTTTGTGTCATTGGTTGCACATTTAGGTCATTTTCTTCCTCCCTAGGCTTATTCTAATCCAATAAGGGTTTTTATCCAATCTTGTGCATCCAATATGTGATTTTGTGTCGTTGGTTGCACATTTAGGTCATTTTCGTCCTCCCTAGACTTATTCTAATGCAATTAGGGTTTTTAACCAATCTTATGCATCCAATATGTGATTTTGTGTCATTGGTTGAACATTTAGGTCATTTTCGTACTTCCTAGGTTTATTCTAATCCAAGTAGGGTTTTTAACCAATCTTGTGCATCCAATAAGTGTGTTTGTGTCATTCGATTAACATTTAGGTCATTTTCGTCCTCCCTAGGCTTATTTTAATCAAATTAGGGTTTTTAACCAATCATGTGCATCAATAAGTGATTTTGTGTCTTTGGTTGAACATTTAGGTCATTTTCGTCCTCCCTAGACCTATTCTAGTCCAATTAGGGTTTTTAACCAATCTTGTGCATCCAATATGTGATTTTGTGTCATTGGTTGAACATTTGGGTCATTTTCGTCCTTCTTAGGCTTATTCTCATCCAATTAGGGTTTTTAATCAATCTTGTGCATCCCATATGTGATTTTGTGTCATTGGTTGCACATTTAGGTCATTTTCGTCCTCCCTACACTTATTCTAATCCAATAAGGGTTTTTATCCAATCTTGTGCATCCAATATGTGATTTTGTGTCATTGGTTGCACATTTAGGTCATTTTCGTACTCCCTAGACTTATTCTAATGCAATTAGGGTTTTTAACCAATCTTGTGCATCCAATATGTGATTTTGTGTCATTGGTTGAACATTTAGGTCATTTTCGTACTTCTTAGGTTTATTCTAATCCAATTTGGGTTTTTAACCAATCTTGTGCATATAATAAGTGATTTTGTGTCATTGGTTGCACATTTAGGTCATTTTCTTCCTCCCTAGGCTTATTCTAATCCAATTAGGTTTTTTAACCAATCTTGTTCTTCAATAAGTGATTTTGTGTCTGTGGTTGAACATTTAGGTCATTTTCGTCCTCCCTAGGTTTATTCTAATCCAAGTAGGGTTTTTAACCAATCTTGTGCATCCAATAAGTGTGTTTGTGTCATTCGATTAACATTTAGGTCATTTTCGTCCTCCCTAGGCTTATTTTAATCCAATTAGGGTTTTTAACCAATCTTGTGCATCCAATATGTGATTTTGTGTCATTGGTTGAACACTTTGGTCATTTTCGTACTTCTTAGGCTTATTCTAATCCAATTTGGGTTTTTAACCAATCTTGTACATATAATATGTGATTTTGTGTCATTGGTTGCACATTTAGGTCATTTTCATCCTTCCTAGACTTATTCTAATCTAATTAGGGTTTTTAACCAATAATGTGCATCCAATATGTGATTTTGTGTCTTTGGTTGAACATTTAGGTCATTTTCGTCCTCCCTAGACCTATTCTAGTCCAATTAGGATTTTTAACCAATCTTGTGCATCCAATAAGTGCGTTTGTGTCATTCGATTAACATATAGGTCATTTTCGTCCTCCCTAGGTTTATTCTAATCCAAGTAGGGTTTTTAACCAATCTTGTTCATCCAATAAGTGTGTTTGTGTCATTCGATTAACATTTAGGTCATTTTCGTCCTCCCTAGGCTTATTTTAATCCAATTAGGGTTTTTAACCAATCTTGTGCATCCAATATGTGATTTTGTGTCATTGGTTGAACACTTTGGTCATTTTCGTACTTCTTAGGCTTATTCTAATCCAATTTGGGTTTTTAACCAATCTTGTACATATAATATGTGATTTTTTGTCATTGGTTGCACATTTAGGTCATTTTCATCCTCCCTAGACTTATTCTAATCTAATTAGGGTTTTTAACCAATCCTGTGCATCCAATATGTGATTTTGTGTCTTTGGTTGAACATTTAGGTCATTTTCGTCCTCCCTAGACCTATTCTAGTCCAATTAGGATTTTTAACCAATCTTGTGCATCCAATAAGTGCGTTTGTGTCATTCGATTAACATATAGGTCATTTTCGTCCTCCCTAGGCTTATTCTAATCCAATTAGGGTTTTTAACCAATCTTGTGCATCCAATATGTGATTTTGTGTCATTGGTTGCACATTTAGGTCATTTTCGTCCTCCCTAGACTTATTCTAATCCAATTAGGGTTTTTAACAAATCTTGTGCATCCAATATGTGATTTTGTGTCATTGGTTGAATATTTGGGTCATTTTCGTCCTTCTTAGGCTTATTCTCATCCAATTAGGGTTTTTAACCAATCTTGTGCATCCCATATGTGATTTTGTGTCATTGGTTGCACATTTCGGTCATTTTCGTCCTCCCTAGACTTATTCTAATCCAATATGGGGTTTTATCCAATCTTGTGCATCCAATATGTGATTTTGTGTCATTGGTTGCACATTTAGGTCATTTTCGTCCTCCCTAGACTTATTCTAATGCAATTAGGGTTTTTAACCAATCTTGTGCATCCAATATGTGATTTTGTGTCATTGGTTGCACATTTAGGTCATTTTCGTCCTCCCTAGACTTATTCTAATCCAATTAGGGTTTTTAACCAATCTTGTGCATCCAATATGTGATTTTGTGTCATTGGTTGATCATTTAGGTCATTTTCGTTCTCCCCAGGCTTATTCTAATCCAATAAGGATTTTTATCCAATCTTGTGCATCCAATATGTGATTTTGTGTCAATTTGTGTCATTGGTTGAACATTTAGGTCATTTTCGTCACCCCTAGGCTTATTCTAATCCAATTAGGGTTTTTAACCAATCTTGTGCATCCAATATGTGATTTTGTGTCATTGGTTGCACATTTAGGTCATTTTCGTCCTCCCTAGGCTTATTCTAATCCAATTAGGGTTTTTAACCAATCTTGTGAATATAATAAGTGATTTTGGGTTATTGGTAATCAAATTAGGTCATTTTCGTCCTCGCTAGGCTTATTCTAATCCAATTAGGGTTTTTAACCAATCTTGTGCATCCAATATGTGATTTTGTGTCATTGGTTGAACATTTAGGTCATTTTCGTCCTCCCTAGGCTTATTCTAATCCAATTAGGGTTTTTAACCAATCTTGTGCATCCAATATGTGATTTTGTGTCATTGGTTGCACATTTAGGTCATTTTCATCCTCCCTAGGCTTATTCTAATCCAATTAGGGTTTTTAACCAATCTTGTGCATCCAATATTTGATTTTGTGTCATTGGTTGCACATTTAGGTCAATTTCGTCCTCCCTAGGCTTATTCTAATCCAATTAGGGTTTTTAACCAATCTTGTGCATCCAATATGTGATTTGGTGTCATTGGTTGCACATTTAGGTCAATTTCGTCCTCCCTAGGCTTATTCTAATCCAATTAGCGTTTTTAACCAATCTTGTGCATATAATAAGTGATTTTGTGTCATTGGTAATCCAATTAGGTCATTTTCGTCCTCGCTAGGCTTATTCTAATCCAATTAGGGTTTTTAATCAATCTTGTGCATCCAATATGAGATTTATTGTCATTTTGTGTCATTGGTTGAACATTTAGGTCATTTTCGTCCTCCCTAGGCTTATTTTAATCCAATTAGGGATTTTAACCAATCTTGTGCATCCAATATGTGATTTTGTGTCATTGGTTGCACATTTAGGTCATTTTCGTGCTCCCTAGGCTTATTCTAATCCAATTAGGGTTTTTAACCAATCTTGTGCATATAATAAGTGATTTTGTGTCATTGGTAATCCAATTAGGTCATTTTCGTCCTCGCTAGGCTTATTCTAATCCAATTAGGGTTTTTAACCAATCTTGTGCATCCAATATGTGATTTTGTGTCATTGGTTGAACATTTAGGTCATTTTCGTCGTCCCTAGGCTTATTCTAATCCAATTACGGTTTTTAACCAATCTTGTGCATCCAATATGTGATTTTGTGTCATTTTATGTCATTGGTTGAACATTTAGGTCATTTTCGTCCTCCCTAGGCTTATTCTAATCCAATTAGGGTTTTAAACCAATCTTGTGCATCCAATATGTGATTTTGTGTCATTGGTTGAACATTTAGGTCATTTTTGTCCTCCCTAGGCTTATTCTAATCCAATTAGGGTTTTTAACCAATCTTGTGCATCCAATATGTGATTTTGTGTCATTTTGTGTCATTGGTTGAACATTTAGTTCATTTTTGTCCTCCCTAGGCTTATTCTAATCCAATTAGGGTTTTTAACCAATCTTGTGCATATAATAAGTGATTTTGTGTCATTGTAATCCAATTAGGTCATTTTCGTCCTCGCTAGGCTTATTCTAATCCAATTAGGATTTTTAACCAATCTTGTGCATCCAATATGTGATTTTGTGTCATTGGTTGAACATTTAGGATATTTTCGTCCTCCCTAGGTTTATTCTAATCCAATTAGGGTTTTTAACCAATCTTGTGCATCCAATATGTGATTTTGTGTCATTGGTTGAACATTTAGGTCATTTTTGTCCTCCCTAGGCTTATTCTAATCCAATTAGGGTTTTTAACCAATCTTGTGCATCCAATATGTGATTTTGTATCATTTTGTGTCATCGGTTGAACATTTAGGTCATTTTCGTCCTCCCTAGGCTTATTCTAATCCAATTAGGGTTTTTAACCAATCTTGTGCATCCAATATGTGATTTTGTGTCATTTTGTGTCATTGGTTGAACATATAGGTCATTTTCGTCCTCCCTAGGCTTATTCTAATCTAATTAGAGTTTTTAACCAATCTTGTGCATCCAATATGTGATTTTGTGTCATTGGTTGAACATTTAGGTCATTTTCGTCCTCCCTAGGCTTATTCTAATCCAATTAGGGTTTTTAACCAATCTTGTGCATCCAATATGTGATTTTGTGTCATTGGTTGAACATTTAGGTCATTTTCGTCCTCCCTAGGCTTATTCTAATCCAATTAGGGTTTTTAACCAATCTTGTGCATCCAATATGAGATTATGTGTCATTGGTTGAACATTTAGGTCATTTTCGTCCTCCCTAGGCTTATTCTAATCCAATTAGGGTTTCTAACCAATCTTGTGCATCCAATATGTGATTTTGTGTCATTCGTTGAACATTTAGGTCATTTTCATCCTCCCTAGGCTTATTCTAATCCAATTAGGGTTTTTAACCAATCTTGTGCATCCAATATGTGATTTTGTGTCATTGGTTGAACATTTAGGTCATTTTCGTCCTCCCTAGGCTTATTCTAATCCAATTAGGGTTTTTAACCAATCTTGTGCATCCAATATGTGATTTTGTGTCATTGGTTGAACATTTAGGTCATTTTCGTCCTCCCTAGGCTTATTCTAATCCAATTAGGGTTTTTAACAAAACTTGTGCATCCAATATGTGATTTTGTGTCATTGGTTGAACATTTAGGTCATTTTCGTCCTCCCTAGGCTTATTCTAATCCAATTAGGGTTTTTAACCAATCTTGTGCATCCAATATGTGATTTTGTGTCATTGGTTGAACATTTATGTCATTTTCGTCCTCCCTAGGCTTATTCTAATCCAATTAGGGTTTTAACCAATCTTGTGCATCCAATATGTGATTTTGTATCATTTTGTGTCATTGGTTGAACATTTAGGTCATTTTCGTCGTCCCTAGGCTTATTCTAATCCAATTAGGGTTTTTAACCAATCTTGTGCATCCAATATGTGATTTTGTGTCATTGGTTGAACATTTAGGTCATTTTTGTCCTCCCTAGGCTTATTCTAATCCAATTAGGGTTTTTAACCAAACTTGTGCATCCAATATGTGATATTGTGTCATTGGTTGAACATTTAGGTCATTTTCGTCCTCCCTAGGCTTATTCTAATGCAATTAGAGTTTTTAAGCAATCTTGTGCATATAATTAGTGATTTTGTGTCATTGGTTGAACATTTAGGTCATTTTCGTCGTCCCTAGGCTTATTCTAATCCAATTACGGTTTTTAACCAATCTTGTGCATCCAATATGTGATTTTGTGTCATTTTATGTCATTGGTTGAACATTTAGGTCATTTTCGTCCTCCCTAGGCTTATTCTAATCCAATTAGGGTTTTTAACCAATCTTGTGCATATAATAAGTGATTTTGTGTCATTGGTTGAACATTTAGGTCATTTTCGTCCTCCCTAGGCTTATTCTAATCCAATTAGGGTTTTTAACCAATCTTGTGCATCCAATATGTGATTTTGTGTCATTTTGTGTCATTGGTTGAACATTTAGGTAATTTTCGTCCTCCCTAGGCTTATTCTAATCCAATTAGGATTTTTAACCAATCTTGTGCATCCAATATGTGATTTTGTGTCATTTTGTGTCATTGGTTGAACATTTAGGTCATTTTCGTCCTCCCTAGGCTTATTCTAATCCAATTAGGGTTTTTAACCAATCTTGTGCATCCAAAATGTGATTTTGTGTCATTGATTGAACATTTAGGTCATTTTCGTCCTCCCTAGGCTTATTATAATCCAACTAGGGTTTATAACCAATCTTGTGCATCCAATATGTGATTTTGTGTCATTGGTTGAACATTTAGGTCATTTTCGTTCTCCCTAGGCTTATTCTAATCCAAGTAGGGTTTTTAACCAATCTTGTGCATCCAATATGTGATTTTGTGTCATTGGTTGAACATTTAGGTCATTTTCGTCCTCCCTAGGCTTATTCTAACCAATTAGGGTTTTTAACCAATCTTGTGCATCCAATATGTGATTTTTTGTCATTGGTTGAACATTTAGGTCATTTTCGTCCTCCCTAGGCTTATTCTAATCCAATTAGGGTTTTTAACCAATCTTGTGCATCCAATATGTGATTTTGTGTCATTGGTTGAACATTTAGGTCATTTTTGTCCTCCCTAGGCCTATTCTAATCCAATTAGGGTTTTTAACCAATCTTGTGCATCCAATCTAGGATTTTGTGTCATTTTGTGTCATTGGTTGAACATTTAGGTCATGTTCGTCCTCCCTATGCTTATTCTAATCCAATTAGGGTTTTTAACCAATCTTGTGCATCCAATATGTGATTTTGTGTCATTTTGTGTCATTGGTTGAACATTTAGGTCATTTTCGTCCTCCCTAGGCTTATTCTAATCTAATTAAGGTTTTTAACCAATCTTGTGCATCCAATATGTGATTTTGTGTCATTGGTTGAACATTTAGGTCATTTTCGTCCTCCCTAGGCTTATTCTAATCCAATTAGGGTTTTTAACCAATCTTGTGCATCCAATATGTGATTTTGTGTCATTGGTTGAACATTTAGGTCATTTTCGTCCTCCCTAGGCTTATTCTCATCCAATTAGGGTTTTTAACCATTCTTGTGCATCCAATATGTGATTTTGTGTCATTTTGTGTCATTGGTTGAACATTTAGGTCATTTTCGTCCTCCCTAGGCTTATTCTAATCCAATTAGGGTTTTTAACCAATCTTGTGCATCCAATATGTGATTTTGTGTCATTGGTTGAACATTTAGGTCATTTTTGTCCTCCCTAGGCTTATTCTAATCCAATTAGGGTTTTTAACCAATCTTGTGCATCCAATATGTGATTTTGTGTCATTTTGTGTCATTGGTTGAACATTTAGGTCATTTTCGTCCTTGCTAGGCTTATTCTAATCCAATTAGGGTTTTTAACCAATCTTGTGCATCCAATATGTGATTTTGTGTCATTGGTTGAACATTTAGGTCATTTTCGTCCTCCCTAGGCTTATTCTAATCCAATTAGGGTTTTTAACCAATCTTGTGCATCCAATATGTGATTTTGTGTCATTTTGTGTCATTGATTGAACATTTAGGTCATTTTCGTCCTCCCTAGGCTTATTCTTATCAAATTAGGGTGTTTAACCAATCTTGTGCATCCAATATGTGATTTTGTGTCATTGGTTGAACATTTAGGTCATTTTCGTCCTCCCTAGGCTTATTCTAATCCAATTAGGGTTTTTAACCAATCTTGTGCATCCAATATGTGATTTTGTGTCATTGGTTGAACATTTAGGTCATTTTCGTCCTCCCTAGGCTTATTCTAATCCAATTAGGGTTTTTAACCTATCTTGGGCATGCAATATGTGATTTTGTGTCATTTTGTGTCATTGGTTGAACATTTAGGTCATTTTCGTCCTCCCTAGGCTTATTCTAATCAAATTAGGGTTTTTAACCAATCTTGTGCATCCAATATGTGATTTTGTGTCATTGGTTGAACATTTAGGTCATTTTCGTCGTCCCTAGGCTTATTCTAATCCAATTAGGGTTTTTAACCAATCTTGTGCATCCAATATGTGATTTTGTGTCATTGGTTGAACATTTAGGTCATTTTCGTCCTACCTAGGCTTATTCCAATCCAATTAGGGGTTTTAACCAATCTTGTGCATCCAATATGTGATTTTGTGTCATTGGTTGAACATTTAGGTCATTTTCGTCCTCCCTAGGCTTATTCTAATCCAATTAGGGTTTTTAACCAATCTTGTGCATCCAATATGTGATTTTGTGTCATTGGTTGATCATTTAGGTCATTTTCGTCGTCCCTACACTTATTCTAATCCAATTAGGGATTTTAACCAATCTTGTACATCCAATATGTGATTTTGTGTCATTTTGTGTCATTGGTTGAACATTTAGGTCATTTTCGTCCTCCCTAGGCTTATTCTAATCCAATTAGGGTTTTTAACCAATCTTGTGCATCCAATATGTGATTTTGTGTCATTGGTGGCACACTTAGGTCATTTTTGTCCTCCCTAGGCTTATTCTAATCCAATTAGGGTTTTTAACCAATCTTGTGCATATTATAAGTGATTTTGTGTCATTGGTAATCCAATTAGGTCATTTTCGTCCTCGATAGGCTTATCCTAATCCAATTAGGTTTTTTAACCAATCTTATGCATCCAATATGTGATTTTGTGTCATTTTGTGTCATTGGTAATCCAATTAGGTCATTTTCTTCCTCCCTAGGCTTATTCTAATACAATTAGGGTATTTAACCAATCTTGTGCATCCAATATGTGATTTTGTGTCATTGGTTGCACATTTAGGTCATTTACGTCCTCCCTAGGCTTATTCTAATCCAATTAGGGTTTTTAACCAATCTTGTGCATATAATAAGTGATTTTGTGTCATTGGTAATCTAGTTAGGACATTTTCGTCCTCGATAGGATTTTTCTAATCCAATTAGGGTTTTTAACCAATCTTGTGCATCCAATACGTGATTTTGTTTCATTGGTTGCACATTTAGATCATTTTCGTCCTCGCTAGGCTTATTCTAATCCAATTAGGGTTTTTAACCAATCTTGTGTATCCAATATGTGATTTTGTGTCATTTTGTGTGATTGGTTGAACATTTAGGTAATTTTCGTACTCCCTAGGCTTATTCTAATCCAATTAAGGTTTTTAACCAATCTTGTGCATCCAATATGTGATTTTGTGTCATTGGTTTTACATTTAGATCATTTTCGTCCTCCCTAGGCTTATTCTAATCCTATTAGGGTTTTTAACCAATCTTGTGCACATAATAAGTGATTTTGTGTCATTGGTATTCCAATTAGGTAATTTTCGTCCTCCCTAGGCTTATTCTAATCCAATTAGGGTTTTTAACCAATCTTTTGCATCCAATATGTGATTTTGTGTCATTGGTTGAACATTTAGGTCATTTTCGTCCTCCCTAGGCTTATTCTAATCCAATTAGGGTTTTTAACCAATCTTGTGCATCCAATATGTGATTTTGTGTCATTGGTTGCACATTTAGGTCATTTTCGTCCTCCCTAGGCTTATTCTAATCCAATTAGGGTTTTTAACTAATCTTGTGCATATAATAAGTGATTTTATGTCATTGGTAATCCAATTAGGTCATTTTCGTTCTCGCTAGGCTTATTCTAATCCAATTAGGGTTTTTAACCAATCTTATGCATCAAATATGTGATTTTGTGTCATTTTTTGTCATTGGTTGAACATTTAGGTAATTTTCGTCCTCCCTAGGCTTATTTTAATCCAATTTGGATTTTTAACCAATCTTGTGCATCCAATATGTGATTTTGTGTCATTGGTTGCACATTTAGGTCATTTTCGTCCTCCCTAGGCTTATTCTAATCCAATTAGGGTTTTTAACCAATCTTGTGCATATAATAAGTGATTTTGTGTCATTTGTAATCCAATTGGGTCATTTTCGTCCTCGCTAAACTTATTCTAACCCAATTAGGGTTTTTAACCAATCTTGTGCATCCAATATGTGATTTTGTGTCATTGGTTGAACATTTAGGTCATTTTCGTCCTCCCTAGGCTTATTCTAATCCAATTAGGGTTTTTAACCAATCTTGTGCATCCAATATGTGATTTTGTGTCATTGGTTGCACATTTAGGTCATTTTCGTCCTCCCTAGGCTTATTCTAATGCAATTATGGTTTTTAACCAATCTTGTGCATATAATAAGTGATTTTATGTCATTGGTAATCCAATTACGTCATTTTCGTCCTCGCTAGGCTTATTCTAATCCAATTAGGGTTTTTAACCAATCTTATGCATCCAATATGTGATTTTGTGTCATTTTGTGTCATTGGTTGAACATTTAGGTCATTTTCGTCCTCCCTAGGCTTATTTTAATCCAATTTGGGTTTTTAACCAATCTTGTGCATCCAATATGTGATTTTGTGTCATTGGTTGAACATTTAGGTCATTTTCGTCCTCCCTAGGCTTATTCTAATCCAATTAGGGTTTTTAACCAATCTTGTGCATCCAATATGTGATTTTGTGTCATTGGTTGCACATTTAGGTCATTTTCTTCCTCCCTAGGCTTATTCTAATCCAATTAGGTTTTTTAACCAATCTTGTTCTTCAATAAGTGATTTTGTGTCTGTGGTTGAACATTTAGGTCATTTTCGTCCTCCCTAGGTTTATTCTAATCCAAGTAGGGTTTTTAACCAATCTTGTGCATCCAATAAGTGTGTTTGTGTCATTTGATTAAAAGTTAGGTCATTTTCGTCCTCCCTAGGCTTATTTTAATCCAATTAGGGTTTTTAACCAATCTTGTGCATCCAATATGTGATTTTGTGTCATTGGTTGAACATTTAGGTCATTTTCGTTCTTCTTAGGCTTATTCTCATCCAATTAGGGTTTTTAACCAATCTTGTGCATCCCATATGTGATTTTGTGTCATTGGTTGCACATTTAGGTCATTTTCGTCCTCCCTAGACTTATTCTAATCCAATTAGGGTTTTTAACCAATCTTGTGCATCAATAAGTGATTTTGTGTCTTTGGTTGAACATTTAGGTCATTTTCGTCCTCCCTAGACCTATTCTAGTCCAATTAGGGTTTTTAACCAATCTTGTGCATCCAATAAGTGCGTTTGTGTCATTCGATTAACATATAGGTCATTTTCGTCCTCCCTAGGCTTATTCTAATCCAATTAGGGTTTTAACCAATCTTGTGCATCCAATATGTGATTTTGTGTCATTGGTTGCACATTTAGGTCATTTTCGTCCTCCCTAGACTTATTCTAATCCAATTAGGGTTTTTAACAAATCTTGTGCATCCAATATGTGATTTTGTGTCATTGGTTGAACATTTGGGTCATTTTCGTCCTTCTTAGGCTTATTCTCATCCAATTAGGGTTTTTAACCAATCTTGTGCATCCCATATGTGATTTTGTGTCATTGGTTGCACATTTCGGTCATTTTCGTCCTCCCTAGACTTATTCTTATCCAATAAGGGTTTTTATCCAATCTTGTGCATCCAATATGTGATTTTGTGTCATTGGTTGCACATTTAGGTCATTTTCGTCCTCCCTAGACTTATTCTAATGCAATTAGGGTTTTTAACCAATCTTGTGCATCCAATATGTGATTTTGTGTCATTGGTTGCACATTTAGGTCATTTTCTTCCTCCCTAGACTTATTCTAATCCAATAAGGGTTTTTATCCAATCTTGTGCATCCAATATGTGATTTTGT
Organism: Cicer yamashitae; assembly: GCA_037974755.1. Lineage (NCBI taxonomy): Eukaryota > Viridiplantae > Streptophyta > Magnoliopsida > Fabales > Fabaceae > Cicer > Cicer yamashitae. The sequence goes on along the minus strand of JBBPBQ010000009.1, from coordinate 3,239,485 downwards.
GTCATTGGTTGCACATTTAGGTCATTTTCGTACTCCCTAGACTTATTCTAATGCAATTAGGGTTTTTAACCAATCTTGTGCATCCAATATGTGATTTTGTGACATTGGTTGAACATTTAGGTCATTTTCGTACTTCTTAGGCTTATTCTAATCCAATTTGGGTTTTTAACCAATCTTGTGCATATAATAAGTGATTTTGTGTCATTGGTTGCACATTTAGGTCATTTTCTTCCTCCCTAGGCTTATTCTAATCCAATTAGGTTTTTTAACCAATCTTGTTCTTCAATAAGTGATTTTGTGTCTGTGGTTGAACATTTAGGTCATTTTCGTCCTCCCTAGGTTTATTCTAATCCAAGTAGGGTTTTTAACCAATCTTGTGCATCCAATAAGTGTGTTTGTGTCATTCGATTAACATTTAGGTCATTTTCGTCCTCCCTAGGCTTATTTTAATCCAATTAGGGTTTTTAACCAATCTTGTGCATCCAATATGTGATATTGTCATTGGTTGAACACTTTGGTCATTTTCGTACTTCTTAGGCTTATTCTAATCCAATTTGGGTTTTTAACCAATCTTGTACATATAATATGTGATTTTGTGTCATTGGTTGCACATTTAGGTCATTTTCATCCTCCCTAGACTTATTCTAATCTAATTAGGGTTTTTAACCAATAATGTGCATCCAATATGTGATTTTGTGTCTTTGGTTGAACATTTAGGTCATTTTCGTCCTCCCTAGACCTATTCTAGTCCAATTAGGATTTTTAACCAATCTTGTGCATCCAATAAGTGCGTTTGTGTCATTCGATTAACATATAGGTCATTTTCGTCCTCCCTAGGCTTATTCTAATCCAATTAGGGTTTTTAACCAATCTTGTGCATCCAATATGTGATTTTGTGTCATTGGTTGCACATTTAGGTCATTTTCGTCCTCCCTAGACTTATTCTAATACAATTAGGGTTTTTAACCAATCTTGTGCATCCAATATGTGATTTTGTGTCATTGGTTGAACATTTAGGTCATTTTCGTCCTTCTTAGGCTTATTCTCATCCAATTAGGGTTTTTAACCAATCTTGTGCATCCCATATGTGATTTTGTGTCATTGGTTGCACATTTAGGTCATTTTCGTCCTCCCTAGACTTATTCTAATCCAATTAGGGTTTTTAACCAATCTTGTGCATCAATAAGTGATTTTGTGTCTTTGGTTGAACATTTAGGTCATTTTCGTCCTCCCTAGACCTATTCTAGTCCAATTAGGGTTTTTAACCAATCTTGTGCATCCAATAAGTGCGTTTGTGTCATTCGATTAACATATA
>JBBPBQ010000009.1:3203958-3215597 GCA_037974755.1 Cicer yamashitae | reverse complement strand
AATAAGTGCGTTTGTGTCATTCGATTAACATATAGGTCATTTTCGTCCTCCCTAGGCTTATTCTAATCCAATTAGGGTTTTTAACCAATCTTGTGCATCCAATATGTGATTTTGTGTCATTGGTTGCACATTTAGGTCATTTTCGTCCTCCCTAGGCTTATTCTAATCCAATTAGGGTTTTTAACCAATCTTGTGCATCCAATATGTAATTTTGTGTCATTGGTTGCACATTTAGGTAATTTTCGTCCTCCCTAGGCTTATTCTAATCCAATTAGGGTTTTTAACCAATCTTGTGCATCCAATATGTGATTTTGTGTCATTGGTTGAACATTTAGGTCATTTTCGTCCTCCCTAGGCTTATTCTAATCCAATTAGGGTTTTTAACCAATCTTGTGCATCCAATATGTGATTTTGTGTCATTGGTTGAACATTTAGGTCATTTTCGTCCTCCCTAGGCTTATTTTAATCCATTTAGGGTTTTTAACCAATCTTGTGCATCCAATATGTGATTTTGTGTCATTGGTTGAACATTTAGGTCATTTTCGTCGTCCCTAGGCTTATTCTAATCCAATTAGGGTTTTTAACCAATCTTGTGCATCCAATATGTGATTTTGTGTCATATTGTGTCATTGGTTGAACATTTAGGTCATTTTCGTCCTCCCTAGGCTTATTCTAATGCAATTAGGGTTTTTAACCAATCTTGTGCATCCAATATGTGATTTTGTGTCATTGGTTGAACATTTAGGTCATTTTTGTCCTCCCTAGGCTTATTCTAATCCAATTAGGGTTTTTAACCAATCTTGTGCATCCAATATGTGATTATGTGTCATTTTGTGTCATTGGTTGAACATTTAGGTCATTTTCGTCCTCCCTAGGCTTATTCTAATCCAATTAGGGTTTTTAACCAATCTTGTGCATCCAATATGTGATTTTGTGTCATTGGTTGAATATTTAGGTCATTTTCGTCCTCCATAGGCTTATTCTAATCCAATTAGGGTTTTTAACCAATCTTGTGCATCCAATATGTGATTTTGTGTCATTTTGTGTCATTGGTTGAACATTTAGGTCATTTTCGCCCTGCCTAGGCTTATTCTAATCCAATTAGGGTTTTTAACCAATCTTGTGCATCCAATATGTGATTTTGTGTCATTGGTTGAACATTTAGGTCATTTTTGTCCTCCCTAGGCTTATTCTAATCCAATTAGGGTTTTTAACCAATCTTGTGCATCCAATATGTGATATTGTGTCATTGGTTGAACATTTTGGTCATTTTCGTCCTCCTTAGGCTTATTCTAATCCAATTAGGTTTTTTAACCAATCTTGTGCATATAATAAGTGATTTTGTGTCATCGGTTGAACATTTCGGTCATTTTTGTCGTCCCTAGGCTTATTCTAATCCAATTACGGTTTTTAACCAATCTTGTGCATCCAATATGTGATTTTGTGTCATTTTATGTCATTGGTTGAACATTTAGGTCATTTTCGTCCTCCCTAGGCTTATTCTAATCGAATTAGGGTTTTTAACCAATCTTGTGCATATAATAAGTGATTTTGTGTCATTGGTAATCCAATTAGGTCATTTTCGTCCTCGCTAGGCTTATTCTAATTCAATTAGGGTTTTTAACCAATCTTGTGCATCCAATATGTGATTTTGTGTCATTTTGTGTCATTGGTTGAACATTTAGGTCATTATCGTCCTCCCTAGGCTTATTCTAATCCAATTAGGGTTTTTAACCAATCTTGTGCATCCAATATGTGATTTTGTGTCATTGGTTGAACATTTAGGTCATTTTTGTCCTCCCTAGGCTTATTCTAATCCAATTAGGGTTTTTAACCAATCTTGTGCATCCAATATGTGATTTTGTGTCATTGGTTGAACATTTAGGTCATTTTCGTCCTCGCTAGGCTTATTCTAATCCACTTAGGGTTTTTAACCAATCTTGTGCATCCAATATGTGATTTTGTGTCATTTTGTGTCATTGGTTGAACATTTAGGTCATTTTCGTCCTCCCTAGGCTTATTCTAATCCAATTAGGGTTTTTAACCAATCTTGTCCATCCAATATGTGATTTTGTGTCATTTTGTGTCATTTGTTGAACATTTAGGTCATTTTCGTCCTCCCTAGGCTTATTCTAATCCAATTAGGGTTTTTAACCAATCTTGTGCATCCAATATGTGATTTTGTGTCATTTTGTGTCATTGGTTGAACATTTAGGTCATTTTCGTCCTCCCTAGGCTTTTTCTAATCCAATTAGGGTTTTTAACCAATCTTGTGCATCCAATATGTGATTTTGTGTCATTGGTTGAACATTTAGGTCATTTTTGTCCTCCCTAGGCTTATTCTAATCCAATTAGGGTTTTTAACCAATCTTGTGCATCCAATATGTGATTTTGTGTCATTTTGTGTTATTGGTTGAACATTTAGGTCATTTTCGTCCTCCCTAGGCTTATTCTAATCCAATTACGGTTTTTAACCAATCTTGTGCATCCAATATGTGATTTTGTGTCATTTTGTGTCATTGGTTGAACATTCAGGTCATTTTTGTCGTCCCTAGGCTTATTCTAATCCAATTAGGGTTTTTAACCAATCTTGTGCATCCAATATGTGATTTTGTGTCATTTTGTGTCATTGGTTGAACATTTAGGTCATTTTCGTCCTCCCTAGGCTTATTCTAATCCAATTAGGGTTTCTAACCAATGTAGTGCATCCAATATGTGATTTTGTGTCATTTTGTGTCATTGGTTGAACATTTAGGTCATTTTCGTCCTCCCTAGGCTTATTCTAATCCAATTAGGGTTTTTAACCAATCTTGTGCATCCAATATGTGATTTTGTGTCATTGGTTGAACATTTAGGTCATTTTTGTCCTCCCTAGGCTTATTCTAATCCAATTAGGGTTTTTAACCAATCTTGTGCATCCAATATGTGATTTTGTGTCATTTTGTGTCATTGGTTGAACATTTAGGTCATTTTCGTCCTTGCTAGGCTTATTCTAATCCAATTAGGGTTTTTAACCAATCTTGTGCATCCAATATGTGATTTTGTGTCATTGGTTGAACATTTAGGTCATTTTCGTCCTCCCTAGGCTTATTCTAATCCAATTAGGGTTTTTAACCAATCTTGTGCATCCAATATGTGATTTTGTGTCATTTTGTGTCATTGGTTGAATATTAAGTTCATTTTCGTCCTCGCTAGGCTTATTCTAATCCAATTAGGGTTTTTAACAAATCTTGTGCATATAATAAGTGATTTTGTGTCATTGGTAATCCAATTTGGTCATTTTCGTCCTCGCTAGGCTTATTCTAATCCAATTAGGGTTTTTAACCAATCTTGTGCATCCAATATGTGATTTTGTGTCATTTTGTGTCATTGGTTGAACATTTAGGTCATTTTCGTCCTCCCTAGGCTTATTCTAATCCAATTAGGGTTTTTAACCAATCTTGTGCATCCAATATGTGATTTTGTGTCATTGGTTGCACATTTAGGTCATTTTCTTCCTCCCTAGGCTTATTCTAATCCAATTAGGTTTTTTAACCAATCTTGTTCTTCAATAAGTGATTTTGTGTCTGTGGTTGAACATTTAGGTCATTTTCGTCCTCCCTAGGTTTATTCTAATCCAAGTAGGGTTTTTAACCAATCTTGTGCATCCAATAAGTGTGTTTGTGTCATTCGATTAACATTTAGGTCATTTTCGTCCTCCCTAGGCTTATTTTAATCCAATTAGGGTTTTTAACCAATCTTGTGCATCAATAAGTGATTTTGTGTCTTTGGTTGAACATTTAGGTCATTTTCATCCTCCCTAGACCTATTCTAGTCCAATTAGGGTTTTTAACCAATCTTGTGCATCCAATAAGTGCGTTTGTGTCATTCGATTAACATATAGGTCATTTTCGTCCTCCCTAGGCTTATTCTAATCCAATTAGGGTTTTTAACCAATCTTGTGCATCCAATATGTGATTTTGTGTCATTGGTTGCACATTTAGGTCATTTTCGTCCTCCCTAGACTTATTCTAATCCAATTAAGGTTTTTAACCAATCTTGTGCATCCAATATGTGATTTTGTGTCATTGGTTGAACATTTGGGTCATTTTCGTCCTTCTTAGGCTTATTCTCATCCAATTAGGGTTTTTAACCAATCTTGTGCATCCAATATGTGATTTTGTGTCATTGGTTGAACATTTAGGTCATTTTCGTACTTCTTAGGCTTATTCTAATCCAATTTAGGTTTTTAACCAATCTTGTGCATATAATAAGTGATTTTGTGTGTCATTGGTTGCACATTTAGGTCATTTTCTTCCTCCCTAGGCTTATTCTAATCCAATTAGGTTTTTTAACCAATCTTGTTCTTCAATAAGTGATTTTGTGTCTGTGGTTGAACATTTAGGTCATTTTCGTCCTCCCTAGGTTTATTCTAATCCAAGTAGGGTTTTTAACCATTCTTCTGCATCCAATAAGTGTGTTTGTGTCATTCGATTAACATTTAGGTCATTTTCGTCCTCCCTAGGCTTATTTTAATCCAATTAGGGTTTTTAACCAATCTTGTGCATCTAATATGTGATTTTGTGTCATTGGTTGAACACTTTGGTCATTTTCGTACTTCTTAGGCTTATTCTAATCCAATTTGGGTTTTTAACCAATCTTGTACATATAATATGTGATTTTGTGTCATTGGTTGCACATTTAGGTCATTTTCATCCTCCCTAGACTTATTCTAATCTAATTAGGGTTTTTAACCAATAATGTGCATCCAATATGTGATTTTGTGTCTTTGGTTGAACATTTAGGTCATTTTCGTCCTCCCTAGACCTCTTCTAGTCCAATTAGGATTTTTAACCAATCTTGTGCATCCAATAAGTGCGTTTGTGTCATTCGATTAACATATAGGTCATTTTCGTCCTCCCTAGGTTTATTCTAATCCAAGTAGGGTTTTTAACCAATCTTGTGCATCCAATAAGTGTGTTTGTGTCATTCGATTAACATTTAGGTCATTTTCGTCCTCCCTAGGCTTATTTTAATCCAATTAGGGTTTTTAACCAATCTTGTGCATCCAATATGTGATTTTGTGTCATTGGTTGAACACTTTGGTCATTTTCGTACTTCTTAGGCTTATTCTAATCCAATTTGGGTTTTTAACCAATCTTGTACATATAATATGTGATTTTTTGTCATTGGTTGCACATTTAGGTCATTTTCATCCTCCCTAGACTTATTCTAATCTAATTAGGGTTTTTAACCAATCCTGTGCATCCAATATGTGATTTTGTGTCTTTGGTTGAACATTTAGGTCATTTTCGTCCTCCCTAGACCTATTCTAGTCCAATTAGGATTTTTAACCAATCTTGTGCATCCAATAAGTGCGTTTGTGTCATTCGATTAACATATAGGTCATTTTCGTCCTCCCTAGGCTTATTCTAATCCAATTAGGGTTTTTAACCAATCTTGTGCATCCAATATGTGATTTTGTGTCATTGGTTGCACATTTAGGTCATTTTCGTCCTCCCTAGACTTATTCTAATCCAATTAGGGTTTTTAACCAATCTTGTGCATCCAATATGTGATTTTGTGTCATTGGTTGAACATTTGGGTCATTTTCGTCCTTCTTAGGCTTATTCTCATCCAATTAGGGTTTTTAATCAATCTTGTGCATCCCATATGTGATTTTGTGTCATTGGTTGCACATTTAGGTCATTTTCGTCCTCCCTACACTTATTCTAATCCAATAAGGGTTTTTATCCAATCTTGTGCATCCAATATGTGATTTTGTGTCATTGGTTGCACATTTAGGTCATTTTCGTACTCCCTAGACTTATTCTAATGCAATTAGGGTTTTTAACCAATCTTGTGCATCCAATATGTGATTTTGTGTCATTGGTTGAACATTTAGGTCATTTTCGTACTTCTTAGGTTTATTCTAATCCAATTTGGGTTTTTAACCAATCTTGTGCATATAATAAGTGATTTTGTGTCATTGGTTGCACATTTAGGTCATTTTCTTCCTCCCTAGGCTTATTCTAATCCAATTAGGTTTTTTAACCAATCTTGTTCTTCAATAAGTGATTTTGTGTCTGTGGTTGAACATTTAGGTCATTTTCGTCCTCCCTAGGTTTATTCTAATCCAAGTAGGGTTTTTAACCAATCTTGTGCATCCAATAAGTGTGTTTGTGTCATTCGATTAACATTTAGGTCATTTTCGTCCTCCCTAGGCTTATTTTAATCCAATTAGGGTTTTTAACCAATCTTGTGCATCCAATATGTGATTTTGTGTCATTGGTTGAACACTTTGGTCATTTTCGTACTTCTTAGGCTTATTCTAATCCAATTAGGGTTTTTAACCAATCTTGTGCATCCAATATGTGATTTTGTGTCATTGGTTGCACATTTAGGTCATTTTCTTCCTCCCTAGGCTTATTCTAATCCAATTAGGTTTTTTAACCAATCTTGTTCTTCAATAAGTGATTTTGTGTCTGTGGTTGAACATTTAGGTCATTTTCGTCCTCCCTAGGTTTATTCTAATCCAAGTAGGGTTTTTAACCAATCTTGTGCATCCAATAAGTGTGTTTGTGTCATTTGATTAAAAGTTAGGTCATTTTCGTCCTCCCTAGGCTTATTTTAATCCAATTAGGGTTTTTAACCAATCTTGTGCATCCAATATGTGATTTTGTGTCATTGGTTGAACATTTAGGTCATTTTCGTTCTTCTTAGGCTTATTCTCATCCAATTAGGGTTTTTAACCAATCTTGTGCATCCCATATGTGATTTTGTGTCATTGGTTGCACATTTAGGTCATTTTCGTCCTCCCTAGACTTATTCTAATCCAATTAGGGTTTTTAACCAATCTTGTGCATCAATAAGTGATTTTGTGTCTTTGGTTGAACATTTAGGTCATTTTCGTCCTCCCTAGACCTATTCTAGTCCAATTAGGGTTTTTAACCAATCTTGTGCATCCAATAAGTGCGTTTGTGTCATTCGATTAACATATATGTCATTTTCGTCCTCCCTAGGCTTATTCTAATCCAATTAGGGTTTTTAACCAATCTTGTGCATCCAATATGTGATTTTGTGTCATTGGTTGCACATTTAGGTCATTTTCGTCCTCCCTAGACTTATTCTAATCCAATTAGGGTTTTTAACCAATCTTGTGCATCCAATATGTGATTTTGTGTCATTGGTTGAACATTTAGGTCATTTTCGTCCTCCCTAGACTTATTCTAATCCAATTAGGGTTTTTAACCAATCTTGTGCATCCAATATGTGATTTTGTGTCATTGGTTGAACATTTAGGTCATTTTCGTCCTTCTTAGGCTTATTCTCATCCAATTAGGGTTTTTAACCAATCTTGTGCATCCCATATGTGATTTTATGTCATTGGTTGCACATTTAGGTCATTTTCGTCCTCCCTAGACTTATTCTAATCCAATTAGGGTTTTTAACCAATCTTGTGCATCCAATATGTGATTTTGTGTCATTGGTTGAACATTTAGGTCATTTTCGTCCTTCTTAGGCTTATTCTCATCCAATTAGGGTTTTTAACCAATCTTGGGCATCCCATATGTGATTTTATGTCATTGGTTGCACATTTAGGTCATTTTCGTCCTCCCTAGACTTATTCTAATCCAATTAGGGTTTTTAACCAATCTTGTGCATCCAATATGTGATTTTGTGTCATTGGTTGAACATTTAGGTCATTTTCGTCCTTCTTAGGCTTATTCTAATCCAATTAGGGTTTTTAACCAATCTTGTGCATCCAATATGTGATTTTGTGTCATTGGTTGCACATTTAGGTCATTTTCATCCTCCCTAGACTTATTCTAATCTAATTAGGGTTTTTAACCAATCTTGTGCATCCAATATGTGATTTTGTGTCATTGGTTGAACACTTTGGTCATTTTCGTACTTCTTAGGCTTATTCTAATCCATTTTGGGTTTTTAACCAATCTTGTACATATAATATGTGATTTTGTGTCATTGGTTGCACATTTAGGTCATTTTCATCCTCCCTAGACTTATTCTAATCTAATTAGGGTTTTTAACCAATCCTGTGCATCCAATACGTGATTTTGTGTCATTGGTTCAACATTTAGGTCATTTTCGTACTTCTTAGGCTTATTCTAATCCAATTTGGGTTTTTAACCAATCTTGTGCATATAATAAGTGATTTTGTGTCATTGGTTGCACATTTAGGTCATTTTCTTCCTCCCTAGGCTTATTCTAATCCAATAAGGGTTTTTATCCAATCTTGTGCATCCAATATGTGATTTTGTGTCATTGGTTGCACATTTAGGTCATTTTCGTCCTCCCTAGACTTATTCTAATGCAATTAGGGTTTTAACCAATCTTGTGCATCCAATATGTGATTTTGTGTCATTGGTTGAACATTTAGGTCATTTTCGTACTTCCTAGGTTTATTCTAATCCAAGTAGGGTTTTTAACAATTCTTGTGCATCCAATAAGTGTGTTTGTGTCATTCGATTAACATTTAGGTCATTTTCGTCCTCCCTAGGCTTATTTTAATCCAATTAGGGTTTTTAACCAATCTTGTGCATCAATAAGTGATTTTGTGTCTTTGGTTGAACATTTAGGTCATTTTCATCCTCCCTAGACCTATTCTAGTCCAATTAGGGTTTTTAACCAATCTTGTGCATCCAATAAGTGCGTTTGTGTCATTCGATTAACATATAGGTCATTTTCGTCCTCCCTAGGCTTATTCTAATCCAATTAGGGTTTTTAACCAATCTTGTGCATCCAATATGTGATTTTGTGTCATTGGTTGCACATTTAGGTCATTTTCGTCCTCCCTAGACTTATTCTAATCCAATTAAGGTTTTTAACCAATCTTGTGCATCCAATATGTGATTTTGTGTCATTGGTTGAACATTTGGGTCATTTTCGTCCTTCTTAGGCTTATTCTCATCCAATTAGGGTTTTTAACCAATCTTGTGCATCCAATATGTGATTTTGTGTCATTGGTTGAACATTTAGGTCATTTTCGTACTTCTTAGGCTTATTCTAATCCAATTTAGGTTTTTAACCAATCTTGTGCATATAATAAGTGATTTTGTGTGTCATTGGTTGCACATTTAGGTCATTTTCTTCCTCCCTAGGCTTATTCTAATCCAATTAGGTTTTTTAACCAATCTTGTTCTTCAATAAGTGATTTTGTGTCTGTGGTTGAACATTTAGGTCATTTTCGTCCTCCCTAGGTTTATTCTAATCCAAGTAGGGTTTTTAACCAATCTTGTGCATCCAATAAGTGTGTTTGTGTCATTCGATTAACAGTTAGGTCATTTTCGTCCTCCCTAGGCTTATTTTAATCCAATTAGGGTTTTTAACCAATCTTGTGCATCCAATATGTGATTTTGTGTCATTGGTTGAACATTTAGGTCATTTTCGTCCTTCTTAGGCTTATTCTCATCCAATTAGGGTTTTTAACCAATCTTGTGCATCCCATATGTGATTTTGTGTCATTGGTTGCACATTTAGGTCATTTTCGTCCTCCCTAGACTTATTCTAATCCAATTAGGGTTTTTATCCAGTCTTGTGCATCCAATATGTGATTTTGTGTCATTGGTTGCACATTTAGGTCATTTTCGTCCTCCCTAGACTTATTCTAATGCAATTAGGGTTTTTAACCAATCTTGTGCATCCAATATGTGATTTTGTGTCATTGGTTGAACATTTAGGTCATTTTCGTACTTCTTAGGCTTATTCTAATCCAATTTGGGTTTTTAACCATTCTTGTGCATATAATAAGTGATTTTCTGTCATTGGTTGCACATTTAGGTCATTTTCTTCCTCCCTAGGCTTATTCTAATCCAATTAGGTTTTTTAACCAATCTTGTTCTTCAATAAGTGATTTTGTGTCTGTGGTTGAACATTTAGGTCATTTTCGTCCTCCCTAGGTTTATTCTAATCCAAGTAGGGTTTTTAACCAATCTTGTGCATCCAATAAGTGTGTTTGTGTCATTCGATTAACATTTAGGTCATTTTCGTCCTCCCTAGGCTTATTTTAATCCAATTAGGGTTTTTAACCAATCTTGTGCATCCAATATGTGATTTTGTGTCATTGGTTGAACACTTTGGTCATTTTCGTACTTCTTAGGCTTATTCTAATCCAATTTGGGTTTTTAACCAATCTTGTACATATAATATGTGATTTTTTGTCATTGGTTGCACATTTAGGTCATTTTCATCCTCCCTAGACTTATTCTAATCTAATTAGGGTTTTTAACCAATCCTGTGCATCCAATATGTGATTTTGTGTCTTTGGTTGAACATTTAGGTCATTTTCGTCCTCCCTAGACCTATTCTAGTCCAATTAGGATTTTTAACCAATCTTGTGCATCCAATAAGTGCGTTTGTGTCATTCGATTAACATATAGGTCATTTTCGTCCTCCCTAGGTTTATTCTAATCCAAGTAGGGTTTTTAACCAATCTTGTGCATCCAATAAGTGTGTTTGTGTCATTCGATTAACATTTAGGTCATTTTCGTCCTCCCTAGGCTTATTTTAATCCAATTAGGGTTTTTAACCAATCTTGTGCATCCAATATGTGATTTTGTGTCATTGGTTGAACACTTTGGTCATTTTCGTACTTCTTAGGCTTATTCTAATCCAATTTGGATTTTTAACCAATCTTGTACATATAATATGTGATTTTTTGTCATTGGTTGCACATTTAGGTCATTTTCATCCTCCCTAGACTTATTCTAATCTAATTAGGGTTTTTAACCAATCCTGTGCATCCAATATGTGATTTGGTGTCTTGGGTTGAACATTTAGGTCATTTTCGTCCTCCCTAGACCTATTCTAGTCCAATTAGGATTTTTAACCAATCTTGTGCATCGAATAAGTGCGTTTGTGTCATTCGATTAACATATAGGTCATTTTCGTCCTCCCTAGGCTTATTCTAATCCAATTAGGGTTTTTAACCAATCTTGTGCATCCAATATGTGATTTTGTGTCATTGGTTGCACATTTAGGTCATTTTCGTCCTCCCTAGACTTATTCTAATCCAATTAGGGTTTTTAACCAATCTTGTGCATCCAATATGTGATTTTGTGTCATTGGTTGAACATTTAGGTCATTTTCGTCCTTCTTAGGCTTATTCTCATCCAATTAGGGTTTTTAACCAATCTTGTGCATCCCATATGTGATTTTGTGTCATTGGTTGCACATTTAGGTCATTTTCGTCCTCCCTAGACTTATTCTAATCAAATTAAGGTTTTTAACCAATCTTGTGCATCCAATATGTGATTTTGTGTCATTGGTTGAACATTTAGGTCATTTTCGTCCTTCTTAGGCTTATTCTAATCCAATTAGGGTTTTTAACCAATCTTGTGCATCCAATAAGTGCGTTTGTGTCATTCGATTAACATATAGGTCATTTTCGTCCTCCCTAGGCTTATTCTAATCCAATTAGGGTTTTTAACCAATCTTGTGCATCCCATATGTGATTTTGTGTCATTGGTTGAACATTTAGGTCATTTTCGTCCTTCTTAGGCTTATTCTAATCCAATTAGGGTTTTTAACTAATCTTTTGTATCCCATATGTGATTTTGTGTCATTGGTTGCACATTTAGATCATTTTCGTCCTCCCTAGACTTATTCTAATCCAATTAGGGTTTTTAACCAATCTTGTG
>JBBPBQ010000009.1:3146074-3185358 GCA_037974755.1 Cicer yamashitae | reverse complement strand
CCTCCCTAGGCTAATTCTAATCCGATTAGGGTTTTTAACCCATCTTGTGCATCCCATATGTGATTTTGTGTCATTGGTTGCACATTTAGGATTTTTAACCAATCTTGTGCATCCAATAAATGCGTTTGTGTCATTCGATTAACATTTAGATCATTTTCGTCCTCCCTAGACTTATTCTAATCCAATTAGGATTTTTAACCAATCTTGTGCATCCAATATGTGATTTTGTGTCATTGGTTGAACATTTAGGTCATTTTCGTACTTCTCAAGCTTTTTCTAATCCAATTAGGGTTTTTAACCAATCTTGTGCATATAATAAGTGATTTTGTGTCATTGGATGCACATTTAGGTCATTTTCTTCCTCCCTAAGCTTATTCTAATCCAAGTAGGGTTTTTAACCAATCTTGTGCATCAATAAGTGATTTTGTGTCTTTGGTTGAACATTTAGGTCATTTTCCTCCTCCCTAGACTTATTCTAATCCAATTAGGGTTTTTAACCAATCTTGTGCATCCATTATGTGATTTTATATCAATGGTTGCACATTTTTGTCGTTTTCGTCCTCCCTAGACTTATTCTAATCCAATTAGGGTTTTTAACCAATCTTGTGCATCCAATATGTGATTTTGTGTCATTGGTTGAACATTTAGGTCATTTTCGTCCTTCTTAGGCTTATTCTAATCCAATTAGGGTTTTTAACCAATCTTGTGCATCCCATATGTGATTTTGTGTCATTGGTTGCACATTTAGGTGATTTTCGTCCTCCCTAGACTTATTCTAATCCAATTAGGGTTTTTGTCCAATCTTGTGCATCCAATATGTGATTTTGTGTCATTGGTTGCACATTTAGGTCATTTTCGTCCTCCCTAGACTTATTCTAATCCAATAAGGGTTTTTAACCAATCTTGTGCATCCAATAAGTAATTTTCTGTCATTGGTTGCACATTTATGTCATTTTCGTCATCCCTAGACTTATTTTAATCCAATTAGGGTTTTTAACCAATCTTGTGCATCCAATTTGTGATTTTGTGTCATTGGTTGCACATTTAGGTCATTTTCGTCCTCCCTAGGCTTATTCTATTCCAATTAGGGTTTTTAACCAATCTTGTGCATCCAATAAGTAATTTTGTGTCATTGGTTGCACATTTATGTCATTTTCGTCGTCCCTATACTTATTCTAATCCAATTAGGGTTTTTAACCAATCTTGTGCATCAATAAGTGATTTTGTGTCATTCGATTAACAATTAGGTCGTTTTCGTCCTCCCTAGGTTTATTCTCATCCAATTAGGGTTTTTAACCAATCTTGTCCATCCCATATGTGATTTTGTCTCATTGGTTGCACATTTAGGTCATTTTCGTCCTCCCTAGACTTATTCTAATCCAATTAGGGTTTTTAACCAATCTTGTGCATCCAATATGTGATTTTGTGTCATTGGTTGCACATTTAGGTCATTTTCTTCCTCCCTAGGCTTATTCTAATCCAATTAGGGTTTTTAACCAATCTTGTGCATCAATAAGTGATTTTGTGTCTTTGGTTGAACATTTAGGTCATTTTCGTCCTCCCTAGACCTATTCTAGTCCAATTAGGGTTTTTAACCAATCTTGTGCATCCAATAAGTGCGTTTGTGTCATTCGATTAACATATATGTCATTTTCGTCCTCCCTAGGCTTATTCTAATCCAATTAGGGTTTTTAACCAATCTTGTGCATCCAATATATGATTTTGTGTCATTGGTTGCACATTTAGGTCATTTTCGTCCTCCCTAGACTTATTCTAATCCAATTAGGGTTTTTAACCAATCTTGTGCATCCAATATGTGATTTTGTGTCATTGGTTGAACATTTAGGTCATTTTCGTCCTTCTTAGGCTTATTCTCATCCAATTAGGGTTTTTAACCAATCTTGTGCATCCCATATGTGATTTTGTGTCATTGGTTGCACATTTAGGTCATTTTCGTCCTCCCTAGACTTATTCTAATCCAATTAGGGTTTTTAACCAATCTTGTGCATCAATAAGTGATTTTGTGTCTTTGGTTGAACATTTAGGTCATTTTCGTCCTCCCTAGACCTATTCTAGTCCAATTAGGGTTTTTAACCAATCTTGTGCATCCAATAAGTGCGTTTGTGTCATTCGATTAACATATAGGTCATTTTCGTCCTCCCTAGGCTTATTCTAATCCAATTAGGGTTTTTAACCAATCTTGTGCATCCAATATGTGATTTTGTGTCATTGGTTGCACATTTAGGTCATTTTCGTCCTCCCTAGACTTATTCTAATCCAATTAGGGTTTTTAACCAATCTTGTGCATCCAATATGTGATTTTGTGTCATTGGTTGAACATTTAGGTCATTTTCGTTCTCCCCAGGCTTATTCTAATCCAATTAGGATTTTTATCCAATCTTGTGCATCCAATATGTGATTTTGTGTCAATTTGTGTCATTGGTTGAACATTTAGGTCATTTTCGTCCCCCCTAGGCTTATTCTAATCCAATTAGGGTTTTTAACCAATCTTGTGCATCCAATATGTGATTTTGTGTCATTGGTTGCACATTTAGGTCATTTTCGTCCTCCCTAGGCTTATTCTAATCCAATTAGGGTTTTTAACCAATCTTGTGCATATAATAAGTGATTTTATGTCATTGGTAATCCAATTTGGTCATTTTCGTCCTCGCTAGGCTTATTCTAATCCAATTAGAATTTTTAACCAATCTTATGCATCCAATATGTGATTTTGTGTCATTTTGTGTTATTGGTTGAACATTTAGGTCATTTTCGTCCTCCATAGGGTTATTCTAATCCAATTAGGGTTTTTAACCAATCTTGTGCATCCAATATGTGATTTTGTGTCATTGGTTGCACATTTTGGTCATTTTCGTCCTCCCTAGGCTTATTCTAATCCAATTAGGGTTTTTAACCAATCTTGTGCATATAATAAGTGATTTTATGTCATTGGTAATCCAATTAGGTCATTTTCGTCCTCGCTAGGCTTATTCTAATCCAATTAGGGTTTTTGACCAATCTTATGCATCCAATATGTGATTTTGTGTCATTTTGTGTCATTGGTTGAACATTTAGGTCATTTTCGTCCTCCCTAGGCTTATTCTAATCCAATTAGGGTTTTTAACCAATCTTGTGTATCCAATATGTGATTTTGTGTCATTTTGTGTCATTGGTTGAACATTTAGGTAATTTTCGTCCTCCCTAGGCTTATTCTAATCCAATTAGGGTTTTTAACCAATCTTGTGCATCCAATATGTGATTTTGTGTCATTGGTTGAACATTTAGGTAATTTTCGTCCTCCCTAGGCTTATTCTAATCCAATTAGGGTTTTTAACCAATCTTGTGCATCCAATATGTGATTTTGTGTCATTGGTTGAACATTTAGGTCATTTTCGTCCTCCCTAGGCTTATTCTAAACCAATTAGCGTTTTTAACCAATTTTTTGCATCCAATATGTGATTTTGTGTCATTTTGTGTCATTGGTTAAACATTTAGGTCATTTTCGTCCTCCCTAGGCTTATTCTAATCCAATTAGGGTTTTTAACCAATCTTGTGCATCCAATATGTGATTTTGTATCATTGGTTGAACATTTAGGTCATTTTCGTCCTCGCTATGCTTATTCTAATCCAATTAGGGTTTTTAGCCAATCTTGTGCATCCAATATGTGATTTTGTGTCATTTTTGTGTCATTGGTTGAACATTTAGGTCATTTTCGTCCTCGCTTGGCTTATTCTAATCCAATTAAGGTTCTTAACCAATCTTGTGCATCCAATGTGTGATTTTGTGTTATTGGTTGAACATTTAGGTCATTTTCGTCCTCCCTAGGCTTATTCTAATCCAATTAGGGTTTTTAACCAATCTTGTGCATCCAATATGTGATTTTGTGTCATTTTGTGTCATTGGTTGAACATTTAGGTCATTTTCGTCCTCCCTAGGCTTATTCTAATCCAATTAGGGTTTTTAACCAATCTTGTGCATCCAATTAGTGATTTTGTGTCATTGGTTGAACATTTAGGTCATTTTCGTCGTCCCAAGGCTTATTCTAATCCAATTAGGGTTTTTAACCAATCTTGTGCATCCAATATGTGATTTTGTGTCATTGGTTGAACATTTAGGTCATTTTCGTCCTCCCTAGGCTTATTCTAATCCAATTAGGGTTTTTAACCAATCATGTGCATCCAATATGTGATTTTGTCTCATTGGTTGACCATTTAGGTCATTTTCGCATACCAAAGGCTTATTCTCAACCAATTAGGGTTTTTAACCAATCTTGTGCATCCAATATTTCATTTTGTGTCATTGGTTGAACATTTAGGTCATTTTCATCCTCCCTAGTCTTATTCTAATCCAATTAGGGTTTTTAACCAATCTTGTGCATCCAATATGTGATTTTGTGTCATTGGTTGAACATTTAGGTCATTTTCGTCCTCCCAAGGCTTATTCTAATCCACTTAGGGTTTTTAACCAATCTTGTGCATCCAATATGTGATTTTGTGTCATTGGTTGAACATTTAGGTCATTTTTGTCATCCTTGGACTTATTCTAATCCAATTAGGGGTTTTAACCAATCTTGTGCATCCAATTAGTGATTTTGTGTCATTGGTTGAACATTTAGGTCATTTTCGTCCTCCCAACGCTTATTCTAATCCAATTAGGGTTTTTAACTAATCTTGTGCATCCAATATGTGATTTTGTGTCATTGGTTGAACATTTAGGTGATTTTCGTCGTCCCAAGGCTTATTCTAATCCAATTAGGGTTTTTAACCAATCTTGTGCATCCAATATGTGATTTTGTGTCATTGGTTGAACATTTAGGTCATTTTCGTCCTCCCTAGGCTTATTCTAATCCAATTAGGGTTTTTAACCAATCTTGTGCATCCAAATGTGATTTTGTGTCATTTTGTGTCATTGGTTGAACATTTAGGTCATTTTCATCCTCCCTAGGCTTATTCTAATCCAATTAGGGTTTTTAACCAATCTTGTGCATCCAATATGTGATTTTGTGTCATTGGTTGAACATTTAGGTCATTTTCGTCGTCCCTAGGCTTATTCTAATCCAATTACGGTTTTTAACCAATCTTGTGCATCCAATATGTGATTTTGTGTCATTTTATGTCATTGGTTGAACATTTAGGTCATTTTCGTCCTCCCTAGGCTTATTCTAATCCAATTAGCGTTTTTAACCAATCTTGTGCATCCAATATGTGATTTTGTGTCATTGGTTGAACATTTAGGTAATTTTCGTCCTCCCTAGGCTTATTCTAATCCAATTAGGGTTTTTAACCAATCTTGTGCATCCAATATGTGATTTTGTGTCATTGGTTGAACATTTAGGTCATTTTCGTCCTCCCTAGGCTTATTCTAATCCAATTAGGGTTTTTAACCAATCTTGTGCATCGAATAAGTGATTTTGTGTCATTGGTTGAACATTTAGGTCATTTTTGTCCTCCCTAGGCTAATTCTAATCCGATTAGGGTTTTTAACCAGTCTTGTGCATCCCATATGTGATTTTGTGTCATTGGTTGCACATTTAGGTCATTTTCGTCCTCCCTAGGCTTATTCTCTTCCAATTAGGGTTTTTAACCAATCTTGTGTATCCAATAAGTAATTTTGTGTCATTGGTTGCACATTTATGTCATTTTCGTCGTCCCTAGACTTATTCTAATCCAATTAGGGTTTTTAACCAATCTTGTGCATCCAATATGTGATTTTGTGTCATTGGTTGAACATTTAGGTCATTTTCGTCCTCCCTAGGCTTATTCTAATCCAATTAGGGTTTTTAACCAATCTTGTGCACCGAATAAGTGATTTTGTGTCATTGGTTGAACATTTAGGTCATTTTTGTCCTCCCTAGGCTAATTCTAATCTGATTAGGGTTTTTAACCAGTCTTGTGCATCCCATATGTGATTTTGTGTCATTGGTTGCACATTTAGGTCATTTTCGTCCTCCCTAGGCTTATTCTCTTCCAATTAGGGTTTTTAACCAATCTTGTGCATCCAATAAGTAATTTTGTGTCATTGGTTGCACATTTTGGTCATTTTCGTCCTCCCTAGACTTATTCTAATCCAATTAGGATTTTTAACCAATCTTGTGCATCCAATATGTGATTTTGTGTCATTGGTTGAACATTTAGGTCATTTTCGTCCTTCTTAGGCTTATTCTAATCCAATTAGGGTTTTTAACCAATCTTGTGCATCCATTATGTGATTTTGTGTCATTGGTTGCACATTTAGGTCATTTTCGTCCTCCCTAGACTTATTCTAATCCAATTAGGGTTTTTATCCAATCTTGTGCATCCAATATGTGATTTTGTGTCATTGGTTGCACATTTAGGTCATTTTCGTCCTCCCTAGGCTTATTCTATTCCAATTAGGGTTTTTAACCAATCTTGTGCATCCAATAAGTAATTTTGTGTCATTGGTTGCACATTTATGTCATTTTCGTCGTCCCTATACTTATTCTAATCCAATTAGGGTTTTTAACCAATCTTGTGCATCAATAAGTGATTTTGTGTCATTCGATTAACATTTAGGTCATTTTCGTCCTCCCTAGGCTTATTCTAATCCAATTAGGGTTTTTAACCAATCTTGTGCATCCAATATATGAGTTTTTTGTCATTGGTTGCACAATTAGGTCGTTTTCGTCCTCCCTAGGTTTATTCTCATCCAATTAGGGTTTTTAACCAATCTTGTCCATCCCATATGTGATTTTGTCTCATTGGTTGCACATTTAGGTCATTTTCGTCCTCCCTAGACTTATTCTAATCCAATTAGGGTTTTTAACCAATCTTGTGCATCCAATATGTGATTTTGTGTCATTGGCTGCACATTAAGGTAGTTTTCGTCCTCCCTAGGCTTATTCTAATCTTATTAGGGTTTTTAACCAATCTTGTGCATCTAATAAGTTCTTTCTGTCATTGGATTATCATTTAGGTCGTTTTCGTCCTCCCTAGGCTTATTCTAATCCAATTAGGGTTTTTAACCAATCTTGTGCATCGAATAAGTGATTATGTGTCATTGGTTGAACATTTAGGTCATTTTTGTCCTCCCTAGGCTAATTCTAATCCGATTAGGGTTTTTAACCAGTCTTGTGCATCCCATATGTGATTTTGTGTCATTGGTTGCACATTTAGGTCATTTTCGTCCTCCCTAGGCTTATTCTCTTCCAATTAGGGTTTTTAACCAATCTTGTGTATCCAATAAGTAATTTTGTGTCATTGGTTGCACATTTATGTCATTTTCGTCGTCCCTAGACTTATTCTAATCCAATTAGGGTTTTTAACCAATCTTGTGCATCCAATATGTGATTTTGTGTCATTGGTTGAACATTTAGGTCATTTTCGTCCTCCCTAGGCTTATTCTAATCCAATTAGGGTTTTTAACCAATCTTGTGCATCGAATATGTGATTTTGTGTCATTTTGTGTCATTCGTTGAACATTTAGGTCATTTTCGTCCTCCTTAGGGATATTCTAATCCAATTAGGGTTTTTAACCAATCTTGTGCATCAAATATGTGATTTTGTGTCATTTTGTGTCATTGGTTGAACATTTAGGTCATTTTCGTCCTCCCTAGGGTTATTCTAATCCAATTGGGGTTTTTACCAATCTTGTGCACCCAATATGTGATTTTGTGTCATTTTGTGTCATTGGTTTAACATTTAGGTCATTTTCGTCCTCCCTAGGCTTATTGTAATCCAATTAGGGTTTTGAACCGATCTTGTGCATCCAGTATGTGATTTTGTGTCATAGGTTGAACATTTAGGTCATTTTCGTCCTCCATAGGCTTATTCTTACCAATTAGGGTTTTTAACCAATCTTGTGCATCCAATATGTGATTTTGTGTCATTGGTTGAACATTTAGGTCATTTTCGTCCTCCCTAGGCTTATTCTAATCCAATTAGGGTTTTTAACCAATCTTGTGCATCGAATAAGTGATTTTGTGTCATTGGTTGAACATTTAGGTCATTTTCGTCCTCCCTAGGCTTATTCTAATCCAATTAGGGTTTTTAACCAATCTTGTGCATCCAATAAGTGATTTTGTGTCATTGGTTGAATATTTAGGTCATTTTTGTCCTCCCTAGGCTTATTCTAATCCAATTAGGGTTTTTAACCAATCTTGTGCATCCAATATGTGATTTTGTGTCATTGGTTGAACATTTAGGTCATTTTTGTCCTCCCTAGGCTTATTCTAATCCAATTAGGGTTTTTAACCAATCTTGTGCATCCAATATGTGATTTTGTGTCATTGGATGAACATTTAGGTCATTTTCGTCCTCCCTAGGCTTATTCTAATCCAATTAGGGTTTTTAACCAATCTTGTGCATCCAATATGTGATTTTGTGTCATTGGTTGAACATTTAGGTCATTTTCGTCCTCCCTAAGTTTATCCTAATCCAATTAGGGTTTTTAACCAATCTTGTGCAAACAATATGTCATTTTGTGTCATTTTGTGTCATTGGGTGAACATTTAGGTCATTTTCGTCGTCCCAAGGCTTATTCTAATCCAATTAGGGTTTTTAACCAATCTTGTGCATCCAATATGTGATTTTGTGTCATTGGTTGAACATTTAGGTCATTTTCGTCCTCCCTAGGCTTATTCTAATCCAATTAGGGTTTTTAACCAATCATGTGCATCCAATTTGTGATTTTGTGTCATTGGTTGAACATTTAGGTCATTTTTGTCATCCTTGGACTTATTCTAATCCAATTAGGGTTTTTAACCAATCTTGTGCATCCAATTAGTGATTTTGTGTCATTGGTTGAACATTTAGGTCATTTTCGTCCTCCCAACGCTTATTCTAATCCAATTAGGGTTTTTAACTAATCTTGTGCATCCAATATGTGATTTTGTGTCATTGGTTGAACATTTAGGTGATTTTCGTCGTCCCAAGGCTTATTCTAATCCAATTAGGGTTTTTAACCAATCTTGTGCATCCAATATGTGATTTTGTGTCATTGGTTGAACATTTAGGTCATTTTCGTCCTCCCTAGGCTTATTCTAATCCAATTAGGGTTTTTAACAAAACTTGTGCATCCAATATGTGATTTTGTGTCATTGGTTGAACATTTAGGTCATTTTCGTCCTCCCTAGGCTTATTCTAATCCAATTAGGGTTTTTAACCAATCTTGTGCATCCAATATGTGATTTTGTGTCATTGGTTGAACATTTTGGTCATTTTCGTCCTCCCTAGGCTTATTCTAATCCATTTAGGGTTTTTAACCAATCTTGTGCATCCAATATGTGATTTTGTGTCATTGGTTGCACATTTAGGTCATTTTCGTCCTCCCTAGACTTATTCTAATCCAATTAGGGTTTTTATCCAATCTTGTGCATCCAATATGTGATTTTGTGTCATTGGTTGCACATTTAGGTCATTTTCGTCCTCCCTAGGCTTATTCTATTCCAATTAGGGTTTTTAACCAATCTTGTGCATCCAATAAGTAATTTTGTGTCATTGGTTGCACATTTATGTCATTTTCGTCGTCCCTATACTTATTCTAATCCAATTAGGGTTTTTAACCAATCTTGTGCATCAATAAGTGATTTTGTGTCATTCGATTAACATTTAGGTCATTTTCGTCCTCCCTAGGCTTATTCTAATCCAATTAGGGTTTTTAACCAATCTTGTGCATCCAATATATGAGTTTTTTGTCATTGGTTGCACAATTAGGTCGTTTTCGTCCTCCCTAGGTTTATTCTCATCCAATTAGGGTTTTTAACCAATCTTGTCCATCCCATATGTGATTTTGTCTCATTGGTTGCACATTTAGGTCATTTTCGTCCTCCCTAGACTTATTCTAATCCAATTAGGGTTTTTAACCAATCTTGTGCATCCAATATGTGATTTTGTGTCATTGGCTGCACATTAAGGTAGTTTTCGTCCTCCCTAGGCTTATTCTAATCTTATTAGGGTTTTTAACCAATCTTGTGCATCTAATAAGTTCTTTCTGTCATTGGATTATCATTTAGGTCGTTTTCGTCCTCCCTAGGCTTATTCTAATCCAATTAGGGTTTTTAACCAATCTTGTGCATCGAATAAGTGATTTTGTGTCATTGGTTGAACATTTAGGTCATTTTTGTCCTCCCTAGGCTAATTCTAATCCGATTAGGGTTTTTAACCAGTCTTGTGCATCCCATATGTGATTTTGTGTCATTGGTTGCACATTTAGGTCATTTTCGTCCTCCCTAGGCTTATTCTCTTCCAATTAGGGTTTTTAACCAATCTTGTGTATCCAATAAGTAATTTTGTGTCATTGGTTGCACATTTATGTCATTTTCGTCGTCCCTAGACTTATTCTAATCCAATTAGGGTTTTTAACCAATCTTGTGCATCCAATATGTGATTTTGTGTCATTGGTTGAACATTTAGGTCATTTTCGTCCTCCCTAGGCTTATTCTAATCCAATTAGGGTTTTTAACCAATCTTGTGCACCGAATAAGTGATTTTGTGTCATTGGTTGAACATTTAGGTCATTTTTGTCCTCCCTAGGCTAATTCTAATCTGATTAGGGTTTTTAACCAGTCTTGTGCATCCCATATGTGATTTTGTGTCATTGGTTGCACATTTAGGTCATTTTCGTCCTCCCTAGGCTTATTCTCTTCCAATTAGGGTTTTTAACCAATCTTGTGCATCCAATAAGTAATTTTGTGTCATTGGTTGCACATTTTGGTCATTTTCGTCCTCCCTAGACTTATTCTAATCCAATTAGGATTTTTAACCAATCTTGTGCATCCAATATGTGATTTTGTGTCATTGGTTGAACATTTAGGTCATTTTCGTCCTTCTTAGGCTTATTCTAATCCAATTAGGGTTTTTAACCAATCTTGTGCATCCCATATGTGATTTTGTGTCATTGGTTGCACATTTAGGTCATTTTCGTCCTCCCTAGACTTATTCTAATCCAATTAGGGTTTTTAACCAATCTTGTGCATCCAATATGTGATTTTGTGTCATTGGTTGAACATTTAGGTCATTTTCGTCCTCCCTAGGCTTATTCTAATCCAATTAGGGTTTTTAACCAATCTTGTGCACCGAATAAGTGATTTTGTGTCATTGGTTGAACATTTAGGTCATTTTTGTCCTCCCTAGGCTAATTCTAATCTGATTAGGGTTTTTAACCAGTCTTGTGCATCCCATATGTGATTTTGTGTCATTGGTTGCACATTTAGGTCATTTTCGTCCTCCCTAGGCTTATTCTCTTCCAATTAGGGTTTTTAACCAATCTTGTGCATCCAATAAGTAATTTTGTGTCATTGGTTGCACATTTTGGTCATTTTCGTCCTCCCTAGACTTATTCTAATCCAATTAGGATTTTTAACCAATCTTGTGCATCCAATATGTGATTTTGTGTCATTGGTTGAACATTTAGGTCATTTTCGTCCTTCTTAGGCTTATTCTAATCCAATTAGGGTTTTTAACCAATCTTGTGCATCCATTATGTGATTTTGTGTCATTGGTTGCACATTTAGGTCATTTTCGTCCTCCCTAGACTTATTCTAATCCAATTAGGGTTTTTATCCAATCTTGTGCATCCAATATGTGATTTTGTGTCATTGGTTGCACATTTAGGTCATTTTCGTCCTCCCTAGGCTTATTCTATTCCAATTAGGGTTTTTAACCAATCTTGTGCATCCAATAAGTAATTTTGTGTCATTGGTTGCACATTTATGTCATTTTCGTCGTCCCTATACTTATTCTAATCCAATTAGGGTTTTTAACCAATCTTGTGCATCAATAAGTGATTTTGTGTCATTCGATTAACATTTAGGTCATTTTCGTCCTCCCTAGGCTTATTCTAATCCAATTAGGGTTTTTAACCAATCTTGTGCATCCAATATATGAGTTTTTTGTCATTGGTTGCACAATTAGGTCGTTTTCGTCCTCCCTAGGTTTATTCTCATCCAATTAGGGTTTTTAACCAATCTTGTCCATCCCATATGTGATTTTGTCTCATTGGTTGCACATTTAGGTCATTTTCGTCCTCCCTAGACTTATTCTAATCCAATTAGGGTTTTTAACCAATCTTGTGCATCCAATATGTGATTTTGTGTCATTGGCTGCACATTAAGGTAGTTTTCGTCCTCCCTAGGCTTATTCTAATCTTATTAGGGTTTTTAACCAATCTTGTGCATCTAATAAGTTCTTTCTGTCATTGGATTATCATTTAGGTCGTTTTCGTCCTCCCTAGGCTTATTCTAATCCAATTAGGGTTTTTAACCAATCTTGTGCATCGAATAAGTGATTTTGTGTCATTGGTTGAACATTTAGGTCATTTTTGTCCTCCCTAGGCTAATTCTAATCCGATTAGGGTTTTTAACCAGTCTTGTGCATCCCATATGTGATTTTGTGTCATTGGTTGCACATTTAGGTCATTTTCGTCCTCCCTAGGCTTATTCTCTTCCAATTAGGGTTTTTAACCAATCTTGTGTATCCAATAAGTAATTTTGTGTCATTGGTTGCACATTTATGTCATTTTCGTCGTCCCTAGACTTATTCTAATCCAATTAGGGTTTTTAACCAATCTTGTGCATCCAATATGTGATTTTGTGTCATTGGTTGAACATTTAGGTCATTTTCGTCCTCCCTAGGCTTATTCTAATCCAATTAGGGTTTTTAACCAATCTTGTGCATCGAATAAGTGATTTTGTGTCATTGGTTGAACATTTATGTCATTTTTGTCCTCCCTAGGCTAATTCTAATCCGATTAGGGTTTTTAACCAGTCTTGTGCATCCCATATGTGATTTTGTGTCATTGGTTGCACATTTAGGTCATTTTCGTCCTCCCTAGGCTTATTCTCTTCCAATTAGGGTTTTTAACCAATCTTGTGTATCCAATAAGTAATTTTGTGTCATTGGTTGCACATTTATGTCATTTTCGTCGTCCCTAGACTTATTCTAATCCAATTAGGGTTTTTAACCAATCTTGTGCATCCAATATGTGATTTTGTGTCATTGGTTGAACATTTAGGTCATTTTCGTCCTCCCTAGGCTTATTCTAATCCAATTAGGGTTTTTAACCAATCTTGTGCATCGAATATGTGATTTTGTGTCATTTTGTGTCATTCGTTGAACATTTAGGTCATTTTCGTCCTCCTTAGGGATATTCTAATCCAATTAGGGTTTTTAACCAATCTTGTGCATCAAATATGTGATTTTGTGTCATTTTGTGTCATTGGTTGAACATTTAGGTCATTTTCGTCCTCCCTAGGGTTATTCTAATCCAATTGGGGTTTTTACCAATCTTGTGCACCCAATATGTGATTTTGTGTCATTTTGTGTCATTGGTTTAACATTTAGGTCATTTTCGTCCTCCCTAGGCTTATTGTAATCCAATTAGGGTTTTGAACCGATCTTGTGCATCCAGTATGTGATTTTGTGTCATAGGTTGAACATTTAGGTCATTTTCGTCCTCCATAGGCTTATTCTTACCAATTAGGGTTTTTAACCAATCTTGTGCATCCAATATGTGATTTTGTGTCATTGGTTGAACATTTAGGTCATTTTCGTCCTCCCTAGGCTTATTCTAATCCAATTAGGGTTTTTAACCAATCTTGTGCATCGAATAAGTGATTTTGTGTCATTGGTTGAACATTTAGGTCATTTTCGTCCTCCCTAGGCTTATTCTAATCCAATTAGGGTTTTTAACCAATCTTGTGCATCCAATAAGAGCGTTTGTGTCATTGGATTAACATTTAGGGCATTTTCGTCCTCCCTAGGCTTATTCTAATCCAATTAGGGTTTTTAACCAATCTTGTGCATCCAATAAGTGATTTTGTGTCATTGGTTGAACATTTAGGTCATTTTCGTCCTCCCTAGGCTTATTCTAATCCAATTAGGGTTTTTAACTAATCTTGTGCATCCAATATGTGATTTTGTGTCATTGGTTGAACATTTAGGTCATTTTCATCCTCCCTAGTCTTATTCTAATCCAATTAGGGTTTTTAACCAATCTTGTGCATCCAATATGTGATTTTGTGTCATTGGTTGAACATTTAGGTCATTTTCGTCTTTCAAAGGCTTATTCTAATCCAATTAGGGTTCTTAACCAATCTTGTGCATCCAATATGTGATTTTGTATGATTTGTTGAACATTTAGGTCATTTTCGTCCGACGTACGATTATTCTAATCCAATTAGGGTTTTTAACCAATCTAGTGCACCCAATATGTGATTTTGTGTCATTGGTTGAACATTTAGGTCATTTTCGTCGTCCCAAGGCTTATTCTAATCCAATTAGGGTTTTTAACCAATCTTGTGCATCCAATATGTGATTTTGTGTCATTGGTTGAACATTTAGGTCATTTTCGTCCTCCCTAGGCTTATTCTAATCCAATTAGGGGTTTTAACCAATCTTGTGCATCCAATATGTGATTTTGTGTCATTGGTTGAACATTTAGGTCATTTTTGTCCTCCCTAGGCTTATTCTAATCCAATTAGGGTTTTTAACCAATCTTGTGCATCCAATATGTGATTTTGTCATTGGTTGAACATTTAGGTCATTTTCGTCCTCCCTAGGCTTATTCTAATCCAATTAGGGTTTTTAACCAATCTTGTGCATCCAATATGTGATTTTGTGTCATTGGTTGAACATTTAGGTCATTTTCGTCCTTCTTAGGCTTATTCTAATCCAATTAGGGTTTTTAACCAATCTTGTGCATCCCATATGTGATTTTGTGTCATTGGTTGCACATTTAGGTCATTTTCGTCCTCCCTAGACTTATTCTAATCCAATTAGGGTTTTTATCCAATCTTGTGCATCCAATATGTGATTTTGTGTCATTGGTTGCACATTTAGGTCATTTTCGTCCTCCCTAGGCTTATTCTATTCCAATTAGGGTTTTTAACCAATCATGTGCATCCAATAAGTAATTTTGTGTCATTGGTTGCACATTTATATCATTTTCGTCGTCCCTAGACCTATTCTTATCCAATTAGGGTTTTTAACCAATCTTGTGTATCCAATATGTGATTTTGTGTCATTGGTTGAACATTTTGGTCATTTTCGTACTTCTTAGGCTTATTCTAATCCAATTAGGCTTTTTAACCAATCTTGTGCATATAATAAGTGATTTTGTGTCATTGGATGCACATTTAGGTCATTTTCTTCCGCCCTAGGCTTATTCTAATGCAATTAGGGTTTTTAACCAATCATGTGCATCAATAAGTGATTTTGTGTCTTTGGTTGAACATTTAGGTCATTTTCGTCCTCCCAAGGTTTATTCTAATCCAAGTAGGGTTTTTAACCAATCTTGTGCATCCAATAAGTGCGTTTGTGTCATTCGACTAACATTTAGGTCATTTTCGTCCTCCCTAGGCTTATTCTAATCCAATTAGGGTTTTTAACCAATCTTGTGCATCCAATATGTGATTTTGTGTCATTGGTTGCACATTTAGGTCATTTTCGTCCTCCCTAGGCTTATTCTATTCCAATTAGGGTTTTTAACCAATCATGTGCATCCAATAAGTAATTTTGTGTCATTGGTTGCACATTTATGTCATTTTCGTTGTCCCTAGACCTATTCTAATCCAATTAGGGTTTTTAAACAATCTTGTGCATCCAATATGTGATTTTGTGTCATTGGTTGAACATTTAGGTCATTTTTGTACTTCTTAGGCTTATTCTAATCCAATTAGGCTTTTTAACCAATCTTGTGCATATAATAAGTGATTTTGTGTCATTGGATGCACATTTAGGTCATTTTCTTCCTCCCTAGGCTTATTCTAATGCAATTAGGGTTTTTAACCAATCTTGTGCATCAATAAGTGATTTTGTGTCTTTGGTTGAACATTTAGGTCATTTTCGTCCTCCCAAGGTTTATTCTAATCCAAGTAGGGTTTTTAACCAATCTTGTGCATCCAATAAGTGCGGGTGTGTCATTCGATTAACATTTAGGTCATTTTCGTCCTCCCTAGGCTTATTCTAATCCAATTAGGGTTTTTAACCAATCTTGTGCATCCAATATATGAGTTTTTTGTCATTGGTTGCACAATTAGGTCGTTTTCGTCCTCCCTAGGTTTATTCTCATCCAATTAGGGTTTTTAACCAATCTTGTCCATCCCATATGTGATTTTGTCTCATTGGTTGCACATTTAGGTCATTTTCGTCCTCCCTAGACTTATTCTAATCCAATTAGGGTTTTTAACCAATCTTGTGCATCCAATATGTGATTTTGTGTCATTGGCTGCACATTAAGGTAGTTTTCGTCCTCCCTAGGCTTGTTCTAATCTTATTAGGGTTTTTAACCAATCTTGTGCATCTAATAAGTTCTTTCTGTCATTGGATTATCATTTAGGTCGTTTTCGTCCTCCCTAGCCTTATTCTAATCCAATTAGGGTTTTTAACCAATCTTGTGCATCGAATAAGTGATTTTGTGTCATTGGTTGAACATTTAGGTCATTTTTGTCCTCCCTAGGCTAATTCTAATCCGATTAGGGTTTTTAACCAGTCTTGTGCATCCCATATGTGATTTTGTGTCATTGGTTGCACATTTAGGTCATTTTCGTCCTCCCTAGGCTTATTCTCTTCCAATTAGGGTTTTTAACCAATCTTGTGTATCCAATAAGTAATTTTGTGTCATTGGTTGCACATTTATGTCATTTTCGTCGTCCCTAGACTTATTCTAATCCAATTAGGGTTTTTAACCAATCTTGTGCATCCAATATGTGATTTTGTGTCATTGGTTGAACATTTAGGTCATTTTCGTCCTCCCTAGGCTTATTCTAATCCAATTAGGGTTTTTAACCAATCTTGTGCATCGAATAAGTGATTTTGTGTCATTGGTTGAACATTTAGGTCATTTTCGTCCTCCCTAGGCTTATTCTAATCCAATTAGGGTTTTTAACCAATCTTGTGCATCCAATAAGTGATTTTGTGTCATTGGTTGAATATTTAGGTCATTTTTGTCCTCCCTAGGCTTATTCTAATCCAATTAGGGTTTTTAACCAATCTTGTGCATCCAATATGTGATTTTGTGTCATTTTGTGTCATTGGTTGAACATTTAGGTCATTTTCGTCCTCCCTAGGCTTATTCTAATCCAATTACGGTTTTTAAGCAATCTTGTGCATCCAATATGTGATTTTGTGTCATTGGTTGAACATTTATGTCATTTTTGTCGTCCCAAGGCTTATTCTAATCCAATTAGGGTTTTTAACCAATCTTGTGCATCCAATATGTGATTTTGTGTCATTGGTTGAACATTTAGGTCATTTTCGTCCTCCCTAGGCTTATTCTAATCCAATTAGGGTTTTTAACCAATCTTGTGCATCCAATATGTGATTTTGTGTCATTTTGTGTCATTGGTTGAACATTTAGGTCATTTTCGTCCTCCCTAGGCATATTCTAATCCAATTACGATTTTTAACCAATCTTGTGCATCCAATATGTGATTTTGTGTCATTTTGTGTCATTGGTTGAACATTTAGGTCATTTTCGTCCTCCCTAGGCTTATTCTAATCCAATTAGGGTTTTTAACCAATCTTGTGCATCCAATTAGTGATTTTGTGTCATTGGTTGAACATTTAGGTCATTTTCGTCCTCCCAACGCTTATTCTAATCCAATTAGGGTTTTTAACTAATCTTGTGCATCCAATATGTGATTTTGTGTCATTGGTTGAACATTTAGGTGATTTTCGTCGTCCCAAGGCTTATTCTAATCCAATTAGGGTTTTTAACCAATCTTGTGCATCCAATATGTGATTTTGTGTCATTGGTTGAACATTTAGGTCATTTTCGTCCTCCCTAGGCTTATTCTAATCCAATTAGGGTTTTTAACAAAACTTGTGCATCCAATATGTGATTTTGTGTCATTGGTTGAACATTTAGGTCATTTTCGTCCTCCCTAGGCTTATTCTAATCCAATTAGGGTTTTTAACCAATCTTGTGCATCCAATATGTGATTTTGTGTCATTGGTTGAACATTTTGGTCATTTTCGTCCTCCCTAGGCTTATTCTAATCCATTTAGGGTTTTTAACCAATCTTGTGCATCCAATATGTGATTTTGTGTCATTGGTTGCACATTTAGGTCATTTTCGTCCTCCCTAGACTTATTCTAATCCAATTAGGGTTTTTATCCAATCTTGTGCATCCAATATGTGATTTTGTGTCATTGGTTGCACATTTAGGTCATTTTCGTCCTCCCTAGGCTTATTCTATTCCAATTAGGGTTTTTAACCAATCTTGTGCATCCAATAAGTAATTTTGTGTCATTGGTTGCACATTTATGTCATTTTCGTCGTCCCTATACTTATTCTAATCCAATTAGGGTTTTTAACCAATCTTGTGCATCAATAAGTGATTTTGTGTCATTCGATTAACATTTAGGTCATTTTCGTCCTCCCTAGGCTTATTCTAATCCAATTAGGGTTTTTAACCAATCTTGTGCATCCAATATATGAGTTTTTTGTCATTGGTTGCACAATTAGGTCGTTTTCGTCCTCCCTAGGTTTATTCTCATCCAATTAGGGTTTTTAACCAATCTTGTCCATCCCATATGTGATTTTGTCTCATTGGTTGCACATTTAGGTCATTTTCGTCCTCCCTAGACTTATTCTAATCCAATTAGGGTTTTTAACCAATCTTGTGCATCCAATATGTGATTTTGTGTCATTGGCTGCACATTAAGGTAGTTTTCGTCCTCCCTAGGCTTATTCTAATCTTATTAGGGTTTTTAACCAATCTTGTGCATCTAATAAGTTCTTTCTGTCATTGGATTATCATTTAGGTCGTTTTCGTCCTCCCTAGGCTTATTCTAATCCAATTAGGGTTTTTAACCAATCTTGTGCATCGAATAAGTGATTTTGTGTCATTGGTTGAACATTTAGGTCATTTTTGTCCTCCCTAGGCTAATTCTAATCCGATTAGGGTTTTTAACCAGTCTTGTGCATCCCATATGTGATTTTGTGTCATTGGTTGCACATTTAGGTCATTTTCGTCCTCCCTAGGCTTATTCTCTTCCAATTAGGGTTTTTAACCAATCTTGTGTATCCAATAAGTAATTTTGTGTCATTGGTTGCACATTTATGTCATTTTCGTCGTCCCTAGACTTATTCTAATCCAATTAGGGTTTTTAACCAATCTTGTGCATCCAATATGTGATTTTGTGTCATTGGTTGAACATTTAGGTCATTTTCGTCCTCCCTAGGCTTATTCTAATCCAATTAGGGTTTTTAACCAATCTTGTGCATCGAATAAGTGATTTTGTGTCATTGGTTGAACATTTATGTCATTTTTGTCCTCCCTAGGCTAATTCTAATCCGATTAGGGTTTTTAACCAGTCTTGTGCATCCCATATGTGATTTTGTGTCATTGGTTGCACATTTAGGTCATTTTCGTCCTCCCTAGGCTTATTCTCTTCCAATTAGGGTTTTTAACCAATCTTGTGCATCCAATAAGTAATTTTGTGTCATTGGTTGCACATTTATGTCATTTTCGTCGTCCCTAGACTTATTCTAATCCAATTAGGTTTTTTAACCAATCTTGTGCATCCAATATGTGATTTTGTGTCATTGGTTGCACATTTAGGTCATTTTCGTCCTCCCTAGGCTTATTCTATTCCAATTAGGGTTTTTAACCAATCATGTGCATCCAATAAGTAATTTTGTGTCATTGGTTGCACATTTATATCATTTTCGTCGTCCCTAGACCTATTCTTATCCAATTAGGGTTTTTAACCAATCTTGTGTATCCAATATGTGATTTTGTGTCATTGGTTGAACATTTTGGTCATTTTCGTACTTCTTAGGCTTATTCTAATCCAATTAGGCTTTTTAACCAATCTTGTGCATATAATAAGTGATTTTGTGTCATTGGATGCACATTTAGGTCATTTTCTTCCGCCCTAGGCTTATTCTAATGCAATTAGGGTTTTTAACCAATCATGTGCATCAATAAGTGATTTTGTGTCTTTGGTTGAACATTTAGGTCATTTTCGTCCTCCCAAGGTTTATTCTAATCCAAGTAGGGTTTTTAACCAATCTTGTGCATCCAATAAGTGCGTTTGTGTCATTCGATTATCATTTAGGTCATTTTCGTCCTCCCTAGGTTTATTCTAATCCAATTAGGGTTTTTAACCAATCTTGTGCATCCAATATGTGATTTTGTGTCATTGGCTGCACATTAAGGTAGTTTTCGTCCTCCCTAGGCTTATTCTAATCTTATTAGGGTTTTTAACCAATCTTGTGCATCTAATAAGTTCTTTCTGTCATTGGATTATCATTTAGGTCGTTTTCAACCTCCCTAGGCTTATTCTAATCCAATTAGGGTTTTTAACCAATCTTGTGCATCGAATAAGTGATTTTGTGTCATTGGTTGAACATTTAGGTCATTTTTGTCCTCCCTAGGCTAATTCTAATCTGATTAGGGTTTTTAACCAGTCTTGTGCATCCCATATGTGATTTTGTGTCATTGGTTGCACATTTAGGTCATTTTCGTCCTCCCTAGGCTTATTCTCTTCCAATTAGGGTTTTTAACCAATCTTGTGCATCCAATAAGTAATTTTGTGTCATTGGTTGCACATTTTGGTCATTTTCGTCCTCCCTAGACTTATTCTAATCCAATTAGGATTTTTAACCAATCTTGTGCATCCAATATGTGATTTTGTGTCATTGGTTGAACATTTAGGTCATTTTCGTCCTTCTTAGGCTTATTCTAATCCAATTAGGGTTTTTAACCAATCTTGTGCATCCCATATGTGATTTTGTGTCATTGGTTGCACATTTAGGTCATTTTCGTCCTCCCTAGACTTATTCTAATCCAATTAGGGTTTTTATCCAATCTTGTGCATCCAATATGTGATTTTGTGTCATTGGTTGCACATTTAGGTCATTTTCGTCCTCCCTAGGCTTATTCTATTCCAATTAGGGTTTTTAACCAATCATGTGCATCCAATAAGTAATTTTGTGTCATTGGTTGCACATTTATATCATTTTCGTCGTCCCTAGACCTATTCTTATCCAATTAGGGTTTTTAACCAATCTTGTGTATCCAATATGTGATTTTGTGTCATTGGTTGAACATTTTGGTCATTTTCGTACTTCTTAGGCTTATTCTAATCAAATTAGGCTTTTTAACCAATCTTGTGCATATAATAAGTGATTTTGTGTCATTGGATGCACATTTAGGTCATTTTCTTCCGCCCTAGGCTTATTCTAATGCAATTAGGGTTTTTAACCAATCATGTGCATCAATAAGTGATTTTGTGTCTTTGGTTGAACATTTAGGTCATTTTCGTCCTCCCAAGGTTTATTCTAATCCAAGTAGGGTTTTTAACCAATCTTGTGCATCCAATAAGTGCGTTTGTGTCATTCGATTAACATTTAGGTCATTTTCGTCCTCCCTAGGCTTATTCTAATCCAATTAGGGTTTTTAACCAATCTTGTGCATCCAATATGTGATTTTGTGTCATTGGTTGCACATTTAGGTCGTTTTCGTCCTCCCTAGGTTTATTCTCATCCAATTAGGTTTTTTAACCAATCTTGTCCATCCCATATGTGATTTTGTCTCATTGGTTGCACATTTATGTCATTTTTGTCCTCCCTAGACTTATTCTAATCCAATTAGGATTTTTAACCAATCTTGTGCATCAAATATGTGATCTTGTGTCATTGGTTTAACATTTAGCTTATTTCCATCCTCCCTAGTCTTATTCTAATCCAATTAGGGTTTTTAACCAATCTTGTGCATCAAATAAGTGTGTTTGTGTCATTGGATTAACATTTAGGTCATTTTTGTCATCGTTTGGCTTATTCTAATCCAATTAGGGTTTTTAACCAATCTTGTGCATCAAATAAGTGTGTTTATGTCATTGGATTAACGTTTAGCTTATTTTCGTCCTCCCTAGTCTTATTCTAATCCAATTAGGGATTTTAACCTATCTTGTGCATCCAATAAGTGTGTTTGGGACATTGGTTTAACATTTATATCATTTTCATCCTCCCTAGGCTTATTCTAATCCAATTAGGGTTTTTAAACAATCTTGTGCATCAAATAAGTGTGTTTGTGTCATTGGATTAACATTTAGGACATTTTTGTCATCGTTCGGCGTATTCTAATCCAATTAATGGTTTTAACCAATCTTGTGCATCCAATAAGTACGTTTGTGACATTGGTTTAACATTTAGGTCATTTTCGTCCTCCCTAGGCTTATTGTAATCGAATCAGTGTTGTTAACCAATCTTGGGCATCCGATAAGTGCGTTTGT
This sequence comes from Cicer yamashitae, assembly GCA_037974755.1. NCBI lineage: Eukaryota > Viridiplantae > Streptophyta > Magnoliopsida > Fabales > Fabaceae > Cicer > Cicer yamashitae. Next base: position 3,163,158 of record JBBPBQ010000009.1, on the reverse strand, counting down.
GTCATTGGTTTAACATTTAGGTCATTTTCTTACTCCATCGGGTTGTTCTAATCCAAGAATGGTTTTTAACCTACCTTGTGCATCCAATAAGTGCGTTTACGTCATCGGTTTAACATTTAGGTCATTTTCGTCCTCTGTAGGCATATTCTAATCCAGCTAGATTTTTTAACCAATATTGTGCATCCGATAAGTGCATTTTTGTCATTGGATTAACATTTAGGTCAGTTTCGTCATCCTCCGGCTTATTCTAATCCAATTATGGATTTTAACCAATCTTGTGCATCCAATAAGTGCATTTTTTACATTGGTTTAGCATTTATGTCATTTTCGTCCTCCCTAGGCTTATTCTAATCCAATTATGGTTTTTAACCAATCTTGTGCATCCAATAAGTGCGTTTGTGTCATTGGATTAACATTTAGGTCATTTTTTTCATCCTTTTGCTTATTCTAATCCAATTTGGGTTTTTAACCAATGTTGTTCATCCAATAAGTACGTTTGCGTCATTGGATTAACATTAAGGTCATTTTCGTCATCCTTCACTTGTTCTAATCCAATTAGGGTTTTTAATCAATCTTGTGCATCCAATAAGTGTGTTTGTGTCATTGGTTTAACATTTAGCCCATTTTCGTCCTCCATAGGCTAATTCTAATCCAATTAGGAATTTTGACCAATCTTGTGCATCCAATAAGTGCGTTTGTGTCATTGGATTAACATTTAGGTGTTTTTCGTGCTCCCTTTGCTTATTCTAATCCAATTAGGGTTTTTAACCATTTTTTTGCATCCAATAAGTGCGTTTGTGTCATTGGTTTAACATTTAGGTTATTTTCGTCCTCCCTATTCTTATTCTAATCCAATTAGGGTTTTCAACCAATCTTGTGCATCCAATAAGTGCGTTTGTGTCATTGGTTTAACATTTAGGTCATTTTCGTCCTCCCTAGGCTTATTGTAATCCAATTAGGGGTTTTAACTAACCTTATTCATCCAAAAAGTGCGTTTAGGTCATTGGTTTAACATTTAGGTCATTTTCGTCCTCCCTAGGTTTATTTTAATCCAGATAGAGTTGTTAACCAATCTTGTGCATCCGATAAGTGCGTTTGTGTTATTGGATTAACATTTAGGTCATTTTCGTCCTCCCTAGGCTTATTGTAATCGAATCAATGTTTTTAACCAATCTTGTGAATCCAATAAGTGCGTTTGTGTCATTGGTTTAACATTTAGGTCATTTTCTAACTCCATCGGGTTATTCTAATCCAATATGTGATTTTGAATCATTTTGTGTCATTGGTTGAACATTTAGGTCATTTTCGTCCTCCCTAGGCTTATTCTAATCTAATTAAGCTTTTTAACCAATCTTGTGCATCAAATAAGTGTGTTTGTGTCATTGGATTAACATTTAGGACATTCTTGTCATCCTTCGGCGTATTCTAATCCAATTAAGGGTTTTAACCAATCTTGTGCATCCAATAAGTATGGTTGTGATATTGGTTTAACATTTAGGTCATTTTCGTCCACCTTAGGCTTATTCTAATCCAATTAAGGTTTTTCACCAATCTTAAGCATCCAATAAGTGCGTTTGTGACATTGGTTTATCATTTAGGTCATTTTCGTCCTCCCTAGGCTTATTGTAATCGAATCAGTGATTTTAACCAATCTTGTTAATCCAATAAGTGCGTTTGTGTCATTGGTTTAACATTTAGGTCATTTTCTTACTCCATCGGGTTATTCTAATCCAACAATGGTTTTTAACCTACCTTGTGCATCCAATAAGTGCGTTTACGTCATCGGTTTAACATTTAGGTCATTTTCGTCGTCCCTAGGCATATTCTAATCCAGATAGATTTTTTAACCAATATTGTGCATCCGATAAGTGCATTTTTGTCATTGGATTAACATTTAGGTCATTTTCGTCATCCTCCGGCTTATTCTAATCCAATTATGGATTTTAACCAATCTTGTGCATCCAATAAGTGCATTTTTGACATTGGTTTAGCATTTATGTCATTTTCTTCCTCCCTAGGCTTATTCTAATCGAATTATGGTTTTTAACAAATCTTGTGCATCCAATAAGTGCGTTTGTGTCATTGGATTAACATTTAGGTCAGTTTTTTTCCTCCTTTTGCTTATTCTAATCCAATTTGGGTTTTTAACCAATCTTGTGCATCCAATAAGTGCGTTTGCGTCATTGGATTAACATTAAGGTCATTTTCGTCATCCTTCAGCTTGTTCTAATCCAATTAGGGTTTTTAATCAATCTTGTGCATCCAATAAGTGTGTTTGTGTCATTGGTTTAACATTTAGGTCATTTTTGCCTCCATAGGCTTATTCTCATCCAATTAGGAATTTTGACCAATCTTGTGCTTCCAATATGTGCATTTGTGTCATTGGTTTAATATTTAGGTCATTTTCGTCCTCCCTAGGCTTATTTTAATCCAACTAGGGGTTTTAACCACCCTTGTGCATCCAATATGTGTGTTTAGGTTATTGGTTTAACATTTAGGTCATTTTCGTCCTCCGTAGGCATATTCTAATTCAGATAGATTTTTTAACCAATATTGTGCATCCGATAAGTGCATTTTTGTCATTGGATTAACATTTAGGTCAGTTTTGTCATCCTCCGGCTTATTCTAATCCAATTATGGATTTTAACCAATCTTGTGCATCCAATAAGGGCATTTTTGACATTGGTTTAGCATTTATGTCATTTTCTTCCTCCCTAGGCTTATTCTAATCGAATTATGGTTTTTAACCAATCTTGTGCAACCAATAAGTGCGTTTGTGTCATTGGATTAACATTTAGGTCAGTTTTTTTCCTCCTTTTGCTTATTCTAATCCAATTTGGGTTTTTTACCAATCTTGTGCATCAATTAAGTGCGTTTGCGTCATTGGATTAACATTAAGGTCATTTTCGTCATCCTTCAGCTTGTTCTAATCCAATTAGGGTTTTTAATCAATCTTGTGCATCCAATAAGTGTGTTTGTGTCATTGGTTTAACATTTAGGTCATTTTTGCCTCCATAGGCTTATTCTAATCCAATTAGGAATTTTGACCAATCTTGTGCTTCCAATATGTGCATTTGTGTCATTGGTTTAATATTTAGGTCATTTTCGTCCTCCCTAGGCTTATTTTAATCCAACTAGGGGTTTTAACCATCCTTGTGCATCCAATATGTGTGTTTAGTTCATTGGTTTAACATTTAGGTCATTTTCGTCCTCCCTATGCTTATTCTAATCCAGATAGGGTTTTTAACCAATCTTGTGTATCTAATTAGTGCGTTTTTGTCCTTGGATTATCATTTAGGTCATTTTCGTCCTCCCTAGGTTTATTCTAATCCAATTAGGGTTTTTAACCATTCTTGTGCATCCAATAAGTGATTTTGTATCATTGGTTGAACAATTAGGTCATTTTCGTCCTCCCTAGGCTTATTCTAATGGAAATAGGGTTTTTAACCAATCTTGTGCATCGAATAAGTCGGTTTGTGTCAATTGTTTAACATTTAGGTCATTTTCCTCTTACCTAGGCTTATACTAATCCAATTAAGGTTTTTAACCAATCTTGTGCATCCAATAAGTGCGTTTTTGTCAATGGATTATCATTTAGGTCATTTTCTTCCTCCCTTTACTTATTCTTTACCAATCTGGGTTTTTATCCATTATTGTGCATCCAATAGGTGCGTTAGTGTTATTGGTTTAACATTTAGTTTATTTTCGTCCTCCCTAGTATTATTCTAATCCAATTAGGGTTTTTAACCATTCTTGGGCATCCAATAAGTGCGTTTGTGTCATTGGTTTAACATTTAGGTTACTTTCGTCCTCCCTAGTCTTATTCTAATCCAATTAGGGTTTTAACCAATCTTTTGCATCAAATAAGTGTGTTTGTGTTGTTGGATTAACATTTAGGACATTTTCGTCATCCTTCGGCATATTCTAATCCAATTAAGGGTTTTAACCAATCTTGTGAATCCAATAAGTGCGTTTGTGACATTGGTTTAACATTGAGGTCATTTTCGTCTACCTTAGGCTTATTCTAATCCAATTATGGTTTTTCACCAATCTTGTGAATCCAATAAGTGCGTTTGTGTCATTGGTTTAACATTTAGGTCATTTTCATACTCGATAGGGTTATTCTAATCCAATAAGGGTTTTTAACCAACCTTGTGCATCCAATAAGTGCGTTTAGGTTATCGGTTTAACATTTAGGTGATTTTCGTCCTCCCTAGGCTTATTCTAATCCAGAAAGGGTTTTTAACCAATCTGGTGCATCCGATTAGTGAGTTTTTGTCATCGGATTAACATTTAGGTCATTTTCGTCATCCTTCGCCTTATTCTAATCCAATTATGGATTTTAACCAATCTTGTGCATCCCATAAGTGTGTTTGTGACATTGGTTTAACATTTATGTCATTTTCATCCTCCTTAGGCTTATTCTAATCCAGTTATGGTTTTTAACCAATCTTGTGCATCTGATAAGGGCGTTTGTGTCAATTGTTTAACATTTTGGTCATTTTCGTCTTATCTAGGTTTATTCTAATCCAGTTAAGGTTTTTAACCAATAAGGGCATCCGATAAGTGCGTTTGTGTCATTGGATTAACATTTAGGTCATTTTTTTCCTCCCTTTGCTTATTCTAATCCAATAATGGATTTTAACCAATCTTGTGCATCCAATAAGTGCGTTTGTGACATTGGTTTAGCATTTATGTCATTTTCGTCCTCCCTAGGCGTATTCTAATCCAATTAGGGTTTTTAACCAATCTTGTGCATCCAATAAGTGCGTTTGTATCAACTGTTTAACATTTAGGTCATTTTCGTCTTACCTAGGCTTATTCGATTCCAATTAAGGTTTTTAACCAATCTTGTGCATCCAATTAGTGCGTTTGTGTCATTGGATTAACATTTAGGTCATTTTTTCCATCCTTTTGCTTATTCTAATCCAATTTGGGTTTTTAACCAATCTTGTGCATCCAATAAGTGCGTTTGCGTCATTCCATTAACATTAAGGTCATTTTTGTCATCCTTCAGCTTGTTCTAATCCAATTAGGGTTTTTATTCAATCTTGTGCATCCATTAAGTGGGTTTGTGTCATTGGTTTAAGATTTAGGTCATTTTAGTCTTCCATAGGCTTATTCTAATCCAATTAGGAATTTTAACCAATCTTTTGCTTCCAATATGTGCATTTGTGTCATTGGTTAAAAATTTATGTTATTTTCGTCATCCTTCGGCTTGTTCTAATCCCATTATGGTTTTTAACCAATCTTGTGAATCCAATATGTGCGTATGTGTCATTGGTTTAACATTTAGGTCGTTCTCGTCCTCCCTAGGCTTATTCTAATCCAATTTGGGTTTTTAACCAATCTTGTGCATCCAATAAGTGCGTTTGCGTCATTGCATTAACATTAAGGTCATTTTCGTCATCCTTTAGCTTGTTCTAATCCAATTAGGATTTTTAATCAATCTTGTGCATCCAATAAGTGTGTTTGTGTTATTGGTTTAAGATTTAGGTCATTTTCGTCCTCCATAGGCTTATTCTAATCCAATTAGGAATTTTAACCAATCTTGTGCTTCCAATATGTGCATTTGTGTCATTGGTTAAACATTTATGTTATTTTCGTCATCCTTCAGCTTGTTCTAATCCCATTATGGTTTTTAACCAATCTTGTGAATCCAATATGTGCGTATGTGTCATTGGTTTAACATTTAGGTCGTTCTCGTCCTCCCTAGGCTTATTCTAATCCAATTTGGGTTTTTAACCAATCTTGTGCATCCAATAAGTGCGTTTGCGTCATTGCATTAACATTAAGGTCATTTTCGTCATCCTTTAGCTTGTTCTAATCCAATTAGGATTTTTAATCAATCTTGTGCATCCAATAAGTGTGTTTGTGTTATTGGTTTAAGATTTAGGTCATTTTCGTCCTCCATAGGCTTATTCTAATCCAATTAGGAATTTTAACCAATCTTGTGCTTCCAATATGTGCATTTGTGTCATTGGTTAAACATTTATGTTATTTTCGTCATCCTTCAGCTTGTTCTAATCCCATTGTGGTTTTTAACCAATCTTGTGAATCCATTATGTGCGTATGTGTCATTGGTTTAACATTTAGGTCGTTCTCGTCCTCCCTAGGCTTATTCTAATCCAATTTGGGTTTTTAACCAATCTTGTGCATCCAATAAGTGCGTTTGCGTCATTGCATTAACATTAAGGTCATTTTCGTCATCCTTCAGCTTGCTCTAATCCAATTAGGGTTTTTAATCAATCTTGTGCATCCAATAAGTGTGTTTGTGTAATTGGTTTAAGATTTAGGTCATTTTCGTCCTCCATAGGCTTATTCTAATCCAATTAGGAATTTTAACCAATCTTGTGCTTCCAATATGTGCATTTGTGTCATTGGTTAAACATTTATGTTATTTTCGTCATCCTTCAGCTTGTTCTAATCCCATTATGGTTTTTAACCAATCTTGTGAATCCAATATGTGCGTATGTGTCATTGGTTTCACATTTAGGTCGTTCTCGTCCTCCCTATGCTTATTCTAATCTAATTAGGGTTTTTAACCAATCTTGTGCATCCAATAAGTGCGTTTGTGTCATTGGTTTAACATTTAGGTCATTTTCTTACTCCCTAAGCTTATTCTAATCCAATTAGGGTTTTTAACGAACCTTGTGCACCCAATAAGTGCGTTTAGGTCATCGGTTTAACATTTAGGTCATTCTCATCCTCCCTAAGCTTATTCTAATCTAGATAGGGTTCTTAACCAATCTTGTGCATCCAATAAGTGCGTTTGTGTCATTGGTATAACATTTAGGTCATTTTTCGTCCTCCCTAGACTTATTCTAATCTAATTAGGGTTTTAACCAATCTTGTGCATGCAATAATATTGTGCATGCCATAAGTGCGTTTGTGACATTGGTTTAACATTTAGGTCATTTTCGTCCTCCCTAGGCTTATTCTAATCCAATTAAGGTTTTTAACCAAGCTTTTGCATCCAATATGTGTGTTTGTGTCATTGGTTTATATTTAGGTCATTTTCGTCCTCCGTAGACTTATTCTAATCCAATTAGGGGTTTTAACCAACCTTGTGCATCCAATAAGTGCGTTTAGGTCAATGGTTTAACATTTAGGTTATTTTCGTCCTCCCTAGTCTTATTCTATTCCAATTAGGGCTTTAAACCAATCTTGTGCATCAAATAAGTGTGTTTTTGTCATTAGATTAACATTTAGGACATTTTCTTCATCCTTCGGCGGATTCTAATCCAATTAGGGGTTTCAACCAATCTTGTACATCCAACAACTGCGTTTGTGACATTGGTTTAACATTTAGGTCATTTTTCGTCCACCCTAGGCTTATTCTAATCCAATTAAGGTTTTTAACCAATCTTGTGCATCCAATAAGTGCGTTTGTGTCATTGGTATAACATTTAGGTCATTTTGTCCTCCCTAGGCATATTCTATTCGAATCAGGGTTTTTAACCAATCTTGTGCATCCAATAAGTGCGTTTGTGTCATTGGTTTAACATTTAGGTCATTTTCTTACTCCCTAGGCTTATTCTAATCCAATTAGGGTTTCTAACCAACCTTGTGCAACCAATAAGTGCGTTTAGGTCAACGGTTTAACATTTATGTCATTCTCGTCCTCCCTAAGCTTATTCTAATCCAGATAGCGTTTTTAACCAATCTTGTGCATCAAATAACTGCGTTTGTGTCATTGGATTATCATTTAGGTCATTTTCATCCTCCCTAGGCTTATTCTAATCCAATTAGGGTTTTTAACCAATCTTGTGCATCCAATAAGTGCGTTAGTGTCATTGGTTTAACATTTAGGTCGATCTCGTCCTCCCTATGCTTATTCTAATCTAATTAGGGTTTTTAACCAATCTTGTGCATCCAATAAGTGCGTTTGTGTCATTGGTTTAATATATAGGTCATTTTCGTCCTCCCTAGGCTTATTCTAATCCAAATACGGTTTTTAACCAATCTTGTGCATCTATTTAGTGTGTTTGTGTCCTTGGATTATCATTTAGGTCATTTTCGTCCTCCTTAGGCTTATTCTAATCCAATTAGGGTTTTTAACCAATCCTGTGCATCCAATAAGTGAGTTTGTGTCATTGGTCTAACATTTAGGTTATTTTTGCCTCCCTAGTCTTATTCTATTCCAATTAGGGTTTTTAACCAATCTTGTGCATCAAATAAGTGTGTTTGTGTCATTAGATTAACATTTAGGACAGTTTCGTCATCTTTCGGCGTATTCTAATCCAATTAGGGGTTTTAACCAATCTTGTGCATCCAATAATTGCGTTTGTAACATTGGTTTAACATTTAGGTCATTCTCGCCCACCCTAGGCTTATTCTAATCCAATTAAGGTTTTTGACCAATCTTGTGAATCCAGTAAGTGCGTTTGTGTCATTGGTTTAACATTTAGGTCATTTTGTGCTCCCTAGGCATATTTTAATCGAATCATGGTTTTTAACCAATCTTGTGCATCAAATTAGTGCGTTTGTGTCATTGGATTATCATTTAGGTAATTTTCATCCTCCCTAGGCTTATTCTAATCCAATTAGGATTTTAAACAAATCTTGTGCATCCAATAAGTGCGTTTGTGTCATTGGTATAACATTTAGGTCATTTTTCGTCCTCCCTAGACTTATTATAATCCAATTAGGGTTTTTAACCAATCTTGTGCATGCAATAAGTATGTTTGTATCATTGGTTTAACAATTAGGTCATTTTCGTCCTTTATAGGCTTATTCTAATGTAATTAGGGTTTTTAACCAATCTTGTGCATGCAATAAGTGCGTTTGTGTCATTGGAATAACATTTAGGTCATTTTCATCATCCATCGGCGTATTCTAATCCAATTAGGGTTTTCAACCAATCTTGTGCATCCAGTAAGTGCGTTTGTCACATTGGTTTAACATTTAGGTCCTTTTCCTCCTCCCTTTGCTTATTGTAATCCAATTTCGGTTTTCAACCATTGTTGGGCATCCAATAAAGGCGTTTGTGTCAATGGTTTAACATTTAGGTTATTTTTATCCTCCCTAGTCTGATTCTAATCCAATTTGGGCTTTTAATCAATCTTGTGCATCCAATAAGTGCGTTTGTGTCATTGGTTTAACATTTAGGTCATTTTGTCCTCTCTAGGCATATTTTAATCGAATCATGGTTTTTAACCAATCTTGTGCATCCAATAAGTGCAATTAGGTCATCGGTTTAATATTTAGGTCATTTTCGTCCTCCCAAAGCTTATTCTAATCCAGATAGGGTTTTAAACCAATCATCTGTATCAAATTAGTGCGTTTGTGTCATTGGATTATCATTTAGGTCATTTTCATGTTCCCTAGCCTTATTCTAATCCATTTAGGGTTTTTAACAAATTTTGTGCATCCAATAAGTGCGTTTGTGTCATTGGTATAACACTTAGGTCATTTTCGTCCTCTAGAGGCTTATTCTAATGCAATTAGGGTTTTTAACCAGCCTTGTGCATGCAATAAGTGCGTTTGTGTCATTGGAATAACATTTAGGTCATTTTCATCATCCATCGGCGTATTCTAATCCAATTAGGGGTTTTAACCAATATTGTGCATCCAATAAGTGCGTTTGTGACATTGGTTTAACATTTAGGTCATTTTCGTCCTCCCTAGGCTTATTCTAATCGAATCAGGGTTTTCAACCAACCTTGTGCATCCAATAAGTGTGTTTGTGTCATTGGTTTATCATTTAGGTCATTTTCGTCCTCCGTAGACTTATTCTAATCCAATTAGGGGTTTTGACAAACCTTGTGCATCCAATAAGTGCGTTTAGGTCAATGGTTTAACATTTGGGTCATTTTCGGCCTCCCTAGGCTTATTCTAATCCGATTAGAATTTTTCCAATCTTGTGCATCAAATAAGTGCGATTGTGTGATTAGATTTACATTTAGGTCATTTTCGTTCTCCCTTTGCTTATTCTAATCCAATTAGGGTTTTTAACCATTTTTGTGCATCCAGTAAGTGCGTTTGTATCATTGGTTTAACATTTAGGTCATTTTTGTCCTCCCTAGTCTTATCCTAATCCAATTAGGGATTTTAACTAATCTTGTGCATCCAATAAGTGCGTTTGGGTCATTGGATTAACATTTAGGTCATTTTGGTCATCCTTCAGCTTATTCGAATCCAATTAAGGTTTTAATCACTCTTGTGCATCCAATAAGTGTGTTTCTGTCATTGGTTTAACATTTAGGTCATTTTCTTCCTCCCTAGGCTTATTGTAATCTAATTAGGGGTTTTAACCAATCTTGTGCATCCAATAAGTGTGTTTGTGACATTGGTTTAACATTTAGGTCATTTTCGTCCTCCCTAGGCTTATTCTAATCGAATCAGGGTTTTTAACCAACCTTGTGCATCCAAAAAGTGTGTTTGTGTCATTGGTTTATCATTTAGGTCATTTTCGTCCTCTGTAGACTTATTCTAATCCAATTAGGGGTTTTGACAAACCTTGTGCATCCAATAAGTGTGTTTAGAACAATGGTTTAACATTTGGGTCATTTTCGTCCTCCCTAGGCTTTTTCTAATTCGATTAGAATTTTTTACCAATCTTGTGCATCAAATAAGTGCGATTGTGTGATTAGATTTACATTTAGGTCATTTTCGTTCTCCCTTTGCTTATTCTAATCCAATTAGGGTTTTTAACCATTTTTGTGCATCCAATAAGTGCGTTTGTATCATTGGTTTAACATTTAGGTCATTTTTGTCCTCCCTAGTCTTATCCTAATCCAATTAGGGATTTTAACTAATCTTGTGCATCCAATAAGTGCGTTTGGGTCATTGGATTAACATTTAGGTCATTTTGGTCATCCTTCAGCTTATTCGAATCCAATTAAGGTTTTTAATCACTCTTGTGCATCCAATAAGTGTGTTTCTGTCATTGGTTTAACATTTAGGTCATTTTCGTCCTCCCTAGGCTTATTGTAATCTAATTAGGGGTTTTAACCAATCTTGTGCATCCAATAAGTGCGTTTGTGACATTGGTTTTACATTTAGGTCATTTTCGTCCACCCTAGGCTTATTCTAATCCAATTAAGGTTTTTAACCAATCTTGTGCATCCAATAAGTGCGTTTGTGTCATTGGTTTAACGTTTAGGTCATTCTTGTCCTCCCTAGGCTTATTGTAATCCAATTAGGGTTTTTAACCAATATTGTGCATGCAATAAGTATGTTTGTATCATTGGTTTAACATTTAGGTCATTTTCGTCCTCCCGAGGTTTATTCTACTCCAATTAGGGGTTTTAACCAATGTTGTGCATCCAATAAGTGTGTTTGGGACATTGGTTTAACATTTAGGTCATTTTAGTTGTCCCTAGGATTATTCTAAACCAATTAAGGTTTTTAACCAATCTTGTGCATCCAATAAGTGCGTTTGTGTCATTGGTTTAACATTTAGGTCTTTTTGTCCTCCCTAGGCTTATTCTAATACAATAAGGGTTTTTAACAAATCTTGTGTATCCAACAAATGCTTTGGTTTCATTGGTTAAACATTAAGGTCATTTTCGTCCTACCTCGGCTGATTCTAATTGAATCAGATTTTTAACCAATCTTGTGAATCCAACAAATGCGTTTGTGTCATTGGTTTAACATTTAGGTCATTTTCTTACTCCCTATGCTTATTCCAATCCAATTAGGGTTTTTAATCAATCTTGTGCATCCAATAAGTGCGTTTATGTCATTGGTTTAACATTTAGGTTATTTTCGTCCTCCCTTGTATTATTCTAATCCAATTAAGGTTTTTATCCATTCTTGTGCATCCAATAAATGCGTTTGTGTCATTGGTTTAACATTTAGGTTATTTTCGTCGTCCCTAGTCTTATTCTAATCCAATTAGGGTTTTGAAACATTCTTGTGCATCCAATAAGTGCGTTTGTATCATTGGTTTAACATTTAGGTCATTTTCGATCTCCCTAGTCTTATCCTAATCCAATTAGGGATTTTAACCAATCTTGTGCATCCAATAAGTGCGTTTGTGTCATTGGATTAACATTTAGGTCATTGTTGTCCTCCCTAGGCTTATTGTAATCTAATTAGGGGTTTTAACCAACCTTGTGCATCCAATAAGTGCGTTTAGGTCATTGGTTTAACAGTTAGGTCATTAGCGTCCTCCCTAGGCTTATTCTAAACCAATTAGGGTTTTTAACCAATCTTGTGCATCCAATAAGTGCGTTTGTGACATTGGTTTTACATTTAGGTCATTTTCGTCCACCCTAGGCTAATTCTAATCCAATTAAGGTTTTTAACCAATCTTGTGCATGTAATAAGTGCGTTTGTGTCATTGGTTTAACATTTAGGTCATTTTGTCCTTCTTAAGCTTATTCTAATCCAATAAGGGGTTTTAACTAATCTTGTGCATCCAATAAGTGCGTTTGTGTCATTGGTTTAACGTTGAGGTCATTTTCGTCCTCCCTAGGCTTATTCTAATCCAATTAGGGTTTTTAACCAATATTGTGCATGCAACAAGTATGTTCGTATCATTGGTTTAACATTTAGGTCATTTTCGTCCTCCCAGGGCTTATTCTACTCCAATTAGGGGTTTTAACCAATCTTGTGTATCCAATAAGTGCGTTTGGGACATTGGTTTAACATTTAGGTCATTTTCGTCGTCCGTAGGCTTATTCGAATCCAATTAAGGTTTTTAACCAACCTTGTGCATCCAATAAGTGCGTTTGTGTCATTGAATTCACAATTAGGTTATTTTCGTCATCCTTCAGCTTATTCTTATCCAATTAGCGTTTTTAGGCAATCTTGTGCACCCAATAAGTGTGTTTGTGTCATTGGTTTAACATTTTGGTCATTTTCGTCCTCCCTTTGCTTATTCTAATCCAATTTGGGTTTTTTTAACCATTCTTGTGCATCCAATAAGTGCATTTGTGTAATTTGTTTAACATTTAGGTTATTTTCGGCCTCCCTAGTTTTATTCTAATCCAATTAGGGTTTTTTATCAATCTTGTGCATCAAATAAGTGTGTTTGTGTCATTGGATTAACATTTAGGACATTTTCGTCATCCACCCTTGGCTTATTCTAATCCAATTAGGGGTTTGAACCAATCTTGGGAATCCAATAGGTGCGTTTGTGACATTGGTTTAACATTTAGGTCATTTTGTCCTCCCTAGGCTTATTCTAATCCAATATGGGTTTTTAACCAATCTTGTGCATCTGACAAGTGCTTTTGTTTCATTGGTTAAACATTATGGTCATTTTCGTCCTCCCTAGGCTGATTCTAATTGAATCAGATTTTTAACCAATCTTGTGAATCCAATAAATGCGTTTGTGTCATTGGTTTAACTTTTAGGTCATTTTCTTACTCCCTAGGCTTATTCCAATCCAATTAGGGTTTTTAATCAACCTTGTGCATCCAATAAGTGCGTTTATGTCATTGGTTTAACATTTAGGTTATTTTCGTCCTCCCTAGTATTATTCTAATCCAATTAAGGTTTTTAACCATTCTTGTGCATCCAATAAGTGCGTTTGTGATATTGGTTTTACATTTAGGTCATTTTCGTCCACCCTAGGCTTATTCTAATCCAACTAAGGTTTTAAACCAATCTTGTGCATGCAATAAGTGCGTTTGTTTCATTGGTTTAACATTTAGGTCATTTTGTCCTCCGTAAGCTTATTCTAATCCAATAAGGGGTTTTAACTAATCTTGTGCATCTAATAAGTGCGTTTGTGTCATTGGTTTAACGTTGACGTCATTTTCGTCCTCCCTAGGCTTATTCTAATCCAATTAGGGTTTTTAACCAATATTGTGCATGCAATAAGTATGTTTGCATCATTGGTTTAACATTTAGGTCATTTTCGTCCTCCCGAGGCTTATTCTACTCCAATTAGGGGTTTTAACCAATCTTGTGTATCCAATAAGTGCGTTTGGGACATTGGTTTAACATTTAGGTCATTTTCGTCGTCCGTAGGCTTATTCTAATCCAATTAAGGTTTTTAACCAACCTTGTGCATCCAATAAGTGCGTTTGTGTCATTGGTTTAACATTTAGGTTATTTTGTCCTCCCTAGGCATATTCTAATCCAATTAGGGTTTTTAACCAATCTCGTGCATCCAATAAATGCGGTTGTGTCATTGGATTAACATTTAGGTTATTTTCGTTCTCCCATTGCTTATTCTAATCCAATTACGGTTTTTAACCATTCTTGTGCATCCAATAAGTGTGTTTGTGGTATTGGTTTAACATTTAGGTCATTTTCCTCCTCCGTAGACTTATTCTAATCCAATTAGGGTTTTTAACCAATCTTGTGCATCCAATAATTGCGTTTGTGTCATTGGTTTAAGATTTAGGTCATTGTCGTCCTCCCTAGTCTTATCCTAATCCAATTAGGGATTTTAACCAATCTTGTGCATCCAATAAGTGCGTTTGTGTCATTGTATTTACATTTAGGTCATTTTCGTCCTCCCTAGGCTTATTGTAATCCAATTAAGGGTTTTAACCAACCTTCTGCATCCAATAAGTGCGTTTAGGTCATTGGTTTATCATTTAGGTCATTTTTGTCCTCCCTAGGCTTATTCTAATCCAAGTAGTGTTTTTAACCAATCTTGTGCATCCAATAAGTGCGTTAGTGTCATTGGTTTAACATTTAGGTCTTTTTCCTCCTCCCTTTGCTTATTGTAATCCAATTTCGGTTTTCAACCATTGTTGGGCATCCAATAAGTGCGTTTGTGTCATTGGTTTAACATTTAGGTTATTTTTATCCTCCTTAGTCTGATTCTAATCCAATTTGGGTTTTTAATCAATCTTGTGCATCCAATAAGTGCGTTTGTGTCATTGGTTTATCATTTAGGTCATTTTGTCCTCCCTAGGCATATTTTAATCGAATCATGGTTTTTAACCAATCTTGTGCATCCAATAAGGGCAATTAGGTCATCGGTTTAACATTTAGGTCATTTTCGTCCTCCCAAAGCTTATTCTAATCCAGATAGGGTTTTAAACCAATCATCTGTATCAAATTAGTGCGTTTGTGTCATTGGATTATCATTTAGGTCATTTTCATGTTCCCTAGGCTTTTTCTAATCCAATTAGGGTTTTAACAAATCTTGTGCATCCAATAAGTGCGTTTGTGTCATTGGCTTAACATTTAGGTCATTTTGTCCTCCCTAGGCATATTTTAATCGAATCATGGTTTTTAACCTATCTTGTGCATCCAATAATTGCGTTTAGGTCATCGGTTTAACATTTAGGTCATTCTCATCCTCCCAAAGCTTATTCTATTCCAGATAGGGTTTTTAACCAATCTTCTGCATCAAATTAGTGCGTTTCTGTCATTGGATTATCATTTAGGTCATTTTCATCGTCCCTAGGCTTATTCTAATCCAATTAGGGTTTTTAACAAATCTTGTGCATGCAATAAGTGCGTTTGTGTCATTGGTATAACACTTAGGTCATTTTTCGCTTCCCTAGACTTATTCTAATCCAATTAGGGTTTTTAACCAATCTTGTGCATGCAATAAGTATGTTTGTATCATAGGTTTAACATTTAGGTCATTTTCGTCCTCTAGAGGCTTATTCTAATGCAATTAGGGTTTTTAACCAGCCTTGTGCATGCAATAAGTGCGTTTGTGTCATTGGAAAAACATTTAGGTCATTTTCATCATCCATCGGCGTATTCTAATCCAATTAGGGGTTTTAACCAATATTGTGCATCCAATAAGTGCGTTTGTGACATTGGTTTAACATTTAGGTCATTTTCGTCCTCCCTAGGCTTATTCTAATCAAATCAGGGTTTTTAACCAACCTTGTGCATCCAATAAGTGTGTTTGTGTCATTGGTTTATCATTTAGGTCATTTTCGTCCTCCGTAGACTTATTCTAATCCAATGAGGGGTTTTGACAAACCTTGTGCATCCAATAAGTGCGTTTAGGTCAATGGTTTAACATTTGGGTCATTTTCGTCCTCCCTAGGCTTATTCTAATCCGATTAGAATTTTTTACCAATCTTGTGGATCAAATAAGTGCGATTGTGTGATTAGATTTACATTTAGGTCATTTTCGTTCTCCCTTTGCTTATTCTAATCTAATTAGGGTTTTTAACCATTTTTGTGCATCCAATAAGTGCATTTGTATCATTGGTTTAACATTTAGGTCATTTTTGTCCTCCCTAGTCTTATGCTAATCCAATTAGGGATTTTAACTAATCTTGTGCATCCAATAAGTGCGTTTGGGTCATTGGATTAACATTTAGGTCATTTTGGTCATCCTTCAGCTTATTCGAATCCAATTAAGGTTTTTAATCACTCTTGTGCATCCAATAAGTGTGTTTCTGTCATTGGTTTAACATTTAGGTCATTTTCGTCCTCCCTAGGCTTATTGTAATCTAATTAGGGGTTTTAACCAATCTTGTGCATCCAATAAGTGCGTTTGTGACATTGGTTTTACATTTAGGTCATTTTCGTCCACCCAAAGCTTATTCTAATCCAATTAAGGTTTTTAACAAATCTTGTGCATCCAATAAGTGCGTTTGTGTCATTGGTTTAACATTTAGGTCATTTTGTCCTCCCTAGGCATATTTTAATCGAATCATGGTTTTTAACCAATCTTGTGCATCCAATAAGTGCAATTAGGTCATCGGTTTAACATTTAGGTCATTTTCGTCCTCCCAAAGCTTATTCTAATCCAGACAGGGTTTTAAACCAATCATCTGTATCAAATTAGTGCGTTTGTGTCATTGGATAATCATTTACGTCATTTTCATCGTCCCTAGGCTTATTCTAATCCAATTAGGGTTTTTAACAAATCTTGTGCATGCAATAAGTGCGTTTGTGTCATTCGTATAACACTTAGGTCATTTTTCGTCTTCCCTAGACTTATTCTAATCCAATTAGGATTTTTAACCTATCTTGTGCATCCAATAATTGCGTTTAGGTCATCGGTTTAACATTTAGGTCATTCTCATCCTCCCAAAGCTTATTCTAATGCAATTAGGGTTTTTAACCAGCCCTGTGCATGCAATAAGTGCGTTTGTGTCATTGGAATAACATTTAGGTCATTTTCATCATCCATCGGCGTATTCTAATCCAATTAGGGGTTTTAACCAATATTGTGCATCCAATAAGTGCGTTTGTGA